>JAODKL010000128.1:10571642-10583063 GCA_026780765.1 Petrocephalus schoutedeni
GCATGTTGCATTCAAAATTTTTCATTCTTTTATCTGCTTGCGTTTCTTAAGAAAAGAACTGCAGCGGTATTCCATCACTCCAGATATTCCTCCATGAAACTGAAAAACTAAAAGTTTGTTATTCCTGCCATAAATTGGATAAATTAGAGAAATGTAATGGCAGAAATAGACAATTATTCAAATACGTCTCCAACCTGGCGCACAATTACTTCAGAAATCTATACTGAAAATGGAGCTTATTATACTGAGAAAATGAATAAAAGTAATAAAAGTGGAGATAAATGATTTCATATGCTTTCTGATTTAAAGCAGAATCTGCAGCCACCTAAAATAATGAGCAGCGAATTACTGATGCACTCACTAGCAGATCTCCTGCATGAAAATAAAAATGAAAGCTGTACTGTGTCAAACACCTTTATCTTGGAACAGGTTATGCCTTTGGCTTATCGGGCAGATGCAGAAGACAGTGTAGGACATCTGAAGCTGTTTCCTGAAGATGATCTTTTTCTTTTGCCCGCACTCTCTCTTCCGAGCTGCCCCCCATCCCATTTTGCCCCGTGAATATCGAATAACGATGCACCTTTCCGCCCCGCGAGGCCCTGGCGTAAGTCCAGCTTGAACGTCTCTCCCCATCTGCCTCGGCAAAGCTGGACTCTTTAATGCCTGTCCTGTATTAATATAGGCTAATGATCCATTAACACAGGGGAAATGGGTTAATAAATGACTATAAATGACTCAGTGGTATTGATCAGGAAACAAACCACAAGCAGGGATATTCCGTCACAAGATCATAATTATATAAATTCATCATATGTCATCTATCGATCCATCAATCCATCCCGGAACCAATTGCCAGAATCCCAGTAGGGCACAAATCATATGTAATATACTTAATAATTTACAGCTTTTATGTTTTTTAAAGCACTCAACAAGGTACATTTCAGGGATTGGTTAAAAATGTTAACGCCCTTATTAGTCCCTTGTTTAGAGTAGATTTATTACCCAAATTAAGTATTCTTATAAACAGACACCAACAGCACTTTTCATAGTCATAAAGGCTGAAAGGTCCCAAGTACATGCTGCAATAATTCACAAATTGGCACTAATTGGCTGTTGGTAGGATAGTTATTCAGAATTTGCACACATGACCCAAGAGGGACGTCAATATTCAGCCCTAGAGATGGCGAACTTGCTGAACTGCTAAAATGAACCGCCAAGCTATTTACCTGGACAAATTAATGCATAATTATACGGCTGTATATGGTTGTCAGAATTATAAGTTTGCATAAATGAGAAATTAAGATATTTCACTGTGATTAAATGTCTTACTTTCAATACAAGCAACTCTGCACAATTATGGGAGTGTCCTTCTAATCTACAGCGAACCATGAAGACAGCCCTCGGAAACACACTTATGCGAGAAGACGGAAAATGGGAATATTTTTAGAGCAAAATTATAGCACAACAAGGGACTGGTTTGCATCAGTGGAGGCCACAGGGGTGCGCTAAACAGTAATTGCCTGAACAAATGGAGAATAATTGTCAGTTTATGAAAAGAACTGAAGCTTACATATTTTTCCAAACTCCAGAGCACATGCAGACGCAATTTTTTTGTATTTAGTTCTGTTACATTTTATAATGTCTTTGTGTAAACATTGTTTGGGACCGACGATGCATAAACGTTGAGTTACTATGCAGTGACTTTGCCCATTTCCATAAAGTATGACTTTATATATTGGTAAGACACTCCGATGTGCGTAAGGGCGTGTTTGTACTTACGCATCATGGCTGCCACACGTATCCTGAGGTTATTCCACCCGTTCATTCTGCTGCACCTGAACTAAGCTTTACTTTTCCGTATGCACAAAACAACCTGACACTCGCCTAATTGGTAAATTCGTAAAACATATCTATTGGTTAGGCATATTTGCTTGTTCATAGAAAAAAAGACAAAGTATGTCATGTTTGTTCGTAATTTTTAAAGTTAGTTTGATGACAGGCTCACATTTTATTAACTAAAATATTGATTTTGCCTCTGGGATAGTTAACCGGTGGAAGAGTAAAAATTGACAATACAAAACATTTTAAGAAATGAATGTACAGTACATCTTATCATACCAGTTAATTGTCTATTTTGCCTTGCTTGCAGTAAAGTTGAAATTTTTAAATTATTTTATCTAGTTTTATGTTATTTGATCTTAAAACTGCTTGGGGAAAATGGTTGGGGGATCATTAAATTGGCAATTACTCTACACAAAATTCAACCTCTGTATTTCGCTGAAACATTTTGTTTTCTTTGCCTTTTTGCCATACTGACCTAACATGCTGTAAACCCTTCTTGATAGGACTAAATCAATCAAATGTGATGAAAATGAAAATGAAAGTATAGAAAATGACCAAAAGACCAAAAGTACTAATATAAATAGATCTTCATTCATGTTTCCACCTCAAAATACAAAAACAACAGGTGCTACCTTAAATCACCACAGGGGTAATTGTTTTGATTGAGATGCAAATGCCATGTTTCATTTCTGCTCTTTATTTGGGTAAAAATCTGTTTTTGGCTAATCCTCACATATTCCATATCAAATTATACAATACAGGGCAATGGTAAACATATATTGAGCATATCCCAGAAGGCACAGGGTCAAAGACACCCCATCCGAAATGGGATGTCAGTGCATCAAAGGAAAAAAAGATATTGTGCTTTCTTATGATTGAAACTGCATACCAACATCAAATTATTAGCTAACCTCCTGAGGAAAATGAAATATAATAGTATTTCAGTTTTACAAAACACCCCAGTACAGTACATAAGGTTAAATTAAGATTCTGTATCCACACACTATCAACACAGATCTCTTTATGCAAATATTATGATTAACATGCACACATTATGATTGGTTATTTTAAACTTTGTGGTCTTTGCTGTTGCTTGATGCCTAGTAGATATAAGCAGAGTAAGTGGAACATTTGGAAGGCAGCGGTGATGATTGCATTGCTATCCTGTTCCTCCTTCCTGACTTGTTCGGGGAGCTGCTTTCTTTTCGGGTGTAAAAATAAATTCTCAGACATTGATATATGGACAAACAGAATGTATTTATAGGTTTGGATTTGTTGTGGCCATATATATTAGGCCTCTTTTTGTGCTTTCCTCATACACCTATTCTTAAATCTGAGCAGTAGCAGTAAAACAAAGTGAAGCAATAATTGTATCCCTTTCTGCAGAAAGTGCTTTTTCCATCTGGTGGCAGATCTGTGATTACACTGTCAAAACCGCAGCTCTGAAATACCAACCACACATGGCCCCATTTCTGCTTAAACCTGCAGTTCCCACTCAGTTAATTTCTTACATTACTATCAACGTTAACTGTAGGTTCATAAATGAACAGAAAGTGCTTATATAACCTCCAAGTCCACGCCATTTCAACACAAAAATTAAACACGCATTATTTTTGACCACAAATCTCAATTCTGTCATATATTTCTAGCATGTTATTCAGCTAGAATATGACAAGCTGAACTTCTGGATTACTGTATATATTATGTTTTTCATCAACTCGCATTTGCATCAGTACAGTAAGCCATTTAAACTTGCTTCCATTAGAAAATCCTTCATGCATAGTTAAAATGCACTCGTAGGATTTACTGCATATTTCACAGACTAATCTTAATGTGTAAGACAAGATGTGATCGCTGTACCTTATGACCTACTGCTGATTGGTCATTCACCTTCTACCAGTAATATCCTGCTTTTGTAATTTCAACCTTTGATGTCCTCTGCTGTACCTTATTGCCGGCTGTATTTGGTAAATGTTAAGTGAGAGTCTGGGAGTGATATTTAATGACCTCTTCATTAAAAATTCAAACTCTCCCAGGCTATTTCAAGGAACAGAGGCATAAGGTTGTCCGCAAACTAGTTTAAGGGGAGTCGTTCCTCAGTACAGGAAACAAGGAGCTGATTCAATTAAAAAATTCACTGTTCTGCATTCAGGCTACTATGTATGGGACACAAATCAGTATGAAATAATAATAATAAACAAAACATTTAAACTGTTATGCCTTTTAATTTGAAATTACACCTATCAGCCATAACATCAAAACTACTGACAGGTGAAGTGACTGACATTGATTATCTCATTACAGTGGCACCTGTCAAGGGTGCAATTATATATTAGACAAGTGAACAGTCACTTCTTGAAGTTGATTTGTTGGAAGCAGGAAAAATGGCCAAGCATAAGGATCTGAGCGACTTTGACAAGGGTCAAATTGTGATGGCTAGACGACTGGGTCGGAGCATCTCCAAAACGAGAGGTCTTGTGAGGTGTCTTGTGTAGCTAACAAATGTGGTCCAAGGAAGACCATCCGGTGAACCAGTAACAAGGTTATGGGCACACTAGGCTCACTGATGCATGTGGGGATCGAAGGCTAGCCTTTCTGGTCCAATCCCACAAGAGGACTCCTGTAGCACAAATTGGTGAAAAAAGTTAATGCTGGCTATGCTGCTCATCCCTTGCGGGCCATGTAGTCGTAGACTGGTCAGAGCCCCCATGTTGACCCCTGTCCACCACTGAAAGTGCCTACGATTGGCAGGTGAGTGTCAGAACTGGGCCCTCGAGCAATGGAAGAAGGTGGGCTGGTCTGATCAGTGACATTTTCTGTTACACCTGGGTGAGAGATGGCACCAGAATGCACTATGGGAAGATGGCAAGAAGCAGTGTGATACTCCGGGCAATATTCTGCTGAGAAACCTTGGGTCCTGCCAATCATATGGATGTTACTTTGATACATACCACCTACCCAAACACTGTTGCAGGCCAAGTACAGTCCTTCATGACAGCGGTTTTCCCTGATGTCAGTGGCCTCTTTCTGCATAATAATGGGCACCAGCCACACTGAAAAAAATGTTCAGGAATGGTTTGAGAAACATGACAGAGCGTTCAAAGAGTTCAAAGGTCTTGTAGAGTCCAAGCCTTGATGGGTCAGAGCTGTTTTGGTGGCACAAGGGTTGGGCACAAAATGTTTTGATTTATCAAATGTTTTGTTAATATTTAACAAAAGTTAAAAGCAATTTATTTCTCCCTTTCGTACCCCATTGCCTAAATAAAAATAATGTTCCAAAAAAAATACCATGGATATGTAACATCTTGCTCATTATGTGCACCTGACCCTCCTGTCTCCTCCCTAACGTGGTCCTGATGAGCCACACCTGTTGCTTGTTACCCCTTGTTAGTCTTTGTATTAAGTTCCTGTTTGTCTCCTCAGGCCCAGTCCGGTCATTGACGTCATACCTCCTGTCTGCCCGTGTTTGGGGCAGTGACCTCACGGTCTCGTTTGTTTTCCAGCCCCTGCTCAGTTTTGGCTAAATAAAGCCCCCTTTCATTCTCCTAACGCCTGCCCATGAGTCCTCTGGTTTTCAGTCACAGCAGAATAATGTAAGACACAAAATGTAAATTTTTCAGCCAGTCAATGTGAGTAAAATAATCATAAAGCTTGGGGTCCTGATACAGATATTTTCAGAGCTAAACCAGAATTGTTGCCAAGGTTACTTTGTGAAACCGACATGCTGTACAGTTCATAGGGTCCGCCCCCTGAGCTTTTGATCTTATATACCATACAGAAGGTTCAGAAGGAGACTGGAGCTGACCTTACCTCACCCCTAGACCGCATCATTAACCACAACACTACAAACTAACAGCCCAAAGCGTTTTGTCTTTGGAGTAGGAGATTTACTCTCAAATCCATTCCACCGAGGCTCACTGAGTAAGTTCAGTTCACCAATTGAGACAGATGTGGTGAACTGCAGGTGCCTAAGATTTGGCCTCATAAACTTGAATTCCACAGGGAGCCATTAGCATCATTTAAGGTCTTGGTAATGTTTAATGATGGGTGTGTGTGTGTGGTTGGCGAGGGTTACCTGGCATGTACATTCCCCTGCCTCAAAGCAGCTGACGATTAATTACAATAAGCCATGTTCCCCTCGTAATAACGCAGATGCAGCCGCCTGCTAATGGCCATTTCGACGACGCTCCAGTAATGAGCAGCTCTTGTTTTGACCCTTTTAGGTCCATCAAGAGGGAACATGGCTGTGCCTCACCCTCATCTTAATGTTTTTTATCGCCGCGCTTTGTTTAAGTCTTCATTATGCTGGCGGAAGCTGTGGCCCGTAATTGTGAATGGCAAAGTAGCTGAGAGATGGCTACAGGAGGACTTTAAAGGAGGAATCATTGATAGACATATACAAAAGGGAGAGGTAGGTCTTTGGTGGATACGGGTAATACTGGCACTTTAATTATAATCTCGTCTCTGCAACAGTATTTGCTGTTCTGATCTGACAAGATAAATCATTCCAAGAATTAGAAGCGCATAATGAAATGAAACATGGCAGCATTTAATTTTGCGTGTCAACTAAGGTATATATCTTAATTTATAAGAAAAAAAAGGTTGGATTTTGCTGTGTGGCAGTTTATGAATATGCCAATTGTTTTCCAAAAGTGTCACGAAAATATTGAAATGAAACTGCAGCAAATATGTTAATATGCAAATTGGGATAAAATTAGAACTTTCCATTAAAGTAAGGATGATAACAGCCACAATGATATCTCTGAGAAACATCTGAATCAGTGCAATACCCTTCCTCTATCTGCACCATGCTTTCTTACAGTGTCTCTCTGCTGTGTTGTCCAGCTGGTATCAGCCGACTGATTAAATGTCCCTTAATCAGTGAGGTTTGCATATGCAACTGGCATTAATCAGCTTATTCAATGCCCGACAGAAATGACTGTGCTTCTGCTGCCTCTGTACTGGTTTTCCACTTGGCCTGCTGCTCTGTAACATTCTTCATAGCAGTTCCAGTTTAGAGACCTTGATATTGATGAATCCTGACGTAGTTTACTCACATATGTCTTATTCTTGTTGTTCTCTGACACATTTGCCCCATGGGAAAGAGCTAACCTAATAGATTAATCCATTTTTAATAAATGATTATCAAGACAGCCTCTCCCCACTTACAGGGGGTTTGACAGAGTTGCTAATTCCTGTAAACAGCTTTGTGTTCCATTGTGGGAAGATAGAGAAAACTGTAATGAACAAGACAACGACACATGAATTACAATTGGAAAGAGTCAGGGACCTAAACAACCCCAAAGCCACATGAGAACAACATTACCTGCGTATCCAGGACAGGGTAGGGGGATGGAGATGGGAAGACTGGGACACACCCAGGAGGGGATGCCAGTCCATCACAGGCCACTCACACAGACACACAGAGACACTCACACAGACAGACAGACACAGAGACACTCACCAAAGAGACACACATAGACGCTCACACAGGCCACTCACACAGACACTCACACAGGCCACTCACACAGACACAGAGACACACACAGACACTCACACAGACTGACACAGAGACACACATAGACACACAGGCCACTCACACAGACACTCACACAGACAGACACACACAGACACTCACACAGACTGACACAGAGACACACATAGACACACAGGCTACTCACACAGACACTCACACAGACAGACACACACAGACTGACACAGAGACACACATAGACACTCACACAGGCCACTCACACAGACAGACACAGAGACACACACAGACACTCACACAGACAGACACAGAGACACGCATAGACACTCACACAGGCTACTCACACAGACAGACACAGAGACACACATAGACACTCATACAGACCACTCACACAGACACTCACACAGACAGAGACACACACACAGACACTCACAAAGACACTCACACAGACAGACACAGAGACACGCATAGACATTCACACAGGCTACTCATACAGACAGACACAGAGACACACATAGACACTCACACAGACAGACACAGAGACACACATAGACACTCATACAGGCCACTCACACAGACAGACACAGAGACACACATAGACACTCACACAGGCTACTCACACAGACAGACACAGGGACACACATAGACACTCATACAGGCCACTCACACAGACAGACACACAGACAGACACAGAGACACACACACAGACACTCACACAGACAGACACAGAGACACACATAGATACTCATACAGGCCACTCACACAGACTGACACAGAGACACACACAGACACTAACACAGACACACACACACACACACAGACATTCACACAGACAGACACAGAGATAAACACACACACAGACAATCACACAGACAGACACACACACAGACACTCACACAGACAGACACAGACACGCATAGACAGACATACTAACACAGACAGAGAGACAGACACGCAAACATAGACACAAAGAGACACACACACATGCATAAATACAGACAGACAGATACACACAGACATACACAGATACAGACAGACAGGCAGACACACATAGACACAGACAGACAGACAGGCAGACACACACACACAGACAGACACATTCCATCATAGGCCACACACACACACAGACAGATACACAAGGAACTCCAATTATACTTACTGTCTTTGAACTGTGGGAGGGGCCCAGAGTGCTCTACAGTACCCCCAGGAAATTCCTACAGCATGTAGAGAACAGTGGGGATGGGATGTGAACCTAAAACCCCGGCGGTCAATGAACGGCGTTAGCAGACAATTATGTAAATAGAATAATGTTTCATATGGTGTTGTAATTATTATTACTGGATATATGATCAATAGCATCACATTTTATAGACTTATTAATTTATAGTCTTAATTTGATAAATAGATCAAATATCAAATAATATCTCTTGTTACTTCTGTTAATGGTTCTTCTGCCTTATCTCTCTAGTCAAATCCCCCAACGAACAGGTGTCTTTCACGGTCATTCTAAAGAAATCAAACCTCTGGGTCATTGCACAGCTCATGCTGTGTTGCATGAGAGTTTACATAATGCCAAGATAGGCAATCCCTTGCTGGGAACATATGGAGAAACAGTAGATGCAATCAGGCAAGCACATTAAGGTATCTGCACAACCTGTAGTTAAAGAGCCAGCTGTGCAATGAGGGCTGTGGTAGACATTCAGTGTTGCCGGGCAATGTTGCTGATAAATGTTGCTCAGGCACTTTCCCATTGATACTGGGCCACAAATTTCTATTTGAAAAACATTGATCGGCAGTGGGCAAGTTTACATGATCATTGAGATCCAGATGAGTTGCCCTTTGTTACACCTGGTTGGCAGTTGCCCGGCAACATTACAGTCTTTTGTATTAACAGTCTCTTTACTAACTACCAGAAGTTCAAGAGGATAGTTTCTGAACTCAGCTCCATATCCACATGCATAAATTACAGAGTGGTGTATTAGCATGATTTCAGCAGCGGTAAACAAACACCCCCACTGATCCTGTGTAAGGACCACACAGCTCCACCTCTGAACATTAACTCCTAAAAGGACACCAAAATGTCCTACTGCATGGGGCGGAGTTTGCACTCAGCCCAAAGGTGGTCGCCCATTCCTCTTGCAGGTCCAAGCCAAAGGACATATTGCTTGCAAATATGAAATAGAACACAAAACTTCTAATTACTGAATTATTCATTTATTCGTTTAAATTTCCCACATATGGTCCTTTTTCTTATTTATTATCCCAGTGGGCATTTTCATTCCAAACAACATTCATATATAGTTTTAATATTTTAAAGAGCTTGAAGCAAAGCAGGTTAAATATGGTCACTCCGAGCTGCTGAATTTGAAGTTAGTAAGCTCCCCAACTGCCATCCTCTGCTGCTAATTTATTTTGCAATCTAATGAAAGCTGTCCAGTACTGAATAAAATGTCCTGCATTCCGAATTTTTCCTTTTTTTTTTGCAGAGGCATTGAATGGGTGCAGAATACCCCAAAAACTAAGCTACACTGCCTAGCAGCAGCAAAGGGGAGGGTGATAGCAGATGACATTTGACCTTGTGAATGCGATCAGTCAGAAAATTTCAGGGCTCTCAAGTTTCATCAAAAGTTTGGAGTGAGATTACATCTGTTACTGAGCCTGTCTCATGGTCACTGTCTGAGACTTAAGAGTCCTGCCTACCACACTCATCTGATCTTGCTCTTCCACTTCCACCCTGTCTGCACCCCATGTGTGTGCGTGTCCGTGTAATAACTTAACATTTTGGAATTTGCCCGGAAATAATAAATGCTATTTTTCTGATTGGTGGGTAGGTCGCCAATAACCTGCTTGCAGCAGGATCACATGTACCTTATTTTGAAATTTACCCGGAAATAACAAATGCCATTTTCTGATTGGCTGGTAGGTGACTAGTAACTTTGTAATACTCGGGACAGCTGTGAACTGGGAGGAAAACTCCACTCCATTTGCCTGCACCTTGTCTATTCTATATAATAGGGCCCCTTGGTGGGTGCTATTACTCAGCATGAGAAACACAAGGTATGGCGTGTTAACTGGTTGAAAGGCGTCTCACAGTCAGTATGTGAGACTTGAGAGCCCTGAAGTGTTTGATGGACTTTATTACAGCTTAAAACATTTTATGAATGAATAGCTACATCAGGTTTCATTTAGAGACAAACTGCTCTACAAAATGAAGCAGCAGCGCTGTGCAGCAGCAAAGGAAGGAAAAGGCGGCCATAGGAGAAACATGGTCATGGGAGCACACTAACTCTAAAAGTATTGTATGGATCTTTTTTCAGACTTTGCAGGCACATTTCAGGGGTGACAAACTGGAAGTGGTTACATTTTGAGACAGATCGCCCAAAAAATTGAAGGAGTGCCACATAGTGGTATCAAAAAGGGTACTTGCAGATATTTCACATCATTAGTTTGATAACTCACAGTATTTCAGACATATTGGTCTTTGGATCACACTTGATCTTTGTCTCATTACCACTTCACAAAAATATTATATGGATGATGATCTACACCTGAAACTCTTCCCCATGATTGACCCCCGATCAACCCAAAATTGAAGCTGCATAACAGAGGTTAGCCAAGGGTAACAACAGAGGCTATGGCCACCATTTGATTCAATTCAATTTATTTTTATATAGCACCTTTCATAAAAGAGTTGCCCCAAGGCGCTTTACATGGGTGTGTTGTGATACATTCCTGCATCATTTATACAGAATAATTCAAAAACAGGGAAAAGGGAAAACAAAGAATGAAAGGAAGAAAGCCAGATGACCATGGAAGAGAGGAACCAATAGCTCCCAATTAGGGAGAAAAAGCATCTCTGGGGATCCAAGGTCAACTGGCTGCCACCCCCCTGGACATGCTAAAAAGGAAGAGTGGGCTTGCTTGCTAAAAGGTGTAAACTGTGATCAAGGTCAAAGCCAAAGTCCACCAATGAGTCAGTTCTCCATGCCAGACTGTCTAGGGTGGCAGACCCACAATATCACAGTTTGTAAGTCACATCTATGCTGTCACCCTTCCATGGGACTGAACCAGGACTTGGGCACGATCCG
>JAODKL010000128.1:10623029-10646005 GCA_026780765.1 Petrocephalus schoutedeni
TCGCATCATGGATGTGCAGCCGACAAATCTGCAGCAACTGCGTGATGCTATCATGTCAATATGGACCAATATCTCTATGTTTCCAGTACCTTGTTGAATCTATGCCACAAAGGACTAAGGCAGTTCTGAAGGCAAAAGGGGGTCCAACCCAGAACTAGCAACAATTACCTAATAAAGTGGCCGGTGAGTGCATATATATATATATATTAGGGTACATCTTGGAGAGAATATATTGTAAACTAATGGTACAGTATACCTATATAAATGTAATATAGCACCTCATAGGTTCCTTGTCTGGTCTTTCAAATATTTAATGGTGGAATAACAAGTACCAAATGTTTTTGAATATCTGTTTCTGATTTAAAAAAACACAGGCAGGAATGTTCATGTTAATTATAGAGAGGTGGCACGATGGATCCACACCTCCTGGCTGTGGCTTCCATCCATGCCTTTGGCTCTGTTGCTGTAGCCGGCATTTTTCCTTCGTGTTTTTGTGCGTTTTCTCAGTGTACCCTTGATTCCTGCCACTGTCCAAAGATGTGCACTTTAGATTGGAGTCTCCAAAACTGCATATCCTGTACTGTGTGGAGGTGCATCCCATATTTTTTATGTTTTACTTCCTGCAATAGACCCTAAGCTTAGTGTGACCCTGTTTTAATTCATTGGATGAATATTTGCAAATTTTCAATGCTCATTTATAGAATTGTGTGAAACTATTTGTGGAACCTATGGAATCATTTATACTTCTGTATGAATGCCTCATAAAATGTGATAAGCTCTTCATCAAAATCTTATTTCATGAATGGATACAACATTTTACATTATCATATCTTTATTGAAAAAATTGCTGGAAACTAAAGGTTTAGGTGAAAAAGTATGTGAGACTGAAGGATAAGGTGATCAAATCAATTTAAGTGCTGGTTTGACTGGTGATATAAAAACCCACGGAGTTTTGGTTGCCTACTCTACACAACAGAATTCTGTTCAAATGCAATATGGCCGGATCAAAAGAGATTTCAGAGGAGCTCAGAAAAAGATTTGCTGGAGCTCATAGACTGGAAAGAGTTACAAAAGGATTTCTAAAGACTTGCACTTCCATCAGTCCGTGGTAAGGCTGGATGTTTACAGACGGAATAAAATGAGCACCGTTGCAACCCCCCAGGAGTGGGTGTCCAACAATCCTCAAATGAAAAAGCCCTAGGGTGCCGTTTAAGACATAGTTAGACTAATTGGGCATAGAGTCCAGTCCATAGAGTATGACTGTGTGTGTGTGTGGGGGGGGGGGTTTGCATAGATCACCAGAATGTCCCCAAAGTGTGGCAAAACCTGAAACGTCCTTACTTTTGGGGACTTTTTTAGGTCCCCATTTGGAAAACCTCAATTTCATAAAAATCTGTGAATGCAATAAAAAAGTAAAAAATGCTGAAATGCTTGTATTTGAGTTGGTTACTTATGGTTAAGGTTAGGGCTGGGTAGGGGTTAAGGGTGTTTTGACTGGGATTAGGGTTTTTCCCGCAGAAATGACTGGAGGGTCCCTATTTAGATAGGTACATGGGTCTGTGTGTGTGTGACTGTGTACATGTTCACCCTTTGACAGAATGGCATCCCGTAAAGGGTGCACTCCATCCTTGTTTCCTGTTCCCTTACATTCTGGAATAAGCTTCAGGACACCTTGCATCTCTGACCAGGGTAAGTGGTTGGAAGATCGATAGCTGGAATTATTTAACATATATAGTTAACTGCAAGTGGATTACACAGCAGCAAGCAAAACAGTGTTGCTGATAACTAAACGGGGGTCTAATCTTACTTATTAGACTGGGCCTACTTATCTTGCCACATAACTAATTATCCGAAAGGTTATTAAGTTTGTTGTTATACTACAAAGTAACCTGCTGAAACGTGTAGGAACAGGAAGCAGTCTGGTGGTTAAGGAATTGTATTTATCACTAGAAAGTTCCTATAGTCAATTTACTTATGCTAAATTGGAGTTTAATTTACTCCATTTACTTTGAATAAAAGCTCCTATCCGTTATTAATTGTGCAAAACTGAATATGCATGTCGTTATTCATTTGTAAATTGCGGAATAATTATTTTCGCTTGATAATCAAAAACCCCATTAAGTCCCGAATAACCAGTCTGACTCAAAGTGAGGAGCTAACATTGATAAGGTTTGTGGCACCTTGTTAATTCCACTAAATTTCTTCTGAAAAATTCCAGTGAAGATCATACTTAGTGCCCCATACGTCACTTTACTTAAGGTTCACAAAACACACGCAATGACAAATTTTGATGCCTTTTCCCCGACACAATGACTTAAAGAGTAATAAATCAGATTCAAGTAACGCAACATTTCCACGGAACAGAAGAGAGCTACTGGCATGGCCATTTGCCCCTTGTGGAGAACATTTTGCTGGATGTAATTTGCAAGTTCCACTTCTTGTACAGTATTATTGATCAAAGAAGCAATGTAATAATGCATCACATCAAAAGTTCAAGTAATCAAGTGCCCCAACTCTGCAAAGAATAACTCTGATTGTGTCAGCCTTCCATCAATGTGTCACAATGGCTGGGAATGCCATGCATTATGTACTTGCTGAATACATGTTTTTTGTACTTTACATAGCCGATGTTGAGTTTTTTTTTCCTTCTATTCTTTGTATAATGATGGGAAGTGTGTGTCCACCTCAAATGAGGCTGTGGGAGTTGGCTTTTACAAAGGTTCAGGGCACAGCGATCTCCCACTCTGGACGTCTCTGAAACTGGCAGTAGGAAGTGCAGTACCCTGAGGAAACAGGCACAACATGAGCAGATGATGCAAACTGTCCACATGCGCACACACACACGCAGTGGGAACCAGACCGACGACGCTGGGTGTCCGAAGCCTCAGTGCTACCCACTCAGCCATTGTGTCACCCGCCTTGCACTCAAAAACTACAAATTTAATGCCTAGTAGAGGCGCTGAAGCCTCACTGCACCAGCTATCCAGCAAGGATGCCACACAAATAAACTGATAAACAGATGAACACTATTGATCCCAAGCAGGAAACTCTAGAAAAGTAACAGGAGAACCTTAGAAACACCCACTGTGTGCTCAGCTGAATTCAATGACAGTTACAGATCGCAACTGAATAGACGAAAACTGTGCCTCGCACTACTTGTATTATCGAAACAATTTGTTGCCAAATGACTTGGGATCTGTTTTAGTTTTCTGATCCTTCCATGTATGTCGGGAGATTCTGGTTCCATTATTAATTAACAAGCAGCCAGTCAGCATAATCTGGAGGGGCGGTGGGGGATCACACTAGGTGAACTGTAACAAGCTCTAGGAGCTCTGGTCGCAGTTTTACATTATATTTGCTGACCTGTACTTTTCCAAGATGGGAGGGATAATTTCTGAATGACTAGGGGCTATTACCTTTTCTTTTAATGACACTCCTTTGGAAAGCAAACATGATAAGTCACATCTCGGCATGTGACATTCTGTATAATGATAGATAGAAAGACAGACAGACAGATAGATAGACAGACATAGATAGATAGATAGATAGATAGATAGATAGATAAATAGATAGATAGATAGATAGATAGATAAATAGATAGATAGATAGATTTGGTTATGATGTTTTGCCACCATCCTCTTCTCTTCTCCGCAAATGCTTCCAGTGAGTCCAAGGTCAGTCCTGTGATGGATTAATGATGAAATGATTATGAATAAAGTAGGCATTTGAATAACGAGTCAATGTTTGTGGTCAGGAACCCTAAAGGAGACGTGCTGTCAGACGTGTCTGACGTCCAGCAATGGTGAGTTCCCTCAGCTGGCTCAGTCGTGCCTCTGCTGACTGGCCCATCCTTTCAAGGACCACCCCCTTGTCTGTGTTACGGTTCACAGAGCACTAGCTAATAGGGACAGAGGCTGCGTTGCCTATTCTGCCCGTGTTTACTGACTTGAATGGCACTGTCAGAAATGGCTGTCTATGCAAACACCTCAAAAATCGGTTGCCATTAATTCTCATTTTCCGTACATAAGTAGCAGAAGGGAGAAAGACTGGAGGCGTGCCAATAGATCCCGAAGGGCAAGCTCCTCATGGGATCTGCTTTGTGGTCTGCTCCTGGGCTTCTACAGTAATGGTGAGGTAGGGATAGGGAGCAAAATCACATGACCTGGTATAAAATGACAGTATACTGCAGAGCACAGGTTTGGGAATGATTTTTTCAATGGTTATAGGGAAGAACTCAAAAAAAAGGAAAATAACAAAAGAATCTACAGGAGTTGGGGACAAAAGAATAAGAAGGAACTCGGCTTCTGCCGCACGTGGGACTAGCATTGATTATGGGACCAGGCTTCCTGGGGGGAAAAAAGATGAATTTATATATTTTGTGAGAACATGGAGCAGGCTGAACGAATCAACATGACTGATTTTGGTCACCTGACCCTCCCTTGTGAGATGGCTGATTTCTATACTGCCCACTCCCTTACAGAACCAACTTTGATGCTGGCCATAGTCTTATAGCTGAGCTTCAGCTGCTGTAACAAAGGCACATGCAGCAGGACACACTACTGTACTGAATTCCCAGCTGTGTGGTTGCTAAGCAAAGGTTTGTTTGGACTTTCTTAGATATCTGCTTAATAACCCATAGAGTATAATTAACAATGCACATGCAAGTAGTTTCCAGTTGTTTCTATCATAAGATTGCCCATGGCAGCACTGATCAAACATTTATCAGCTAGAAGCAGTCAGAGGGGGAGTGGCAAAGCTTTTTTGATATTTCCATACAAAACACTGTATGATTTTCACTGTCCTTTGGTTCTGCTTTGAAGTCTGAAGGTATCAGGCACTTCTTTGGACAGGCGCTCTTAATACATGGATTACACTAGGTTTCATGTGAACCATAGCTTTTAAAATGGTGGCCACGTGCAGTTTAGCCTTATGTCAATGCAGAAAAATATATGCGGAGCACTAAACATTTGGTAACGCTGCAAAAATTATTACTGGAGCCGATCGATGTGGGATGTTGAAGAGTGAGCGCGCTGGTCGCTATGCGGTTGCTAGGGAGTAGGGTCACACGATCCTACTATTTACAGTAGGCTATGAGCTATGTGACTTTTTCTGGAGTTGTCACCTGTTATTGGTGTGGAATATGACACATTTAAGGATAAAACAAACTGTTATGCTTTATGAGAAGATCTAAGCTAAAACCAGCCATGTGTTTTCATATCCATTTTATAAGCAGATATTATTGTAATACATATCCACATATAATATAGGGGTGTACCGTTAAGGTTGGTTTGCCTTATAGTTCAGGGCAAATCATTATTATCAGTCTCCCAGTCTGTAAGAGACTTGTCCCACGGAGAATCCCATCCTTATGTCTGAGGGAAACCCTTTTATTAGTAACAGTGGTGTCTCACTGCACCCCAACAAGACTATAATAAGAAATCCACTGGCTCCACTGAAAGTATCTCACTTCCTCAATTCTTCATTTGGCCTGGGCTTAAGAGGTGTCTGAACCACCATATAATATGTCTGAGCAGATTGATTCTGAATGCTTATTATCAGTATTCTTTATCCTAACTGTTCCTTTATTACTGTGTAAAAGGGCTTTAGTCGGTTCATTTTAGTGCACATTCATGTGAATTTGTAAATGAATTATATTTGAAATTTCAGCGGTATTTAAGATGATTTAATTCGGAACCTAGACACCATTTATGGAAGTTTATTTCAGGAAATTACATAGTAAACATTTGTCTTCTCAAAGGAGTATTTTGCATTAATAAAAGTGCTAATGAATTTCCTAATAATTCATAAAAAGGCCGCAAATTTATGTAGAAAACTGAGCACAAATCAAAAATCAAAACCCACTAGTAAGTATTCTCAGGGCTTCATGATTTATTATGGTTTGCTCAAATATGATTTTATGCTATTTATGTTGCTTCCATTTCCTTCTCTATTCCCCCAGTTTACTGAATCTATCTGGCTCAGTGTTAGCAGTCATCTCAGGTAGCTCCGACCTGTCACGTCAGACATTCCTAACAAGTACCCAGACAGCAGGGCCTAACATGCTGCCTCACCCCTAACCACCTGCCTTCTAAGTATGCAAAACAGGGACAGGGCACCACATGTCAGTTAGAAAAAAAGCATGACACATTTCATTTGATTTTTCTTTCCCTAAGAATGCAGCTGCTTTTCAAAATAAAATACCAAATGGCCTATAGCTTAAACAGTAATAGTTGTAGACTTATACATTTGCCTGTTTGGCATTTTCACCTAACTAATCAATTACTCAGACACTTCTCAGAACAAATTTAGCTGTCAGTCAAATATATTTTATATTGGCATCCCTGCCATACCATGCTTTTGATTTACTGGGTTTACCTGCAGGCCTGACTTTTGTTTAAATAATCCTTCAGCATTCTAAACATACAGAATGCAAAGTCAGAGGAATGGGAAGATATTTGATTTCTATTACTTACCGAATAATGCAACAGTAAACGAAACAAAGTCACTACAGGCTACCTAGTCTACCTCTGACAACAAATGGATCGGTATTGATATCGCTTTTTATTATTAGACAGGACATGGAATGATATTACAGGTTGCATCTGTAGCTATGTCTTAATGTAAAATATCAATAATAGCATGAATAGCATTAATTGATAAGTTCTAAGTTTTCCAAATTATATTGTTATATAAAATCTATGTCTAAGAAACAAGCAGTTAACTCAGACCTATTGCCACATTATGAGATAAACATGTTTCAATTAAGTGCCAATTAAACCGAGTGCTGAAAAGCGATTTACGTCAGCAGATAACTGCTCAGTGCACGTGATACAGGACACTTAGCTGCTTACACTGAACCCTTCATGACCTCATAAGAAATGCTGCTTTGTTCCTGGCTAAGTATTATTTTTAGTGTTAGGACACTATGCCTGTGATTGGAAGGTTGTCAGTTCAGATCCCCTGGTCAGCAGAGTAGATTCACCACGGCCCCTGAGCTAGGCCCTTAACCCTGAATGCTACAGGGACAGTCCGACCCGTCTTTCCATAAAAATGTATGCCATAAATGTCATACAAATGCAAATCTAAGTCTAGAATTTTGATCTGCATAAATACGTCTATCTTCCAAGCACCTGTCCTGGCCAGGATCCCAGGAAGCATAGGGCATATGGCTGGGTTACACCCTGAACAGGGTGCCAGTCCATCACCAGACACGCATGTCACAGACTAGTGAGAGACATCAATTAGCCTAACTGCATGTCTACGGCTCATGGGAGGAAACATTCCAGCTCCACTCATGCGGAGCAGATTTGACCGGCATGCGCTACAGAAGGAATCAACAGTGCAACCTAGTGAGCTGCAAAGCCACCTTCAGTACTAGTAAGCGAGTCTGTATTAAAAGCAAACGTTCAACTTATTTATGATAAGTATAGAAACAATGAGCTGCTTGCCAAAGACCTGTCACACTGCACTCAGTAGTGTAAACATATAACAACACAAATTATGTTGAACTATATATGAAAACTTTGCTGCCAGCTACCTACATATGTACATATATACATACATACATACATACAGTACATACTCATTATAAGCTTATACTGTAATGGCTTCAGATACGGACTCATTTTGTACATGTCTAACCGCCTCCCTTTGTCTCTACCATGAAAGGAATGACATGGGGTTCTGTTAATATATCCCCTTGCCTTTATTTGCGTTAACCTCATGTTATCCTCTCCCTCTCAAGTCGGCCAACATGCCACATTACTAACGGTGAACTATATGAAGTGGGGAGTTCCCGAGGTTCTGAAAAGCTGCTTAGGTTTAAACTCCTATCTCCTAAGTATGATGCAGATTTGTTTGCCGCAACAGGAATGAGAAAAATGCCTTGCGCATGCCTGTGACTTTCCTTTACAGAGGAAAAGCAGGAAGCTCCCCTGACTCAAACTTACTAGTGTCTCCATTTTTATGGAATTTCATAAAGAACCTTCTATACGCAACAAAGTCTAAGGGAGCCTTGAATCTCTGGCATTAAGCTGAATGCCCCAAGGAAGCGAAGCTATGGAGATTAAAATGTTTACTTGAACCCATGTTGAAGATTGCCTTCATCTCTTTATGCCTTTAACTGTTCCACCATAAAGCTACATTTGATGTTGCTGAGATATCAAGCAAGTGAGGTGAATCTCGGTTAAGAATTTCCCAAGTAGCTAACTTTGAATGAAGTTTGTTTTTGAATTCTCTCATTTCATAACACAATTATTCATGTTCCGCCATACTCTCAAGCGATGCGTGATTACAGGAAATGAACTCCTGCAATGCATGGAAAAATGATTAATTTATCCTAAATAAATCTCGCTTTACTCTTTACATACCCGCCTAAGTATTATTGATGCTGAGTTTCCTTCTCGAGTAGAGTGGACAATGCTGCCAACATTGTTGTCATAAAGAAATTACTTCCTTCAAGATTATTAATATTTGGCTCTCTGAAGGTTCTGAATACACATGGATTTATTTTTGTATTCCATCGCAGTGCCACACTCTAGTGGTTTTCAGATTTCTATTGCATGTCGAGGGAGTCATCTAGACATTATGACAGACGTCCTTGGTATTTCTAGTTTTAGCTGTAGAAAAAGCCACATATCTACATGACAAGGTGAAGCACATCTGTGCCACTACGTGCTAGATCTCTACTATGAAACACTGTAACCCTGTGTTTTAAACTTTACCTGAGCAGATCGTAATTTCATAGTAAAACAAAGAAGCAGATATAACAACCCACATTCATTATGCATATGCATACATTTAAGCTACAATTCCATATGAAAACATGCTGTAACAGGATTTACCATAATGCAGAAAATGACAAATGGTGCTAGGGTAGATTTACGGGTATTGTAGATGACATTTGGCAGACAACTTTATCTAGGCCACATCTGATGTTAATACAAGAGTATCAGATAAAATTTGTGCAGAAACCATTTTCAACTTAAGATGAATTTGATATTGTGCCATATACAAGAAAACAAACAATAACAGCTTCAGTGAAGGAATTTCAGACTTTTCTTACAAATACGTGTTAAACTTGATATACTTGCAGTCTGCAAACCTCTATTATAATGTGCTAAATTCATATCAAATTTGTTTAATTAATTTTAATAGACCATTAGTGGCTAAAATGGTATTAAAAGAATATTGACAAACTGCTGTTAGATTCCCATAAACTGAATCAATTAGTATAAATGATTTTCATGTTATTGACTGAGATTCTTTTGTTGAAAATGATTTAAGTAGCACTCAGGTTTTCTAGCCCATATGCATTATCACTAATCAGGTTAACCCCCGTCCCCCCTTGCTTAAGCAGCTTAACTTGGTTAAGACTTGGACAAGCAGTCCTTAACCAGCCTATCACCTATTACTTCCTTTAGATTATCTCAATTAGACATATAGGAGAAAGCTATATAGTGCCCGATTACTATGAACTACCTGCATCTTACAGCCCAGGTCATGGTTCATATACAGTCTTAGTCATTTACTGGCTGTGGATAACTGGTTTGGGTTCCGCCATAAAGCTTTCTGGCAGCTTGTAACATAACTTCATCTGTCAGATACCACTGGTCTCCAGCAGTGAGGTGCAGCTGAGGTTCCTCCTGGTCTGGTGGCCATGTGAACAGAACAGGAATATACACTGTTTACCGCAATTCAACCTGTGCATATAAATAAGCCAAGCAACCCATACAAGGTTAGCATTAGCCTTGTGCCAGGCTCTGATCAGGGTAAGCAATTAGAGGTAGGGAGGTAAGGGATGCGCTGAGTACAGTATGTTGCCACACACCACCACACCTTAGGGATGAGAACCTGATTGCAGCCATGTGGTGGGTGAAACCTCAGCACCGCACTGTTCAGGTGGCGCTTTTCCGGTGGCTGGATTGTCAGTCCTGCCACCAACCCCCACATTTTCCCTGAAGTTGGAGGACCTTACTTTCAGGGCCAGATATAGGTTAACATCAGGCCCAGGACAAAGCAATTGCAGGTTAAGGGCCTTGCTCAAGGGCCCAACAGAGTATATACTCCTGGCATTCACAGGATTCAAACCAGCAGCCTTCCAATTGCCGGCACAAATCCCTAGCCTCAGAGTCACCACTTCACCCACAGCTGCCACTCCACCCATGGCAATTAGAACATGGCTGGAATGATGGATTTTTGGATAGATGGGTCAAGCATTTTTGCCCACATCTCAGTGCATAGCCATGTCAGATGATTAGCACCTCTTTATCACTTGTGGCTCAATTTGATTTCTTTTGTCCAGCTACGAGCTTGTTCACTACAGCAGTATTTATTTGCCTGCACTGTATTAACATCCATTTGCTAAGCAGAGCACCTGTTCGGGCCCCATGAGAAAAAAACGACAAGCAATAAAAATCTAAAGATAGCTGTTTTCGTCTTAGCTGGAGGACAGACGAGCAGGAGACCAGAGACTTATCTACAACCAGGCACATCCTACCAGAGTCGGTAAACCCGCTGGGCGTATGTGTGTTTTTAAATGAAGACAAACCAGAAGGATGAGACGTTGGGCTGGAGATAAGGCTGCAATCTCCACAACAGCATTTCCCTTGTCATACTTGTGTTATGAGAGCACACCGGGCCGCATCAAAGCGACATGCTGGCTCTTCATTCACTTAGGAAGTTGTGAGCCTGGAAACCAAATATTGCTCCTCTGGCCCGTGAGCTCAGCATTTCACACGGATGTGCCCACTGACTGGGAGTAAACTGTGGCTGTTAATAGGCTCAGGATCCAATGGTCATCATGCGATGAGCTCTTCAGTGAGCCTAATGAAACGTGATGAATAATGTTGCTCACGGTTATTACATAAAGTGTGTGCACTTGTGTGCTTGGAAGGAGGTGGACGGGTCGTCTTACAGGAGTAGCTACCTCTTTGAAATAAGATAAACGACTATCACTGTGTGAAAATGATTGTAATTTATATTCCAGTGTTTTCTCCACGTTTTGGACAGCAGATCTAATTAATCCCCCGAAAGATGGAGCGAATGAAACTTGCTGAGCGGGAAGGATGCCGCTCGTTTTACCTCGGTTCGCGGTAAACTGAAACATTTGTCTCTGTAGTGTCTCCCGTGTTCCTGCTCTGCAGATTAAATCCTGGGTGACAGAAGCTCTTCCGAGCTGGGATGGAGGGGGGGGGGCTTTTAAAAGCGACTGAAAAACAGCATGCAAAAGGACAGTGGCTGTTTGCTTTCACCTCCCATTACTCTGCGTGGGATGTGCGATTCTACTCCCACTACTTATTCTAAGGCACCGGAGCTTCAGTCCGGCGAGAGTGGGGAGTGGGTGCATCGTATACTTCGGAATTCCATTGTGTTGCGGCTGACTGTAAGGTTTAGAAGTCTTTAGCCAATGACAGCAGAGGGTGTATATTTGGATAGTAAAAAGGATTAGCAGCAGGGTCTTAGTTTCCTTAAGTCTGTTGTGTTTGGAGCTGTTAAATCTTGGTATTAATGTAGGATTTATGATTTGACGGCTGCGTTGGCTGGGCGTGTCAGGAGCTGTCCACAGTACATAACCATTTTAGCTACTTTGTTTGAATCTGTAGCAGTAACTTATATTGTTAGGCAAGTTGAGGTTGGAGTGTAGGGCGAGGTTAAGTGCGCAAGGAATTTCCTCACTCCGTTTTTCTTATATGTAAACTGCCTGAGACGAAGCAGGGAAGAAGTTTTTGATCAGACGTGCTGAATAATGTGATGTTGTTGGAATATGTTACAGAGCTTTCCTTTGGCAAAGGAGGAAATCCAAGCTGACTGGATGAATACTGCAATACATAAAACATGGCATATAAACTACAGTAAAAGTCAATAAATGTAAAGGAGCTTATCGCAGCGGATGAGAACATCTTTTGGTGTTGCACAGAATGGCCCTGTGGGGGCGATAAACTTAAGGTGCTGGGCAGTATTTATTGCTGATTTCCTTGCACTGTGGATGTAGGTCTGTCTTAGCTATAAAGAACAGAACATTGAATAATATAGCTGAATCTTCTTCCATAATTCAAACAGCGTGTATAGAATTGCTAGGGTCCAACAGTTAAAAAAAAATGTGGGATTTGAGTTAAAGTAAATTAACCATATTTCTTGAAACACTTCACAGGAGTGTTATGGAATTAATGAGATTCAGAAGAGAAAAAAACAATTTTGCTTTTAAAAGTATGTATCACTCTTAAAAATAGATGAGAGATGTAAACATCATTTTAGTGGGCTAAGATGAGGATGTTAGAACGTTAATGCGATATGGTTTAGCTTTTTTACATACTTTATTGTGTTTTAGGTGCTGAAAAAATTAAACTCCCTGGTTTCTTTTCACTGTGCAGGTCATGCAATGTCAAGTGCTGCCTTACAGGAACATGCAAAAGGAAGAATGTCTCGGTTAATAACTGCATATGGGTGCTAGGAAATTCAGTGGTAATGTAATGCATTGCCAAAACTATTCTCAGGCCTCTTAGCAACACAATTGTGCTGCAGACTGAGGAGGAGGTCACCTATTTTTTAGGAGATAAAACTTGGAAACTCTCAGAAATATATAGCCGACAAAGCCTGTACACTGAACTTCTGGGATGTGAGGCCTACCTACCCGAGTGACTCGCCCACATTTCTCAGGCATATCTCAAGGCCAGTTAGGCTTCTTTAAAGTAGGTTCGGAAGAACAGTTTAAGTATTCGCTGATGTTAGAATAACTGCAGGCCACTGTCCATTGATTAGATAAAAAAGCCAGTCAATAAAACGGATGGAGTTTAGGCCACACAAAGAAAATAACCATTGATGGAGTCCCATCAATCTGAATTCATATGGCAAAAGTCTTAACGCACAGTTCAATTTCCCTCTCAAGGTATTAAATTATGAATCGCTCTCCTTGCCCGCCTGTGCCAGTGTCTCTCTATAACTACATCTGAAAATGTGCCATGCTAAGCTGTCACATTTCTAAGCTAAAATTAACTTTGAATATTCAAAACATAGTCTATTTCTACACATCTGCGTTCCATTTACCACTTTGCCTTTGGAGTTATAAAGTTCATATGCCTTGGCAATGGGTCACTGCACGTGCGTTACTTATGAATAACTCATTTTAATTTTTAATCGTAGTTGCAACTCATTTGTTTTTTTCTGTTGGTGGTATATGGAATTTTGGTAAAAAGGCAGACGGTGAACAGACTGGTAGACTAAGACTGAAATGTTCTGGTCTATCCCATAAAGCCTTCAGCTTTACGCAGCACTGCTAATATTTAATATAAACATACAGGTTTATATTACTGTGGAACTGTGTAAATGGTTCGATATATCAGATGAGTAATCTCTAGTGGCGCCCCTGGTTGTGGTGGTACCTTAGGAGAGTGAACCCAAATGTTATAGTACAAGAATAGTGCAAAGTGATTTTTGAGGAGCTATATGAATTTACTGGTAATAAACTTTTCTAGAAAATATTGAACTTTATTAAACTGAAAAGACTTCATTTACCTATGCTAATCGTTCATCTAACGAAAAAGAAAAAAGAAAAAGATTTCAATGTTTCGTACACATGGTTACATGATGTGATAACTTGCACCATAAGGTTGTATCCATTTCTCACCTCAAATACGTAGTCCTACATGCACAAACATGCTGGTCCATACGGTATGCTATTTTGCACTGGAGCTACAGCAAATCAAGCTATTAATTTCTTAAATAGGTCACAAGATTTGCTTTTTTGTAACTGGCAGAAGAACATTTCTGCCAAGTGCAGGGACTTGACATTTTCCAAAAATTTGTTTCACTATAAGCTATTACTTTAATTTTAATCTTGAGCTATAAATATACCTAAAATGCCCAAGAGTGTTAATCTGATCAATTTAATACGCTTGAACCATTCCGCTCCATTGTAAAAGCCACCCTACACCACACCTGATACTAAATGCTCAGTAAGCTGGTTCACAATAAGGGTGGATATAAAGTGGCTTAATGTCAGTGTCGGATCATGGTTTGGAATGCTTATAACACTCCCAGCATGCACTGCTAGAGAACCGGTTCATTTTCAGTGTTTAACCTAGACTTCTGCAACACATTTTATGCAAATAATTCATTCATTGATTAATCCACAGCCTCGGCCACTTCCTTTTCTTTAAAAAATATTCCGGCTTTTCTGTCGATATTTACTTTCAGTACTCTAGCCTACGTACAACAGGTTTTCATGCAGCAGCACCAGGGTCGCCAACTTTCATCAGCTGGCTGGAGTGAGATTTTCAAGCTAGACTGGAAACCCAATTTCCTACACACTACACATGCATAGAAATTACATAATTTCCGCTCGTTACTGCTTTGCGGTTGCTCGATTTTGCAGTTTGATTTTAAATAAATGAAGACCTTTGCTTTCTGTCGTTACTTTTGCAGCCTTTAACCATGGGCGTAAATTTCATTTAACCGTAGGGGGGGACAATAAATAAAAATTTCTCATGAGCAATTTTTGAAGGGGACACGTATAATACAGTCAAATTGTACTTATAAAGATATGTCCCCACAGTGAAAAACTTTGCTTCTGTCACTATTATTGTAGCATGGAGACTGCGTCATTATGGTTATTTGTGGGGGACAATCCTCGGATGGGGGGGACATGTCCCCTCCGCCCCCCCGGGATTTACGCCCATGCCTTTAACACTTCAGTATAATACTCTGATAAAAACCCTGTCACTTCTGACAGTCAAAATCAAAATAATAAATATGATAAGCGATAAGTACAAATTACTTTTAAATCAAATAATTTTGAAATATATTTTTTTTAAATATAATAATTTTAAAATGCATTAATTATAAGTCAAGTAAGTAATAAATGCAAACAATAAACTTGCAATAAACAGCGACTGCAATAAACCAAATTGTAAAATTGACCAGCTGCTGTTAAACAGTAGCGAGTGAAAACGACGTAATTTCCGCGCTTGCATAGTTCAAATCGGGTAATCACACAAGACAAGTCTCACATGTGTGCTTGTGCTTATGTATGCATATGCACATGCATGTACTGTACATGCACATGTATGTAACCTTACCCTGTCGTGGTGTGATGGTTATGGACGTGACTGTGTAATCACAAGGTTGCTGGGTCAAGTCCCTGACCTGTAAGTAACGCTGAGGTACCGTGAGCAAGGTCTTGCCCCCTAGCAGTGATTCAGGAGCGCTCAAGAAGCTGCCCCCTGCTGTGTCACATGGGTTAAATGCAGAGGAAACATTTCATTGTTGTGCATTGTTGCATTGTGTGCTGTGGTGTGTCAACAATGATGATTAATGACATTTCTAACAGTTTTCTAGTTTTCTTACCTTGTAAATAGTCTGTAGTGTTTGCAAACTACCTCAGTGCTTTTGATTTTGCTCGTTTTGCATTTATAATGGAATGCTATAGATCTGGCGTGAGATTTCTTCTGTGAGCATGAGAGCATGAGATTAAGGCTGAAAGCGTGAGTGTCACGCCAGATGCGTGAAAGTTGGCAGCCCTGCCGCATTCATGTCTTTCAGAAGGTCGGGGCCAACTGACATGTGGCCTGTGATTCATGTCCCTGTCAACTGAGTTTTCTTTTTTATGTTATGAATTGGCTAGTGCTACTTGGGGAGGCCTAAGGCCTAATTGAAGGGACAATATGACCCTGATGACTCGTGACAAGTAGATCACAGGTGCCTGATTAAATTTTGTAACCACATCAATAGCAGCGAAAGCTGAACCCTGCCAATTCCTCACGCCTCTTAGGACAAGCAAGCCAAATTGTTCTATCAATAAGGGCTTTGGGGTCATGGCTGGCTAATGACACAGTCTATATTCAAACTCAACCACAACAGCCCTAGTTGACTGAGGAACTTCAGATAAGTCATTGCACTGCTACTGTACATATTGACCTTCCTCACATATTGCTATGCATTGACGTCAGCCTTACTAGCATCGTAGCTAAGAGAAAAGCAAATCAAACTTTGAAAGCAAAGCAAAGTTTTTCTTTTTTTTTCTAAATAGCCCTTAGCAGTCAGTGCATTAGATGTTTCATGACGTACATTCTCTGCAAAAAGCTTGCTGAAAAGCAGTCCTGGTGCTATCAAGACATCTACAAAATTGCAATGTATTAAGCTGATGCTCAGAATGATGTTCATATCCAGTACAGAGAGAAAAGAATTGTAAGACTAACCATTCAATTGAAGCTGATTAAAGGTCTTTGTGGACACACCACAATGAACAGAGTCCTCTGCATTTAACCCATATGTGACTTAGAAGCAGGCAGCTATTTCAGCAAAGAACATCTCAGAGATGCCTCTCCAGTTAGGGATTCAAACCAACAACCTTTCCAACACAAGGGCACTTCCCTACCCATTAGGCCACCCTTGTCCTGCTTTTGCACCAATTGACCATAATCGGTTTAAACAACATAGTACAGATAATGCAGTTAATTTGATTTGAAAGGTGGGTCTCGTGGGCAAAAGGGGGAATCTGCTCTCATGTTTGGTGTTGGAAGCGTTTGCTATTTATCAAATGGTAAAAACTCCAAGAGGGTAATAGAGCCACACTCTTGCTAATCCTGTTAAGGAACCCTAAAAGAAGTCAGTTTCAGACCAGAATGATTTGCCTGCTATCTATTTAACTAGGGTTTTATATGTAAAGTACATAGACATGGGCAAGCTCCTTTACTTAAAGGTTCTGTCACCCTGGGACACTTAGACAATATCTAATTATCTAATTTTTTCTACATGCAATGTAATGGCATAGGTGAAATGCAACGCAAATTCAGACTTGCCCAAATAACTCTGGATATTAGTGCTACAGATTTTAGTAGCAGTGTTCAGCCTTGCTGAATTGCAGCACAGACATCTGCAAATGCTGACATATAGGCCAGAAGTTCTGAAAACCTACCCTGCAATAAAGCACCGTACATATAAATCCAATTATGACGTTTTTGGCACCCAGTTTCAAGACAAAATGGATCAGTAGAAATAATAACTTAGGAAACAAGACAGACTAATGGGGCAAAATAAGCAGAGATGTTATATTGCACATGCAAGTTTCATTTCTTATTGATAGTTCATTGCTGCAGATGGGTTGGCATCCCTTTATACCCTTGCACCCTATACTGACTGGTATAGGTTTCTCAGAAAATGCATTTATTATTATTGATACCTTTATTAGTCCCCGTGGGGAAATTAGCTTCTCCATGAGGGCAAGCTTGGCCATGAAAGGCAGCCACACCTTGAGGGGCACACAGGGAGCTGGGGGTTAAGCGCCTTGCTCAAAGATTACACAGATAACAAGGAGTGATTAGTCAGCAAATATACAGTGCTGGATCTTTGAAGACAGTGGAATAGTGGAATGGAGCTGGTCTTCCTCATTAATTCAGGAGAGGGCCTCGGGGGAGCACTGGGAGGCTTGGTGGGCTTCTCGGTGACCTCTCACTTGCAGACTCCATGCTGTGCGCGTGGGGCATTTGTATGTCCTAGTCATGTCTCCCGGGTTTCTTCCTGCAGTTTGAAGGCATGCGGTCCAGCTAACTGGCATCGGTACATTGTGCGAGTGTGTTTGCCCTGAGGTGGACTGGCATCCCACCCACCAGGCTCCGGGTTGGGAACAGCTCCTGGTTGCCCCACTGCAGGTGGAGTCTGGGTGATGGTCCTCATTCATTTTTTTCTTTTGAGGGAAAGGGGAGGTTTAAGCATGCTGGAGCATGTAATTGGGCAGCTCCTGGCCCCCCTAGGCATCTGGGAACTTGCCTAGGGTACTAAAAGGGGGCCAGTACAAAGGGGCGCACTTAACCTGTATAACTGTAGCTGCCAGGAAGGTTTATAAAGCCGTCAAAATAGTGCATCTATTATTTAGTAGGAAGTACAAAAACCAGGGGTAGGTTAATAAGGTGAAAAAGCTACAAGCACACAATTACTGACAGGTCCTTGCAAATTCAGACAAAGCTGACAACTCAAGCAAAGGCCAGCACAGTAGAGTGGAAGACAGTTATGTCAATCATGTCTAACAATGTTAAAACCCTATGTAATGTGTGAGATTACTTCATGAAAAAGGAAATGGGGCTGTCTATGTGCTCCTTTAGTTGAAGCAAAATAGATCAAGAAGTATGAGCAATACCACCCTTTGGCAATGTCAGTCTGTGATTAAGAAAACAAGATTTTCTCGTCGGGTTTGGCTCATGCTGCTTTTGGGAAAGAATGTGCCTAGTCTGTGTCAACCACACACTGCACTTCTAAGCTTCTTAAAAAGCCCAGCAATAATCATTACCATTTTTCTAGAGTTTTGCTCTCTGATTGCAGGGCATCTTTGGCTTGCAAATCAAATCTGTTTGCCAGGTTTGGAAAGGGTCTGGATGACAAACATTAAGGAGAAGTGACATGGTTTCTGTGTTCATTTTACCCACAAAATTAGGCTTTCCCACCACTGTAAATGAACCTGTTAATCGTTAAAATAATGCAATGCAATTTTTAAATTCATATCAAAACTCTGTAATTAGTTGAAATGTATTAGGACAAACAGCTGGAATTTTCCCTCTTTTTAAATTTTTTTTCTTTCAAAAAAGCAATATGTAAGCAGAAGGAAGGAAAGTCACATGACACCAGAGTGTTTCCATGGTGATTGATAAGTAGGCCTCTCACCAGAGATGACTCAATTAATAGGCCTGATTGAACCAGTTACACTATTACAGACTGGCAGGGACAACAGGGTCGTTTCGAAACGGGCAAAAGGCTTGGAGACATAAGGAACCCAAAAATAAAGGCGGCTTCTCAGACATTAATGTTGGGGGTGGGAATTATATTGATATTTATTTGCTGATTTGGTTTCTATCGTGACTTTTAATAGTTTTTCGCTGAAAAGCCGTTCAGATGTACATTTAAACACAAGGGCTGTATTGGTACACATATTTTCCCGCTGCCAAAAGTTACATTATTTTTGGTTCACAACAGACAATGAAACAACTGAATGCATATCATGACACGGCTGAAACCTGAACTCACAAGCAGATGTTCGACACGAAAAACATTATGTTAATTGATGCTGTGAGTTGGTCTCAACTACTCCTGGAGACCCTCCCATGTCCCTTAAATATTTGGGTTTCCAGGTACATTACTTTAAAAACACTGGAGAGAAACACATCCAACATGCTAACTCATTTGAGATCACATTATCTGAGTGTTAGTCTCCATGTGGCATTTAAGGTGCCTTTGCCTGGACATTCAGACTGGTCTATAAAGAATAAGTATCGGCTATACAGTAAATAGGCTATAGGGTGTTATCCGCTACAGATATGCAACCACCCCCATTAGTAGAGAACACAGAATTTTGTTCATAATGATTGTTATGATGCAGTCTCATTTTTGAACTTTCATTTATTTTGCATTTTTATTTTTACTGTGCAAATCAGTGTCTCTTATTTTTATTCTGCTATTCATACAATTTGACAGGCTTATAACTGTTCTTGTATTGTGTTTACAGTTCTAATATTGAACAATTTCAAAACAAACTCTGTTTCCCTGCTGCCAGATTCGATGGTCCAAAATCAAAATCAGGGCAAATATATTAGATATTAGAGGCAATTAGGGCAAATATATTAGAAGAAACAAATGTGAATGACATAATTACAATAACCTACATTTAATCAGATAATTAGAAATCATTTTTTAACTATTGTGGCTATATAAAAATCACTACCTCGAATATTCGCAATTTGAAAAAGGATCCTTAGATCCTTTCAGTTTCCCAAGCTTGACTTTTGGGAAATTGTTCTGTACTTGGTGGAGCTGTGCTTATATGAGCTGTTAAATTCAAATTGCTAAACAAATATGCCCTCTTTTAGCTGTATGAATTTTATATTCAGCTGTCGTGATGATGAATTGGTTTGGTATCACTTATTTCTGAAGCACTGTTCGCTTTCTGGTTTATTACTTCAAGAATGTTATCTAGGCCAGGCAATGCTATATTAGGTCTACCGTCCAGAACATATCATGATTAATTAAAAAGAAAGAAAAAAGAAAAAACGTTACATTGTCTTTGTGTAAATGTCCAGGATATACAGTCATTTGTAAATATGGGGAATTCCTTGTTTAAATACCATAAATTTGAAATGTATCATAGCTGAATATATTTGCCAGTTATGTGCTATTTTGATGACAGCAGTAGGTACTGTTAACCCATTGACCTTCCTGACAGAGCTGCCATTACAATAGGCCAAAGGCAGCTATTTGCAACTTTTTGATTTAAATTAAAACAGGCCACAGAAATCAGGATTACTGAAAGTGTAACTAAAATATAGCAAATTCCTAGCAGGCATAATCCATCCATCTTCCAGTAGCTTATCTTGGTCTGTTGCCTGGATCCTGTCCAAGGCTGCACAGGGCAAATGCAAGTGCTACAGGGAGTTTGGAGATGGCAGTTAGCCTACAGTCCCTGCATGTCTTTGGACTGTGGGAGGAAATGTAAACTCCATACACATGCAGCAAGGGCAGGAGTTAAACTCCTAACTGGAGGTGTCCATTACACCATCTAGGATATGCAAAAGTAAACATTCTTCTGAAAACGTCATTTAGCATGTTTTGTCTGCTTGTCACTCATTGAGTAGTATGGTAGTGCCATATCTTCAGGGTTGTTGTCCAATTTCTGCCCTCGATTCTCTATGTGATGAGCTTATACTTGCTCTGAGTTCAAGGGTTTTCTCCCAAAGTCTAAAACATGCTGTTTTGGTGAATCGCCCATGGTGTTTCACCTGAGTAAAGACAAATCATAATAATCCATTAGTCATCTAAAGCTGCTTATCGAATAAAGAGTGATGATGGTCAGTGGAGAGACCATCACAGGAAATACATTGTAGAGACAGTGGACATATGGAATGCTAGTCCATCACAAACTCTACAGGAAGTTTAGACAACAGTGGTACTAGCTGAGTCACTGTGATAGCATGATAACATAACTGTGACGTCATAAGTTTTTCTCAAAAGAGTCCATTGATATTTTGTTTTCCTGATTTACTGATGTGTTTCTTATGAGGTAAATATTATGCTGTCTATCAGCTATACATATTCTTCTAAAAGGGCCTAAGCCTGACTATATACTTTATACCGACATCTCTACGCATGCCATTTTAAATACTGGTGCTTCTAAAATGCAAGCATTAGGCCACATACTGCCCATTTGTTCTGTTAAATCTTATCACACTTTCAGTGTTGAGTGTCACCATTATGTACACTGTTATGACTTTCATATAAGTTTCACTGAATAGTCAGTTAAATGGATAAATTAACATGAGTTTCTGTTACCAAGGGTATGGAGAGTGGTGTACAGTATTTGTCCTCATGTAGTGTCTCATCTCATTTTCCAGAAGCTTCAACTGGTGAAGGGCACAGTGGCAACATGCCAAGTAGGTCAGACCAGACTCCTTTTTCCATGGCCAAAGATTTGTTTTGGGGGATCCCATGGCAACTGGGAGATATAATCCCTACAGCATACCCAGGGTCTTTCCCGGGCCTTTCCCATGTGGGATATACCCAGAACAGCTCCCTTGAGAGCCATTCAGGTTGTGTCCTTATATGATCCCTGAAGAACACTATATTGCCAAAAGTATTGGGATGCCTGCCTTTACACACACATGAACTTCAATATGGAGTCGGCCCACCTTTTGCAGCTATAACAGCTTCAACTCTTCTGGGAAGGCTTTCCACAAGGTTTAGGAGTGTGTTTATGGGAATTTTTGACCATTCTTCCAGGAGAGGAGAGGATTTGTGAGGTCAAGCACTGATGTTGGACATGATGGCTTGGCTCACATTTTCTGCTCTAATTCATCCCAAAGATGTTCTGTCGGGTTGAGGTCAGGGATTTGTGCAGGCCAGTCAAGTTCCTCCACACCAAACTCACTCATCAATGTCTTTAAAGACCTTGCTTTGTGCACTATTGCGCAGTCATGTTGGAACAGGAAGGTGCCATCCTCAAACTGTTCACACAAAATTGGAAGCATGAAATTGTCCAAAATGGCTTCATATGCTGAAGCATTAAGAGTTCCTGGAACTAAGGGGCCAAGCGGAACCCCTAAAAAACAACCCCACACCATAATCCCCCCTCCACTAAACTTTACACTTAGTGCAATGCAGTCAGGGAAGTACTGTTCTCCTAGCAACTGCCAAACCCAGATTCATCCATCCAGACAGAGAAGCGTGATTCATCACTCCAGAGGACACGTCTCCACTGCTCTAGAGTCCAGTGGCAGTGTGCTTTACACCACTGTATCCGACGCTTTGCCTTGCATTTGGTGATATAAGGCTTGGATGCAGCTGCTTGGGCATGGAAACCCATTCCATGAAGCTCTCCATGCACTGATAGTGAGCTAATCTGAAGGCCACAGGAAGCTTGGAGGTCTGTAGCTATTAATTCTGCAGAAAGTTGACTTCTGCACACTGTGCATCTCAGCATGTCCCCACTCTGTGATTTTACGTGGCCTACCACTTTGTGGCTGAGTTTTTGTTGTTCCCAATTGCCTCCACTTTCTTTTAACACCAGTAACAGTTGTCTGTGGAGCGAGGAAATTTCACTAATGGACTTAATGCGCAGGTGGCATCTTATCACAGCATCATGCTTGAATTCACTGAGCTCCTGATAGCGACCCATTCTTTCTCAAATGTTTGTATAAGCAGTCTGCATGCCTAGGTGTTTGATTTCATGCATCTGTGGCCATGGAAGAGATTGGAACACCTGAATTCAAGGATTTGGAGGGGTGTCCCAATACTTTGTCAATATAGTGTACTTCGGCTGGACCTATTTTTAGGTTTGTCCTAAAAACTCCTCACCTTTCATGGGCAGTGAATCCAGTGATCCTGTGGAGAAACCTCATTTTGGGCATCTGTACTGACAGACTGACGGTAATTAATTATGGAATATTATGGTTGAGTTGTTGTTCCGATATCACAGTCTTTATATTGGTCCCACTTAGTCAAGA
>JAODKL010000128.1:10671134-10682137 GCA_026780765.1 Petrocephalus schoutedeni
CAAGGTGTCCTGGCTGCACCCTGTTCGCCCCAAGGTGTCCTGGCTTCACCCTGTTCGCCCCAAAGTGCCCCGGCTTAACCCCACTCGCCTCCAGCTGCCAAATTGGCTCCTGCCTCATTTCCGGCCGTCTCATTGGCTCCTGCCTCGTCACCCTTTTGTTTAGTTCCCTTGGTCCCCTCCCTAGGGTGTCCTTTGTGCTAAGAGGGCATGCTTTGGGGGGGGGGGGATACTGTCATGTCCTGCTCATCACATCTGCCTTATCCTCCTTCTTCCTCCCCGGTGTGGCCCTAACAAGCCACGCTTAGTGCTCTTTAGTCTTACCTTTCATTCTGTTTGCTCCCTCGTTAGTCCTGTATTTAAGAGCCTCCCAGTACAGTGTTTCTCATGTCTGTCATTGACCGTGTTGCCCTGCATTGTCCGTTCCCTGCCTTCTCCTTTTTCCCCAATTCGAAACCCTCGCGATCCTTTTTGTTTTTTGTTACTGTTACCTTATTCAGTAAAACACCCTTTTGTTTTGAAACTCGCCTGCTCTTGCTTCGTCCTTTCATCCTTTGACACATCATGACAATAGTCAATAATTAATATATTATTTAAATGACAATTTAAATAATACCAGCAACCATTAAAGTTATCTTGTCAAAGTTACCCATCAAACTCAGTGGGTGGGTCCTAAACAAAACCTAACATCTATTTGGTTACATTGCAAACTAAATCATAGCAGATCCATTTCACCTTGACTGAATTCTCATTTGTAACTGTAGTTTGCCAGTTCTGTTCTGGTGCCATATTACAAAAACTTCTTAACTGTTTGGTAACCATGGTAACAAAACTCCTTCCATACATATTAAAGCATGAGTGAATGAATAAGGATGCATATATGCAGAGTAAGACTGAGCTTTTAATTGACACTGCTAACCAACCAGAGTCCAGCAACACTAGCTAAAACAACCAATAGTAGGGATAATGCACACAGGATATGAATAAGACATGTCAATTTGCATCATAGAGACACACTCAACACACTGGAGAAACCACAAGGCAAGATTACTAACTAAGCATCAATTAAGTCGGACCAAATGGAAAAAGTTGGGGAAAGAAACAGACATCTATACCACACACAATAATGCTGAGTTCTGTTAATTTGGAGGTGAATATGCGAATTAGTTCGTATCAGGCTGATGTCACCATGGTACAACGATTTAACCATGTATTCAATACATCCCTTTTGACAACAATACATTTTTCTGTAATTATTTGGTGACTGTGTTCCTGCATTTAATCGACAAAACAGTTTATCAGCTCATGCAACATTTTATATCCAGCTGGTGGCCTAGCTGATGAGGGATTGCTATGAAATGGTTGCGATATTACTGTTGTCTTGTTAAGCAGAATTATTTAGCATCACAGTTTAGACAACATTCTCTGCCAAGCAGCCAGATAACGGCGCCAAAACATTCTACAAATCTGTTATTGTTCTCTGTAGTTTAAACTTACTTCTATTTTCACAGTGGGCAGATAATTATGTTAACGTGTAAACTGAAGTAAATGTTTCAAATGAAATATAATTTGCCAGTGCTGGGTAGAAGCATGCAGCTCCCAACATATGACTCTACTATTCCACACAATACTATTCCATGGAAGAGCATTTAGCAAAAACAGGAAATCCATGCAGCTACCACTTATATGTAGTATATGGTATGTATATAGGCTAAATATCAGCCTCCCAGGGCCCAAGCAAATCAGTCAGGTGACAGCATCAGCCCTAGTCACAATATTTCAATTTTACCCAAGAATTCAGTCAACTATGATGACTTAAATTTTCGCAGACTGCCCTGCTCCTGCTTGTTGAGCTCTGCTTGGCTCAGTAATGATTAAAAAGTGGGACTTGAGTCTAGAGTATTTAATTGTATGGTTGAGCAAAATTAGTATCATGTAAGCATGTGGTTAAACACATTTCAGTGTGGTTAACAAAAACTCACAATATTACACTGTAACATTGAGATAATCATCGAGACTATCCCACAACTGCTAGGTATTGATATCCTGTCTAGGTATTTATATCCATGCCAGCTACTTGAGACTGATAAACGATAGGCTGGTATGAAGCACAAAACTGGAGTAGGCGAAATGTCTTCCGGAACAACAGATGCTAGAACTTGGAAATTAGAGAGAATTCCTGACACCAAGCACTGAGAATTGTCCTGAATGCTGCTTAAGAAGATTTCCCCTGGAGCTAATTTCAAGGGTTTGGTATTCGTAGGAACAAAGTGTTCCTAGGGGTTTCCTTTTGTGGCAACATAGAGCAGAAGTAAACTGGGATGCCTCCTTGTGGCTGGGCAACAATACGATTGCGCTGTGCATTTCTAAATTACCATCATGGCTGAATATAGCAATGCTACACATGGTTGTTTTGTGCAGAATGAGTGATGCAGTTCTTGTTGGCTCAAACCTGACATTATGCATGATTATACCTTCAAAAGGCTTAGTATAGAGTTCATATTGTTATTCTACGTTAATGAGTTGATGGATGTTTCTTGACGACCCTGCAGCACATTAGAAACCCCAGAAACATTCACAGAATGCATTTACGTATACTCCGTACTTATGCAGCTATATACAGACATCCGTGTGTATAATATCAGTGTATAAACAGGGCAGAAGTAAGTCCTGACTCATAATCCCTTTTCATAATGAAAAACACCATTAACGCCATTATATACTTTCAGAGACTAAACACATTTCATAATAATATTTTTGCTGGAAATCTGAATCATACTCATTTATAAAAGAGCAAAGCAGTCTTTCATTTTAAAAGTCACATTTAATCATTTGCTTTGAATAGATTCAGCAAAGCTGCGTTAGGTTACATAGAAAATACAGAAAGTCATGATGAACACCACACTCATCAGTTCACAAACCTAATTGATGCTAAATGATAATGGCCTCAGCATTCAATACTGGACATTAATGATGCAATGCAGGATGTTTACGTTACCCATGATGCCTTAGAACTGCACAGCGCATTGCCTGGATGATGGGAGCTGCTGGTTTTTAGCTATACTGATTCTCAGAATCAGTCTGGGGTAAAATCTCCACACATTCAGTTAGATGCAATTCTGTGCCCTGCACCAGAATCGTTTTCAGTATGAAACATCTATTAAATTGCACTTAAATATTTCTGTGATGCGGTAAAGCATATTGTCTAGTGATATATCATTAAATCAGCATCTTTGCAAAATGTAATAATGTGGTATTGACCTGCTGGATATATTTAATTGCTTCTTGGAGGTTTAAATAAAATATTTCTTTAACACAGTACTGTAACTCCAATTGCTTTTACCATTTCAAACTTACAGAACACCCATTCCCCAAAATTGCTCTCTGGATTTATGTAGATAGTGACCAAAAATATATTCTTAGGCACTTTCAAACTCATCTCAGCAGTTTGGTATTCCTATTTTAATGCATGTGTTTTTTCTTCTTCACAGGGTCAATCCCCAGTTGTTTCTAGTAATGGTGAAATCAAGGCTTACATAAGACTGCCTTCAGAAATGATTCCATCTAAGAAGTACAATATTTACACCTATCCTGTTTCTCTATATACAGAAATATACAGAAAACATTTCTTATTGTCTCAATTCAAGGCTTAAATAGATGTTTAGTAAAAAAAAAATTAAATGAAATTTAAAAGCATATTTCAATGTAAATAGTGTTTAGTGATAATTGTATCAATAAATGTGATTAGATATTTTATCACTCTATTCCCGGCCATTATCAGTGTAATTACAACTAATAACTGTGGTGTGATGTCGCCCAACTATATTCATTTAAGCAATTTAAATCTTACAAATAAATAATAAATGTATAAATTGAGCCACGTGGAATGGTTTCTTGAATAGAAGCATCAGGTTGTCAGTCAAACCTTTATAGAAAAAAATATTATATCCATTATATGCTATAATGATAAAACTGTAACTTTATTTTATGATATTTTATTACTTTATTGCATATTATGACTTTAAAAAGAATTAGATGAGGATAATGTAATTATTTCTAAAAAATAACAGTAAAGCAAACTGATGTCAGTCATCTAGCTGTTAAAGCAGTGGGGAAAAAAAACACCATGGCTAATTGTCAACAAAATCCCTCTCCACCCTAAAATCACTGCACTAAATATCTTTATCTATGATCTCTAACAAGTTACAAAAAAGGTAACAGTGTTTCTGGGGAATGGGAAAAGACAAAGACCTTTTAAAAAGATTTTCAATGAATTGAGAAAGGAGGAACATAGAGAGGGAAAAGTGGAAGCCATGGTGTTCCACAATCTTCCATTTATTCACATCAAATCACCATAGTGACAGCTCCATTTTGCTGCCATGAATCACAGAACCAAATAGACCAGCACAAACTAAAAAGCAGAGAAATCACTAGCCCTGGCAGGCCCCTCCCTCCGACCCCTGGATGATGCATTTCTCTTCCAGGTCACACCCATCTGTACAGAGAAGCTCATTCCAATTCATATGTACTCTTATGTGTTTGTTTGTTTGTTTGTTTATTTGTTTGATAGGGACAGTGCTGTAAATGACCCTGAGTTAGCTTTATAGGCTTTATAGGCTAATTTTCATTTGTTGTCCTTGACAACTTCTTGAAAAGGCAATCTAAAATCAGAATGAATTGGCTTACCATAAATATCACATACAAATAATACACATACAGACTAATGCTCGTTTACAGTAAATTGCAATGCTCTAGAATCAGCCTGAGTCATACAATAAATATGGGAGGGATGTGTTAGGGAAGCATTAAAAGGAATGCACCCTTTACATTTGTTCTTGCTGAAAAGTGTATGACCACAGCACAACAAAGACCAGTAATGCTATAAACAGATGTGTTGCTATTATGGATAGCACAGTACAAAGTGGTGATCAATGTCCCCTGTAAAGTGTGGATGAGCCAGCCAATGACTTGACTTGACCATAGCAATCATGACTTGGCCCCAGCAAAAGATTCAAGCAAACCAGAGGTGTCTTTCCCACAAGCTCCTGTTAGCACCTGCATAGCTGGATCCATTCAGTTGCATGGTTCCAACTATGTAAGTTGCTAACATATTTGGCATAGTTAGCAACTATGCTTTTGGGATACGTACCCCAGAATGATACATCTCACTTGTAGCTACAGTGGCACTGAAGTGCAAAACACAAAAACGAAAACTTACATCCCTGAAGTGCAACTAAACAACAAAACGAACAAATAGAAAATGCACAAAACAAAACAAAGTGGTTCTGAGGTGCAAATCCAGCCAATAGATTATGGAAATATGTCATCAGCAACTCCATATTTGGTATCTCCATAGTTTGCAGAAGACTTGAAGAATGACAGCTGTCATGCAAAATCTCATTCTTGCATATGTTTTAGTAGATTACTAAAGTTTATTTAGCTCAATGGCGACATTTCATTGATTGAATCATATATTTAGCTCCACATTTTTTACTGTAAATGAAATATGCTTACAAATGTTTTAAAAAGATGTGTGCTTCATGAATTATTATTATTTTTTAATTCACATTTAGCTGGATATTATAACTGATGTTTTATTAAGGATATCTAATAATTACATTATTAATGTTTTATTGTTTATTTTATTCATTATAACCGTATATATAGCTCAATAAGAATTTTCTCACTGGCATGTTTTAAAGCATATTTAAGTGGAAAACAACATGTTTTAATGATATATTTAGCTCCATAGTAACATAATTTATTGACTATTGCAGTACATAAGATACATTTATGAACACTAAAAAAGACATTTTAACATATTTTATTAGATTTTTAATGTATATTTGGCTTGATAGCGACCGTGTATTTAGACCAATAGTATTTAGACCCATTCTTAAATCAGGACTTGTGCGTTTGTGTTTTGCACCTTACGACCGTTTGGTTTTGTTTTTGTGCATTTTCTTTTTGTGTGCTTGTGTTTTGCACTTCAGAGCTGCAGGTTTTTGTGTCACACACATAATGGCCTATTTAGTGGTATCAATCAGCCTAGCTGCATACATACAATACTGCATCCATCAGAGAACAAGTAAACTCCATTCACCGGTAGGATTCAAATGCCCACCCCTGGAGGAGTTACCCGCACAGACATGTTAAACACATCCAGACCAATCACACCAATTCTAAACCAGTTTCATATATCTCCAAACTCAGAATTCCATGGGTAGACACACAAGCTTAAAATTGCCTTCATTATCCAAATTCTGGCTGCACGAAAACCAATACATGTTTTAAACAGCTGTGCTATACACGGTTTTAAACCAAAATAAGGGGAATTACAAAAGCCCAAAATCTGGTAACGTTTTACATTTACTCCACCTTCATAATGCTGTCATATAACATTCATAAGCAGCATGTAAGTATACCTTACCATCATAACATAAAAGCTTTAATATACATTAATAATACATAAAACGCATTTGTTAACACTTTCTATGAAGCCCATACTTATGAAGCCCAGTAACTGTTCATATAATTCATTGTAACACATTCATAAAGTATTATAAACAAGGCTACAAATATTTATAATGAGGCATAACTCGTTATCTCTATAATGCACTATAAATAGCTTCATAGTGCATTATAATGGTCAGTATAAGAATTAATGGTGATTTGTGCTGCATTATGTTTTAATGCATTATATGTGCGACCTTCACAGAGCATTCTTAATGCATAATACACATGATTATAATGCATTATGCCTTTTTATAAATATTTATAGCCAGGCATATAATACTTCATAGATGTATCATAATGCATTATAGAGGTATAGTGTAATGACAGCTTTGAGTAAAGTGTTACCATATATTTCAGTTGTCGTCTTTTTCATTGAAAGTATTATGAATGCAATGCTTTAAGACATGTTAAGCTGTACTTAAATGCTGCTTATGAATGTTCTATGAATGCATTATGAAGGTGCACTGAATGTTCTGTTAATGCATTATGAAGGTGCAGTTAATGTAGAGCACTATCCAAAATCTTTTGGTGCCGTCCACCATTAACCAATACTACAAAAAAATCCAGTTCTGAACAATAGATGTATACTTAAAAAGCATTTCATTCTGCCATAGGTGTGCTGAATAATAAATAGAAGCTATAAGTCACCTCTACGAAACATCATTTTCACTAACTGCCTGTTACATAAATGCTGAGAATTTTTCTGATTCATTCAGTTACTATAACCATGCGACCCAGTGACTTGGCAGGAGCAAACATAGTATTTCCCCTTTTCAGAGTTAGTTGTACGTAGGGTTAAACAATCATAAATGCTAAAAGAAGGAACTGACTACTCATACTGAAAAAGATTAGGAAAGGATTTAATGGGGATGAACACAGAAGATTACCCATCACATTACATATACTGTACATCTCCTTCCAAAGCAATTATAAAATACAAAATACAAGCATGTTCAACTATTGTATGTTATTTAAACTGCTTTGGATAAAAGAGTCTGCAAAGTAATACAGTCATTTAAAGACAGATGGGGGGGGGGATTCCTTTGCATAGTAACTGTCTGTTGACTTAATGTGAGGAGAGAGTTCCGTCTCCATTTGGCCCTGCCTTGGTCCCGTTCATTGGGAAGAATATAGAAATTCTCACTGTCAGATAGTGCCTTTATCCTGTCATTGGCTAGGCTCACTGGCATGATAAAGACTATTGAGGAGCCAGAAGAATCCCTGAGGCCTGTCCTGAGCAAATGTAGTTTCTACAGACCTTGGCAAGGCAATAAAAGAAGGTAAATCTGTCACCGCTAATCCGTAGTAGGTTTGCATGTGAAGTTGTATATAAGGCGTTGCACATTCAGCATGTCTTAAACATGCATGTTGCGGACCATAATTATGCCATACATAAAGTATTAAAAATAGAATAACGGTACTAATGATACTACATTAAAAAGTGGTGATTGGAGCTTATGATACATTATATATAACATATTCTGTTATAACAAGACAAATTGGAAAATAGCTTAAACAGTACATTTTGTCATTAATTCCACTATCCAACTGTTTTACTTGTGGAAAAGTTTACAGGGTTATATCAGTGGAAGCATTTTAAAAATACCTCGTTTACACTTATAGCAGCGGGAAGAGCAGTTCACACAATACAACAGAACCTAATTATTTCTCCTTCAAAGAAATTAGAGTCCTCCAAAGCTCTGGCTATTTTCATAGGGGAAAATAAAAACTTGCTAATGCGTTCTCCTTTTTTCCCTCTCTCCCCCTGTAGTGGCAGATCAAGCTGTCAGACATTTCTGGATTTAACTCAGGGTGGGGGTGGGGTGTTTGTATGGGCACACGCCAGAGCAATTTACGCAGAGACAGGAGGTCAGGGAAATGGCAGAGTTGTGTCACAGGGAGCAAAGGACTGGCTGTGGTTAATTAAAGCTACAAGCTCCGAGTGCGCTGTGGCCCCACCACTTTCAAAAGCCTCCACTAGGGCTGTTTCCCTTCAATTACTGCAATACAATAATTGAAAATAATTACTATAATCATTAGGAGAATGACTCAATGTGCACTGAGGTCCTTTGGAGCGGGGGTGGGGGTTAATTATTCCACAGCAGAGAGAGGGAAAACATGTTAGTCCTCCAAGAGCAGGGCTTTCTGGAGCAAGCAATTATGAACTTGTTGGATTATATGGGAAAAAGACCACAGATTACCCACCGCTGAAGCAAGTCTGTCTTGTTAGTTATTTCCATTTGGATTACTTGAACACAATTTATCTTTTTTTTTTAAGTTTGTGGGAGAAAAATGGTGTTCGGGATGGAATATTTTATTGAGTATTGAGTTTGCGATGTTGAAGGCCTGCTGGAGTTTTCCCTCTTAGTTGCATGTTTCCCTCAAAATGACAACAAATGGGACAGACTTTTTCAAACAGCTACTGTACTTATCATGACACTTACAAACTGAACCATTTTAGAAGGTAGTGGACTTAACTGTTATACCACACAGCATTTAACATTATTATTCCTCTTTTTGACACATTTTGCATTGCAAATTGTATGTGGTTTGTAGGAAGGTAAATCACACTTTTCTGTATTCTGATTTTCACACCCCTTGTAGCAGAACAGATTTTCTATAGGAAACAATACTTACATATGGTAAAAGCGTACTTCTTTGAAAGATAACAACATGAAACTACATGTTTTGCTATTTTACTCAGTTATTATATGCCAATGATCCAAAACATTATGACAACCCCAACATGGAGCGAATATTGTTGACTATCTTGTAAAAACAATGCGCGTCGAGATCTGGGGTATATTAAAAGGGTAAGCGAACATTTGGTACTTGAAGTCAACATGTAGAATGTAGATGAAACAGGCAGGGGTAAAGATCTGCTTTACTTTGATAAGGGCCAAATCATTACGGTCAGACAACTGGTTCAGAGCATCTCCTGGTTTGTGGGGTGCTCTGAGTCAGCGGTGACCATTAGCACCTAGGAAATGGGAAATTCATCCTGGAACATTGTATTTTGTCATGATTAGGGGAAAGGGCGAGGGAAGAGTCGTAGGCAGTATGTTGGTATGATTGGCTTTATTTTGCACAGAACAGTGCAAGACGACAGGTAACGTTAATGACAGGACTGGGGAAACAAATTCGAACGCAGACTGAAAAACACTGTACTAAGGACAAGCAACGAGTGACAGCTGGTGAACGCAGGAATTCTACACGAGGGCAACGAGGGGGCGTGGCACACAGGAGGATCGGACGGGAGGGACGTGACATATTTCCATCTACATAACAATGCTTCACTCTGAGCTAGCTTGCGATCACTCAGAATGGCTTTATATCGATTAGCATACAGAAGCCAAAATTATTAGAACACTTGGCATATTTAAGAGGTTTTCGTTGAATTGGCCATTAAAATACCCATAAAACAAAGGAAATATCTAAGAAGTGATCATTATGCTCTATATACGATAGAATAGAGTCTTCATAAGGAAAATCACTAAGCTAAGTCTGGACCCCAAGCCCATCAAGCACATTTGTGACAAGTTGGAAAATAAACTGGACAGATCTATTGTACATATGAAGGAAAGCCTTTGGGTTTAGTTGCAGAAGGCATGGGATGACATTAGTGTTGAAGTTCTCAGGAAATATATTGACACTGCCAGAGAGATGTGCTGCTGTAACTGCTGCCAAAGGTGAACATACCAAATATTAACCTTAAAAGTGGATAAAAACAGTAGGCCTCACTTCATCTGATATTTGTTGTGCTCAGCGCAACCATCTACATATTTCTTGAACATTATAAAATTATGTTTTGGAGGCAAAAAAGTCAATATGTTCAGATCTGTCAGGTGTTCTAATAATTTTGGCCACCACTGTACATTTTACCCACTAAAGGTTTAATGCACCCAAACTATTTTGTAAAATGCATCTTGCATCAACCAAACAACCAGAGCCCTTTATCATGATAAACAAGAGCTTGACCCAATGGGCAGGCAGAATAATTGGACTTATTGGGAAAAAGGTGAAGGATGACTAACAGCATGTGATTAGATGACTTTTGACCACTGTCTTTGCTCTTTGCATCCCTTTAATTACAAAAGTGCATTTTTGCATGTAATATGATGACTATGTACTGTACACCAGACGTCCTCATTTGCTGAAAATAGTGCCTGGGGACTACAGCTAATGAGTATGTGATTGTGTCCTCAGCTGCCATTAGTTGATGATGCTTTTCCCTGAACCTCCGTAGGAAATTATTGTCTTCAAGAAACATGACGCAGGTGAGCTTTGGTCATCACAGAAACGCGATAATCAGTCCTGTCTCAACATCACTGTGATCTGGGAGCCATGTTAAATGAAAAATCAAGCACCTCTGCCTGTCCAGCATTTTCAAAAATCCCCATAAGCATCATGTGGTGGTGTTGTTTCACTGAGGAATCAATTGTATATGCTTTTTTGTATCCTTCATTTTTCCTGTACAGTATATGCTTTTT
>JAODKL010000128.1:10698810-10718497 GCA_026780765.1 Petrocephalus schoutedeni
ATATGAATTAAGCTGGGTCAAAAGAATACAAAGTTAGTATACTGAATATACTTTTCATACATTAAATCCATATCATTATCACAACTTTAGCACATTAAATATACTCTAAGCTGAGCCTGAAAAAAAAAGCCTGATTAAAATATACTATAAATTGGGTGCGCTTAAGTATGTTTATACCATACTGTTTTTTCACAAGAGGGGTTGTTTTGGCTGGTTAATATTATTGGGGAGGTTAAAAAGCCACCCCATTCCCCCAAAATGTATGCCCATGGCTACGAGGAAGGCAGAGCTGGGATTGGAATCCCTAACCTCTGAAGCATGACACAGCACTACCCTACCCAGACTCCACTGTATTTAACTGAAGAGTTTACTAATGCCATAAGAACAACAGATTCTTTAAGGACCACGACGAGCAAAAAGATGCAAATGAAAAAGTACGAATACGCAACAGGTTTTGGTACAAACTCAATGTATCCTGAGAGTTTCCTTTCCAAATACTATCAAAGTATAACCCTGATAGGACTGACAGCTATAAAAAGGTGTGTCAGTCAAACATAACTGCATGCACTGTAACCCAAATGTGACCGAATCTTAATATTTGTAAAAGGAAAGTAAAAAGATGTGAAGAAGTTTTTTTCTCTGTCCTTACCTAACATATTGATCCAACAGTCACTAAATTGCTGGGGGAAAAAAACTATTTGAACCTTAAGATTCAGTAACTTTTGTAGCAGTTTCAACCAAGATAATAATATTTTTGGATTAATTGTTCGCATTTAATTTGCATTAAGGCCAATACAAAATGTACAATACAATAACTGAGGTAAGAGTTTCTCATTACAAAATGAAACATTTCTGATTCAGCCATTCTGTTGCAAATTTACTGTAATGTTAATCTTTAGGTTTATGCTATTGCAATGCATGAACTGCGCTGTGGCTGCAGAACAGAGCACGCTGTGCTAATATTTTCTTCGGGATTCTTCTCAGACAATGTCAGGTGTTCCCTGAATGCTTGTAAGCTGTCCCAGTCCTTAGGCTAAGAACACCCAAAAATGATACTATACTACAATGTTTTTACCCGGAGAATAACATTTTTTAATCTATTAAACTTCTGGATGAACCTTCTGAATGATTCAAGTGATACTGACACAATTTGATTCCTACTTGTCATTTTTAGTTCTTTGCTATCTTTTTCAAAACTAATTTCCACTGGAGAACCATTGCAAAATAATACCAGTACTGATTTTTCTGAGATTTTCTGAGATCTTCTTCACCATGAATTGAGGCCAGTGTGCACCACTTTCAGGCCTGTTGAGTACTGTCTGCTCTTGTTCTCTGGTTCTCATGTCCACAGACCATCACATGAAGACCTGAGTGTTTGCTTTTCCACAGAAATAACTCATAGGATGGAACCTCTGCTTCAGGTTATTCATATAATGCATGTAATAATCCTACAGGCTCAGTCCCTGTTTCAGCAAAGACAAATGATAAATCAGTCTTGAATGAATGATAATTGAATAATTTTGGAAAAGCCTGTAAATGAATCATTTCTTTATATACTTTAAGGTTATTAGGCATGGCTAATCAATCTAGTTGGAGAGTTAGATTAATTACATGATTGTTCTTATTTTTACACTTTAAAACTTTCATCGAAATATTACCGAAGGTAATAACTGCGTAAGGTTAAATCATAAGGAAAGTTCGGGCTAAAGATGATTTTTAACCAATGTTAGTATCCTGATGATGAAAATTTGCATACTGACAAAATGAATTTCCTGATCTTTTCCTCAAGTATGAAATCCTCCAGACTGTAAAATGTAACTGGAAGTGATAATTGTGCCAGATGAAATTGTTTTAGGCTTTTATCTCAGCTTAAATCTTTGGATACCTTGCTTCTGTGGCATCACTGAATGAACAATAGAAACAATGGAGGAATTATCTGCATTCAGTTCAAATTCAATCCAGCAGTAATATTTTGATTTTGAAATTGCCTTTTCAGGCTGAGCAGTGCTCTGCCTGCTTTTTCCCAGATTCAGCTACATCATCTAGCAAACTAGTGTTTTCCATTTTCAGTTGCATGCAATGTCAAATTTAAGCTGTGCAAAGGGAAAAAGGTTAGCCTACCACAAACACAACCTGTCAACAAGGTGGCGAGAGAGGTGGAAATTGAAAATCTAGTAAGTCACTCCAGAAGTTTGGTGAATGTTCTTTCTGTACCCCAGTAATACAGAAGTTCAAAAGCCCTGGTCAGCAAGCACTCCTATCATATGGATACAGGTTTAAAATGTGCATGGTGGCAAGAGAAAAACAAGCATTTCATTTGAGCCTTTTGCTGTCATGGGTCCCGAGCTTGATTGTGCACTCTTATACGAAAACTGATCAGGGTTTTCTTCCTTATTAGAGCTGAAACTGGGTAGGGTGGTTAATTTCGCTCAACATGCATCGTACCCATGCTCATTTGTTTGTTAGTCCAAGACCATGCAACATAAAACACAATTTAACTAATTTGTGAATCAGTGGCTGCAGTCCTTAGGAAAGACATGATTTTCTGTCTAGCATTCTACTTCATTTAATTTAAATAGTCATTTCGACAAGTCGCCCAACAATGTCTGCAACAAAAAGCAAGAAACCAAAATATCAGACAACTGTGATTAATAAGATGCTTTTTCCATTACGTTTGTCTTATTTGTTTGTATATATTTGCTTAAATGACACCAAAAATGTTGATTTCTATGTTGTATCTTTTAAAATGCTTAAGTTAGAGTCCAAACTTTGATGGCTCGATTTGTTTTTATTAGAGCCATGGATTCAAGACAAAATGTTTCAGCACGAGTCCTTCAGAGTTCAGACTTGACACTATTTTGATGCAAAGACAATGCATGGCAATCATCTGATTAAGTAGGACACAGTGTTTTAAGTTTCTTTTTTCCTATACATTATTTTGTATCTCTTGAAATTTGCATCATATGAACAAAAACTGCGAGTGATGTGTTTGTGCATATAATTGTGTGTGTTTATATTATTAATGTATTATGTATAATGTGGCTAACTGAGAAAAGCCAAAATAAGTACTGTAGCCAGAATGGGACACCTATGGGACATCAGTTACGCATAAGTTAAGAATTCAGTATTATGCCGCTAAAGGGGTAGCGACAATTTATACTGTTAGTTTTCTGACAATGACAGAAATCCCCGGATAAAAAGCTTTTGCATAACCCTAGACATCAGTAAGATGGTTGCATGTCAGTAACACAGATGAGGCCAAATAGTGTAAATATGACACCTGCCAATTGCAAAATGAACCTGAAAATTCCCTGTCAAGAATTATTGATGAACTGACACTGCTGAGACAGACTGAGAAAAAGAGGACCGGTGATGTTTTGGTAAAGAACGAGAAGCAAGTAATATTTCACTTCACCTTATATAATTTTACCTATATAATATTTAATCTTATATGTTTTTTATGAATCAATGAAATCTGTTGTCATATTTACACATTGACATACCCAAGTGTTTTCAAGGTATCATAGGATAACATGCATTTGCAGGATTTTAAAGGGATAATCGTGTTTGAGTGATTTGTAATTCAAAATTCTTGAAAGGCCAGTTATAATCTTACAGTTAGTTTTATTTTATTTAGGCATAGGCAGTGCAGTGGGCCCGTAAATAACATATTCAGTGTGTTTAAAGTTCCTACGTATAAAGAGTTATTGTTCTGTTGTTTCAGCCACACCCATGTCCAGCCACACCCTGCTTGTCTGCTCCCTGTGTTTCCCTTGGCCACTAAACAAGCCATGCCTGATGCTCATTTGTCTAGCCTCTTGTTCTTGCCCACATAGTAACCATTCACAGCTGCCTCTTGTCTGCCCCTTCGTCTAGTATTTAAGTGCTTCCCAGTCTGGTGCTGTCCAGTTCTGCTATTGTTATCTGTCTGTATCTGTTATCCCATGCTGTGACTCAATAAAGTCCCCTGCATGGGTTCTGCCCTAATTACAGCCTGCCTTTTGATCGTGCTTTCCTTTCAGGACATGACATTGATGATATCATGATGATCAGATAGCGTGATATCCTAACTATTCCAGCCTGTGCTTTCATGCAGTATAAAACTTTATCAGCCTGTACATAATCACTGAGGATACCCAGCTGTTTGTACTTTGAGGCTATGCATGTCAAGCACAAATAATTTAGCTCTTTTCTTAGTTTTGAAATCTGGGTATATATCTGATGACAGTAGAGAGCAGAGTCCTTAGCCGAAAGAAAAAAAAAAAGTCTCTCACTGACAACTCACAGATAGTGAGGAGTGTTTCTTAATCAAGCCAAATTCACTGAAAAAGTAAACACAGTCTAATTACCAAAGCCAAGTTATGCAGAGGGGTGAAATGGGGTTTTGATTTGCATTTTTATACTGTTGATCATGACATTATGTTTCCTGCTGGATGGAATAGCGAGTGGAAACCTTACGTGTATGGTTACTTCAGCAATAGGCATAGATTTGGGTATGGGCGGTAGGGACATGTCCCATTGAATACTGTGGGGGTACTGAATTGTCCCTACCAATATTTTTTTTACATTTTCCAGATATTTCTGTGTTACAATCTTCAGAGTGGAATTAAAAGCAAGACCTTTCCTTCTGCTGGCAATTGTTGTGTCTGCTGGCAGTACGTCCCAAAGGTGCTTCCTTGCTTATCTGTCTCACTACCTCATTGCTTTCATGGTGGAGAAATATTGAGATCTACCCTGATGAGCAGTCTTGTGCAAGGTCTGTGACTCCCAGCAGCGGCTGGGAACGTGAAGCCAGTGGAGATGGAAGCGCAACGAGTGATTGCCGATATCTTTTGACTTGTTTAATAAAAGTGAGAATTTCAGATGATCGTTGGTAACTGTGTATTTATTAATATGCAGATGGATTTTTGCATGTGACACGGCGCCAGCGGTTACGTTTCTGTCATACCGCAGTGTGCCACGCACACAGTGACAAGCAAGTTTCATTCATTTTCATATTCAGCATCGACTTCACTGGCAAAAATCTGTATAGCCAATGTTTCATTATTTTTTTATGTTGACTGATCTATTACTAGCATTTTGTTACTTTGTTTCAGTTAATGTTTTTTGGGCTTTTACTGTATTTTAATTTGAACCTATCCACTTGCATTGCGTTTCTTTCTTTTACATAAGTGCCATTATTTTTAAACCAGAACATTTTCTCTGATCTGCAAAATCTGAGCAACCATTCCATAAATTTGTCCAATAAGGCACTTTGAAGGTTGTAGTAACATCTATTGCTCTGTACATCATTTCTGGGGAAAAAAGATCTGATTACATAGCAAAAGTGAATATAGGCCAGCGTGCATTTATGATGAGTCTAGTATATTGTTGCCGGAATATGACGATAAAATGTAATACTCTTTTTTCACGTGGGAGTATCAGGCCCATGAGGAAAGGTTATGTTATAGTCATGTTTAGCTTTACTGATGAGTAGTCACTTTGTCTTAATATAACTGGTTGTTAATGTCCTGGAAATTCACATATTATAGTGTGGAATTCCACTGGGACCATAAACAGCAGACCTAGAACAACCACCTCAGTTATAAACTGATTTCTTCACCTCAGCAGGGAGACTACCACTTTGTCATCTACAGTGTTACAAAGCTTATTAAATTAAGGAAGGTGGTTCCTAATTATGACCCTCAAAGCCTAAAAACCCTGAATGGTTCAGGGCACCAAGACTTCGACCAGGATCCTGAAACATGCCATTCATCATTTATATAACATCACTATGGATTTTAAAAAGAAGATGCATCTATAATAAAACAGATAAAAGGTGCTATTATTATTCAATGGCAATGATTTCAACATACCAACTTTGGGAAGTTTTTGGAAAAGCTAGATTTAAAAATACATATCAGTAATTCTTTCTAAATCTTTTGCCTGCTTTTGTTTGGTTGTGCTGAGCGATGAATACAGTTAAATTAGCTAAAGAAAAATACCTGGGACAAAAAGAAAAGTCTCTTATTAGAACTGAACTTATTAAATAGATGTATTATTTTACAGCTGTATTTTTCATTAGTGATTTTGTACACATGTAACTATAGAAGTTATCTTCTGGTTTTTGTGGAGTGTAATGCAGAGGGTCTTTTTAGCTGATGACAGCATATCCACTGATTAAAATAAGCACAATAACATAAACTTATGCCCTCAGCATGCTTCCAAAGACAGGGATCTACTGCTAGTTTTCAACAGCCCTTAACAGCAGCACAAAGAGTAGCCTGAAGGGTACAATGCTGTCAGGTGCTCTCCTTAAAGACCACACTGATTGGAACTCAAGAGGAAGCTGCAATCCTGCCCCCCCCCCCCCCCCCCTAATAATATGCATTGCGTTTACACAAGAGGGGACAATTACGCTGAGATGCTGAATCAATACCATCTCATTCTTGTGTTTAGGCCATTTGTAATCTTGACAATATCCCAAATCCGAAAATATGTTGCTAATGACTTGTCCAGAGTTTTCCCTACATTTAAAAGCTAAGCTGAGAAACAACACGTCTCAACAATGATAGTTTCTCTGATTATATTGAGATTCAATTCACATTGATGTTATGTGCCCAGATGATATGTTTTTAATCTTGAGATATTGCTAGTTAATATGTCTTTCTGATTATCACAGTCTAAGATTACAGTGTTTTCAGCTCATATTCTGCTATCTCTTAAGGCATGCTTGTTTTAAATGCTAAGTAAAACACAAAGAAAACTGCTTCCTAGTGGAGATCAGCATTACTTGATAACATTACTTTAATATTAACATTAGTTAACATTAGTTCCCCAAATGCAGTTTTCTGGTATATAGTATGGATAACCACAACTGTGTTTTGTGATAAAGCCAATTATGCATTGGCATAATTAGTTGCTTCGCATTTGGACGACATCTTAGAGTTTACATTATATTAGAGCAGTCAGGCATTGAGCTATAATTTAATTCAGAAAGCCCATTAAATCTGCATATTTATAAATACACAGCTACCATATTGTGGAGCAGCATGAAGTTTAAAGGCAAAGGACTGGTTTTGCATTGCAGCAGTAATTCATCAGCAACGTCATACCTGCATGTAAGACAGTTAATGAAATAAGGTAACCTTGATTTAAATTAATCTCTTTGATCGGGGTTTTATTGATTCGCATTAGTCGGTTTGAGCAATGGGAGATATGCCTTTATTTTAGCTTCTTTAAATTATGTAGTTTTCTGGTATTCTTTGTTTTTTATTTTGATATTAAACTGATTCACTTCTAACCTTTATGCCCTTGTGATACATTGTTGTTGGATACATTGGTGAACTTCTGTTCATTCAGTGCATTTGTATTACTTTAAATTTTACTTTAAAATGAGAGGAAGCATTGCGAATTACTTGTGTAACAATTACATTTTTTTAAGGTGTAACTTAGAAAACTTGGCATAGTCAAAACTGAATTTCTGACTTCACTAATACGCATTTTATCCAGTTCTAGATATCAGAAATACACATTATAACTAATTACAGTTAAATTTCTGATATGAAAAATTTGCATTCCTACTAGTTAGAACTGAATTTATGATATTAATTCAATTTTAACTGGCTCGCCATACAGATTTCATGTCATTACGTTGAATCTTTAACATTTTGTTTAAGGAAACATTCAAAACATTTAAGCATCTATAGTCTTAGTGTGTTACAGTCTTAGTGTGTAGTATCACATTTGTATAAGATGATAGATAACTTTAAATCAGCTTGGAGATTAGCTTCCATGGAATAATACTGATGTTCAAATTTTAATGACTCGCGTAAAACCTTAAAATGAAATGTTTACCTGTGTTTAGTAGTTTTATATCATATTCTTCATATATATTTCTTATCTGTCAGGGCATCATGACTGATGTTGCTGTGGTTCTTCTTTTATGAATTCTCTGCTATGCCTAGAAATGAATTTAATAGCCATCAAGTTAGCCAAAAAAGGTGGAATTATGGCAATAGATTGTTCATTTGGAACACAGTTGGACTGGTTTGAGTTGGAGGCCCAATATGATAATCTTTCATGGGCCCCAAAATCTCTAGCAGCACCCCTGATGGCAGCGTATTACATGGTTGTTTGAAAAGGGCATTTTTATATATTTAGTGTTTATGTACTGACTTTTCATTTCATTTTGGTAGTAATTTGTGTTTAGTTAACAGAATGCAGTCCAGCTTTTATCCCTGGGAGGCTAACTCTGAATATTTAGCTGGTGTTTTACATGCAGTAGATATATTGCATGCAGTAGGATTCCCAAAGTACCTTTATTCCTACATGTCATGTGAAGAGTTGCAAATAGACAACTGAAAAGTCAAAACCAGGACACCGCATTAGGGGCATTAGCAGTTGATGACAATTTATATTTGCTAGGCATAATGAATTCAGATATTTAATATTCTTTAACTAACTGTTAAACAACTGTTTGAAAAAGCTAAATAGCTGCAAATATCACACCTTTCAGACATAAATCATATGGTAAAAAGTATATGGTAAATATCTTTGGAATTTTACATTATTGTCAAATTACATTGCACTTTAGTTCTGTGGCAGTCCAGAAAACCCCCAGAAGAGACAGTGATCATACATAATGTTCTTATTTCATCTCACTTGCTATATTATAAATTGGTAGATGGGACGGTGCCGTGCATGATTCTGCATGCCTGCATGTACCGTACAGTATGTGCATCTGTGTCACATCACTTCCTGTAAATTTACATTTATTACACCTTAGTGCTAGAACCTGTATCAAACCTATGGCTTTATCTCCATTTATATACTCAGCTCTTTCTCCCCTAGGTCTCTGATTTGCAATTGAAGTATATTTAATTAACAACATATAATAACAACAATAAACAATAATAATAATAACTGTTGAAGACAATTGTAATCACTGCATTTATCTTGTTATTCACGTTAAATGCATTCATAAAGAACATAATATACAAAAATGAATATTTTTTGACTATATATATATAGACTATATATCCTCCCAAGACCCAGCAATTCATTTTTGTCCTCTGTGTAACAATTTCTGAGACCTCATATGCTTCTGGGTCGCGGGGGGTCCGGAGCCTATTGGCACAAGACAGGGAACAACCCAGGACGGGGGCCAGCCCATCGCAGGGCACACTCACACACCAGACACTCATACATGGACACATAAGAGTAATTTGGTAACTCCAGTTAGCCTTAGCATGTTTTTGGACTGTAGGGGGAAACCGGAGGAAACCCCAGGATGACATGGGAAAAACATGCAAACTCCACACACATGGAACCTGGGCAGAGAACTCAGTCCCAGAGGTGTGAGGCAACAGTGCCAACCACTGCACCACCATGTCCCCACACACATACATGTAAAGTATATAATCAGTTAAAAGCTTAATTTATAAAACTATTTTATATGTGCTAAAAGCGTAATAACTATAACTCTCAATTTTATCAATTCAGTTTCAACCCTACTTTGGAGAAGAATACTTGGCAGGACAACACTGACCAGAATCGCCAACACTGGAGGCCCTTTGATTACTTACAACAATACAACCCCAAATCAGAAAAAGTTGGGACGGTATGGAAAGCGCAAATAAAAAAAGAAAGTAGTGATTTCTAAATTCTAAATTTGCAGGAGGGATGGGACAAAATTACACCTGAAACACACATGGTGTCTTCAGTCCCTAAAGTGGTAAATGCTTTACTGTCCCAACTTTTTTTGAAATGTGTTGCAAGAACCAAAATTGGAATATGTGTTTATTTTGTGAATGACAATAAAATTCATGAGGAACACATTAACTAATGTGCTGTTGTCTGCAATGAAACACAAGTCAGAGTAAATTTAAAAATCACTACTTTCTTTTCTTATTTGCATTTTCCATACCATCCAAACTTTTTCTGATTTGGGGTTGTACATAGATAGCCAGGTTTTTGAAAAAATGTCAGCACACAAACCAGAGGGAGGTGCTAGTCTCTGGAGGCAGCCTTAAAACCACTCAAGAGAAATGAAAACATTCTTTGGCATATCTATGTACATGGTGTGTCTCGGATACTCTAGAGTCCGGATGCACTGGGCTTGACTATGCTTGAATATGATATATTTGATAAAACAATATTTTAGTCTTCAGATGTGTTTCCTTCATCTAATTGTTTTTTTATGCTCAAGAAAGGATAAGAAATTTTACCATAAATCCACATAAAAATTAAAGCATTAGATTAAATCTTTCCATTCTGTGAACAAACAAGACCCGATTTCCACTACAAGGGACAGACGATAAAAAATAAATAAATAACAGTTTTGAAAATTTCTTTGCTATAACGTGTTTTTTTCAACCACAATACTTAAATTATCTAAAAAAAAAAACCATCAGAACCTTTTTTCTTCTGGGTCTCAGGAGGCTATGTGCCTGTCAGACAGGACATTGCAAATGGCTTGAGGAGCAGAGGTGTTCAGATCTCATCTGGTAGCAAACAGTGTCCCCCAAGGCTCTGTCCTTGGTCCTCACTCTTTACATTACCTTCCTAGGTCAAATCATCCAGTCTCGTTGCTTTTAGGCATATCTAGGAAAATGCTAACTGAAGTAATGTATTAATTGTAACTTTTTTACAAAACTTTAGCTAGCTACATTACAAACATTACTAATTAAAATGTATGAGTAATTATTTGCTCCATTTTGCTATTATTTTTTTATAATTTTGCAATTACTGCAATTATTTGCTGCAAGGCTTCTGTATAGATTTTGCAGTTGAACAGAAGATGGACATCACTGTTGTTTGGGGATATCCACTACAGTGATTTGATTACATATGCCACCGTCTCAAAGATATACTCAAAGATATGCGAGCACCAATTTTTGACTGGGTGTACCTGTAAGGAAAATTGTTGCAATCTCACTTTGGAGGCTGGCTATCAAACACAAGTATAGGATAGTGCAGTACTTTTTGGTTGAACTTTTTCCATCCAACATCGCTTTGGTAGAGCTATTTTTTTTACATTTTTAAAAATTTGTTAATAATTTGCTCCATAATCTGAATACATTCTCCTGCTCTACTTTAATTTCTGCACATTTTCAGCGAATGCTAAAATCAAACAAAGCATCAAACACTGTAAATAAAAAGTGCAGTTCTGCGGAAATTTACAGCGCATTGTAGCCCCTCCCCACTCATGTCACAGGTTCACAGTTTCAGACCAGAATTTCTGTGGAGCCTAGGCAGAGATTTTTCGATTTTTCGGGCACAGTACCAGGTTATCAGCAGTGGAAAAGCATGGAACCAGTTCAAAATTAGGCACCAGCACCGCGTTGGTGGAAAAGGGCTATAAGACTGACCTTATTATCTAACCTGCAAGCCGTATCGTCCACCATGGCATTACTGTTCAGCTAGGAACCATGGGGAAATAACAAATGACTCGCACTGGCTCCAAAACTGCTTACTTTTGTAACTGAGTATTCATTGTATGCTCAGTCTACCTGCATGGATTGACTCCTTCACAGCATGAATATTGGCAATGTGCGATTTGCCTTGCTTGTATATTACTTTTGACAAAAGAGTCAGCTAAATATGTAATATCCAATATAAATGGCGTTATAATCGAATATAAATGGCTGAGTTATAATCGAACAAAATTTCAATTAAATTAGGGCAATCAATCAGTTATATTATTATTTATTTTATCCTTGATTATTAAACATCAAGAATAGTCTTACAGACCATCACATGACATCTTCCATCCTTGAGTTTTAGATAGATAGATAGATAGATAGATAGTTAGATAGATAGATAGATAGTTAGATAGATAGATAGATAGATAGATAGATAGATAGATAGATAGATACTTTATTCATCCCCATGGGGAAATTCACAGATCCAGCACTCCACAAATCAACAAGCTTCTCCAGTACAGGATCACAGAGAGCCTTTAGTCCATCCCAGTAAGCAAGGGGATTGATGCAGAGGACACCCGGGACAGGGTGCCAGTCCTCCTCAGGGTGCACTATGAGTGCCCACCCTAGAACATCCACCCCACCCCATCTCAATATACACAACATCAGCAGCGTTTCTTCCACCTATCAAAGGCAGAAGGTGTTATGCTGAATTAGTAATCAGAGCATTTCAAAATCTGATCGTCTTCGCCTGAAAGAACTCTGGGCTAACTTTCAAACTACTTTTTAATCCAGTGGTCTATCTTTAGTTCCTGTCTTGTAGATAGACCATTTCACTATTGAGGCTGGAACATTTCTTTGCACTTGGCCTCTGGAGAAGAATGCTGTACAATTAAATCTGAGAACTGACATAGGTGTGACTAAACTGAAATCTAAATTCATCTTCATTCCTCCCAGAGGTTCAGATCTTCCTACAGACACGATTTATAGAATATTCAAGAGACGTTGAGAAAGAAAAGCCTTTAGGACAAAAATGAATCATATATACTTCACTTTAATCTTCTGGATGGTAAATCCAAGGCTTAAATGTTGATACAGAATTGACCATTAAGGCACCTTTCTGAGGAGAACGTGAAACTTTCTATCATAAAAGTAAAACTCAGGAAATTCTGCATTTATTATTCAATTGTTGGCGTTTAATTAATTTACTATAACACTTAGATTGTTTGTGTTATTCCTTATCAGTCATCTGCCAAGGGCCATAACAATGCCAGGAAGTGTATCAGTATGAACTGATAACATGGTCAACTAGCAAGCATTCATATGTTTTTTTTTGGGCCATGACCATCAACTTTGTAGGTTTCAAAGAGGAATTTTAATTATTTCATTCATGTAAAGTAGTAAATTAAGGTTTAATCTTATGTAGACACAGAGTAAAAATCTATGCATATACAGTATATACCGAATACACAAAATATACTTGGAAGAAATAAGACGCAGTGGTTAGCACTGTTGCCTCACACCTCTGGGACTGGGGTTCGAATCCCGCCCTGATTGCATGTGTGTGGAGTTTGCATGTTCTCTCCATGTTGTCGTGGGGTTTCCTCCCGGTTCTCCGGTTTCCCCCTACGTTCCAAAAACATGCTGAGGCTAACTGGAATTGCTAGATTGCCCAAAGGTGTGAGTGTGCCCAGCAATGGGCTGGCTACCCGTCATGGGTTGTTCTCCGCCTCGTGTCCGTAGCTTCCGAGGATATGGGAAAGGATATGCGGCTTGGAAAATGGATGGACATAAAATTGTATCAAAACTTCTGATGCCAGCCTTGGATAAAACATACTGTTATAAAAATAATCATGTCCTAAATTTAAGGTTGGGGAATTTAGGTTAAATTTAAATAAAATTACTTGATTAAAAAATAGTTTTCATTTTCATCGTTGTACAACAAATACCCATAGTATTGTGCACAGCATTTATAAGTATATTATTTATAGCTTTTCAATTTTACTATATCTAAAATAATGGATGCATACTTATTCTATATGGACTATTAATTCCATTTTTACTTGCCTAATCTTGTTTTATTATTAATACAAACAGAATTTTTCCATAATCACTGATCTAGTGCAAGATCAAGGAGCCTTGGAGCCCATCCCAGGGAAAACAGGGCATGAGACAGAATCCCTGATTGGAATGCCATTCCATCACAGGGCATACGCTTAGCCAATTTAAACAGCAATCTCGTGTCCTCTGGTGGGAACCCAAATGAATGTGCGGAGCACACACACACACACACACGCACACACACACATACAGCATGGGTGCAAACTGAACTGACTGAAATGTGAGGTTACACAGCAATGAACTGAGCATCTGATAGCATTGATCTGAGAATCAAAGTATTTTGTCATTGACTATAGATTAATTAAGTTTCAGAAGCATTTGAACCTTAAAAGCTTTATATGTATCTCTGCCAATAAGTGGATTCTGATGTACGTAGTGCTTATTTCTGATGGGATGCCTTGGTATGGTGTACTGGAACCTCTTGAGGGATTATTTTCAATTTCAATCAATCTAAAAATGCTAAATCAGAAGAATAGGGTGGTCTGCTACTACTTGTTGGAAAATCTGGCAAAAACATAAAGATTGCATAAGGTGCTCAGGGGTGGGGTGAGGGGGTTGATTGGTGGGACAGAAGAAGTTAACCTTTTCCAATTCTGTCAGATGCTATCAGAAGGCGCGATAGCCAGGAGATGCGTGGATGGAGAATATACAGCATCTCTTTTTGAAAATGAACCAACCCCGTTGTGAATCGGGGGTCTGAATTCCTACTGTATGTAATCAAAATCCTACCCTGTTGGATGCCATGCTACACTTTCTCATTTTATGAAAATATCCAAACAAGACTGATTCTAATCCTGAGAATCTCTCCATTAAATGACAGAAAATGAATATACTTCCCTGCAGAAGCTGACATCCTCTCTGTATAGCCAGTTCATCCTAAGCGTAAAATATTATGAGAGTGCAGATTTTTCCCCACAAACCAAATGCAAGTCTTCTTTTACCCTCTGAACTGTCCATATGCTTATTTTATCCGGTGAGAAGTTGCATGCAACTGGTAAACAGGATATGACAGTACATTCTCAATGGTGTCAGTCTTATATACTGTGAATGATATACTGCAGAATAATAGAAGAGGGGCTGAAGCAGGAGTCTATTATGCAGTTTAAACTGTATAACAGATGTTGTGCATTACTGGCACAAAGCATGGAGCTGATCTGAATATAGTCCCCAATGAATACATTTGACAAATATCGAGCAAAATAGGAAGACAACCACTGTAACTCACTTGCAACAAATTACTGCAATTTACAATACTCCGTAGATTATCCTACATGCAGAAAGGCTTCTTGATTGGCCTACATAAAAATGACAAATGTTATTTATGTTTAAAAAGAGCAAACCCTTTCCATTTGCCGCGGAGCTGCAGAAATGTGCCGAATGTGTGGCCCCACATAGCGAGCAAGACTTTGAATCATCCGTTTCGGTTTCTCTCACTCTCACTTCCCACATGCAGATCTTAGTAATAGCAAATTGTGTTATTTTGCTTTGGCACCAATTTTAGCAATTTCTATTATTACCAAAACAAGCAATATCATTAGTTACACTGGAGAGTCTTCAAATAGCTTTTAATCAGTTACAGCACATTTTGCGTCACGTTCATTTAACCGATGCTCTGACTCAGAGCAGAAAGTGCGTGAAGGAAATGTAATGCTTTACATACAAACTACATACAGAGAAAAAAAAACATTGTGACAGCATTTCCATTAATATCACAGCGAGTAAGTTAATTTCAGAAAAAACAGAACAATAAGGTGCCTGAATACATCATAAGCAATGGCAGACTGGCAACATAAAGCAGCCGGGGAATTAGCCATCAAGCAGCCCCAATTTAATATTTTGGGGGTGGGGGAGCAGGCATTTTGCTGATCGCTATCATATAGGCTATATAAGGAAGAAAGACTGGTCCCCTTAAGACCTGCCCAATGGGCAAATTCCAAACCTTCCCCATGGCCAGTATTAGCCTGCACATAAGAACTGGTTTATGCTTTCCCATAAACCATAATGTCCAAAACATCTTCAAACGAACACTCGTATGTAGTCAGGTGTGTTATGCAAGCATGTCTAATGTACTTATAAAAGAATGAGGGATCACAGTGTAGTCCATTCCAAATAGTCCCTGCAATCAAAGATAAGATCCTTCTCTTATAATATAAAGTCATAAACCGTTTGATCATATCACATACCATGTGCCATGTGTGATTAAAATTTGAAAATACCATTGTGGCTCTTGAAGCTGAGTGTCTGGTGTACATGGGAGCTATGCTAACCACAATACACACACACACACACACACACAACACACACACACACACAAAACAAACCTGTAAGTACCAAGTTACTGCACTAGGTGTTTCCTTCACCAATAGTTATCTTCAGTACTATAACAAACGCTCATTGATGGTGACTTGACTATTAGCGCTGCTGAGTTTGGGATTAGTAACAGAGTATATTATTGATGCAAATACACACACTGCACTTATATATCTGTGAAAATTTTACGCTTTCAGTGTTTCTTGTGAATAAGCAGAACCTTGAGTAAAAACCTGAAGAACACCATATATTTAGTATTAGATTTTTTTTTCTTTTATTAAAGTATTTCAGTAGTATTTTAAATGTTGACCCTTTTTGGTGGAAAAAAACACCTTTTTTAACTTCACAGTTCCATTTCCCTGAGAAGAACGGGAGATGAAACAAACTTAGGTCTTGATTTTCACATAAATGTATTTTAGCAAAATTAAAATAAAAGGACCGAACGATTGCTAGCTGTAGTAACAGCTTTGAGATCTCTCGGCTTGAGATGACCTCTGGGGGGCTGTGCATGGCATTAATGTGCGAACACGGTGCTAATACTGAGATCACTTACGCACAGCCAGTATGGCCTCTCCATGATCAGCATACACAGTATCCTGTGGCTCTCCTTCAGGGTTTTCCGCCCCAAGCCCAAAGTCAAACATCTACACAGTACATATCTATATTATCACATGAATCAGAAATCAAAATGTACAAATCTCATAGGGCATATTGATACACTTTTGTTAAAAACACATCAAACAAAAAAAAAACTATAGAGTGCAGAGTGGCTTTGCTGGGGGTTCGAGTGCTGCCTCTGTTCGGTGCGTGTGGCGTTTGCGTGCCCCCAATGCATCACATGGGTGTCGGCTTCCATTCTCCAGCCAAAGACATGTTGTTAGGCTAGCTGGGGTCTCCAAATAGCCTGTAGTGTATGACTGAACGTATGTGTGGCCTGCGATAAACCATCACCCCAACCATATACCTAATTCTGCTAGGGGTGCGTTCTAACCCCCCACCCTGGCCTAATGAGTCTAGGCTGGCAGAATAAACTGTTTCCAACATGTATGACCATGTAGTGAATATGCTCATATTCATTTCAATGCTGTAGCTGGATTCATGGGATATAATTTAAGAAAAAACATGGAAGGTGTCACGGTTTGTACGCGAACGACGACCCATGATGCAGGCGGTAGGGCAAACAAGGAGTTTATTCCGTAGAAACAGGATTCAAACAGAAAAAACGAACGGAGACCGTGAACGATGTATGGAGATACGCATCCCAGGTACATACAACAATCGACAATCGGGGACTGAACACAGGCGGACTAAATACGGATGACATCAGGATTAAACACGGGGCAGCTGGGAACAATCAAGAAAGATGCACGTGGGTAACAAGGGGCGTGGCACAACAGGAAGACATGGACAGACCGTGACAGAAGGATTACAGTTATTCAACAAAAGAACATGTAAATGCAATTTCCAGGCAACAAATAAAACACTTCACTTTGTCATCTCTAAACTTTTAGCTTTTGCAAAGGTTCAGCACAATCTGTGCGAATTATTAATTTGAGAGGAAATTCAAGAACACAACTTTACACAGAGATGAGATATATGATTTAGTTTAGTATGTTATCTTGTTATGTATGGTAACCATTGGGGTGACTGGTCAGACATTATCATTATGGCAAGATCAAGAGAGCACACAGAGGATCGCAGAAGAAATAATGTTGAGGCCCATATGTCTAAGAGGAGTTACCAAGCAATTTCAAAGGTATTTCAAATGAATAATTCCACAGTGCAATGGAGATCAAACAAGGGGAGATCCAAATCAATAGAGTTGCACCACCAAATTCGCCCCACTCACCGACCAAAGTATACTTGCCCTATTTTGCGCCGGAGAAAAGTGCAACGCAAAGTAATTTTGCTAGTTTCATGCCAGAGCATTCTGCATTTTCACACCAAGTGTGCACATTTTGCAAAATAACAAACGATATTGCTCTCATTTCACGCTCATAGGAATGGTGTGGCTGGGCGCATTGTTGGAGTGTTGCTACTTCAAGGCAGCAAAATGACATAGCAATCTGCCATAGCTCATCCACCCTGCCTTTAAAAAGGGAGGTGATGTGCCATTCTGATTGGTTTGTTGCATGTTATGCCCAGTGCGGTATGAAGAGTGTGCAGAAGTTGGCAACTTTCTGCAGTCAATAGCTACAGACTTCCAAACTTGAAATGAAATTTCCTCACTACTAAATATTCCATGGTCAACTGTTAGTGGTATTATAACAAAGCTGAAGCAATTGGGAACAACAGCAACTCAGCCATAAAGCGGTAGGCCACATAAAATCACAGTCACCAACTTTCTGCAGAGACAATAGCTACAGACCTCCAAACTTTTTGTGCCCTTCAGATTAGCTCAAGAACAGTGCATAGAGAGCTTCATGAAATGGGTTTCCATGGCCATGCAACTCCATCCAAGCCTTACATCACCAAGTGCAATGCAAAGCGTCAGATGCAGTGGTGTAAAGCACACCATCAATGGACTCTAGAGCAATGGAGACGTGTCCTCTGGAGTGATGAATCACGTTTCTCTGTCTGGCAATCTGATGGATGAGTCTTGGTTTGGCGGTTGGCAGGAGAATGGTACTTGCCTGACTGCATTGTGCCAAATGCAAAGTTTGCTGGAGGGGGGATTATGGTGTGGGGTTGTTATTCAGGGGTTGCGCTTGGCCCCTTAGTTCCAGGAGCTCTTAATGCTTCAGCATTCATAGCCATTTTGGACAATTTCATGCTCCCAACTAAAGACATGGATGACAGAGTTTGGTGTGGAGGAACTTGACTGGCCTTCACAGAGCCCTGACTTTAACCTGATAGATCTTTGAGTTAAAGCAACATCAGTGCCTAATGGAAGAATGCTCAACAATTCCCATAAACGCACTCCTAAACATTGTGGAAAGCCTTTCAGAAGAGTTGAAGCTATTATACTGTACCTGTAAAAGGTGGGCCAACTTCATATTAAAGCATATGTATTAAGAATGGGATGTCATTAAAGTTCATGTGTGTGTAAAGAGAGGCGTCCCAATACTTTTGGCAATATAGTGCACCTCTGAATAATTAAGACAGTTAGGATAACCTTTTTGTGCCTCCGGACGCAAAAGTCTGCTTTATCTGCCGTCAAAATAGCAAAGTGGTTTTGGACACGCCCAATAATGTTAGTTGCTCTTTATTTGCTCTTTGCTTTAAATCGTCAAAATAGAGCCCCAAGTGTTTACACTGAAGGGTCATCTTGTGCTGGATGAGTTGGATATCATACTTGCCACAAACCAAAAACTTTTAGACAGGAGTATTTCAGACTAACCATAAAGCTTGGAGTTTGGAAAATTACGGCTTGACATTCTCATGCTGAGCCTGGGAGCTACTATCATAGAGAATGAATTCCACATTTGAATAAACTGGCAAGAAACACCAGCATTGAAAGCTAGAGGTGCACTGATCTTTCACCCCAGGAAATAACCTTTTATTGACTGGAAATTTTTTGCAGTATGCGTTTGCTATAAAATAAGATTAAGATTGGCATAAACACCCTGTGATATTAACACAGTTGTTAATGTCTTCCTCATTAATAGTGTTGAGCGAACCCGAACAGTTTTTGGTACCCGGACCCAAACCCGAACTTTTCCGTAAAAGTTTGGGTTCGAGTTCAGTAGTGTTGAGCGAACCCAAACTGCAAAGTTCGGGTCCATACCGAACTTTACGGTTTTTGGTACCCGGACCTGGACCCGAACTTTTCCATAAAAGTTCGGGTTCGAGTTCGGTGTTCGGGCGTTTAATAAAGCTTGTTGAAAGGCTGCAGGGCAGCCAATCAACAA
>JAODKL010000128.1:10739069-10750525 GCA_026780765.1 Petrocephalus schoutedeni
ACCTTGTTGAATCTATGCCACGAAGGATTAAGGCAGTTCTGAAGGCAAAAGGGGGTCCGACCCGGTACTAGCAAGGTCTACCTAATAAAGTGACTGGTGAGTGGTGATATAGAGAGAGAGAGAGGGAGAGAAAAAGTTATTGCTCTAAATAAGAAACAAAATACCTATACATATATTTTTTTCTTATTTTTTATTACTAATAGGCAGTCATAACTTGTCTGTAGGACAAATACATCATAATAAGACCAAATCCCATGTTCGGCTGTGCCAATGGTAAAAGCCACATCACATTTCAAAGGGCCTGATTATGCATGCCAGGGAAAAAATCACTAATTGTAACGGGGTACAAGATAAGAAGGAATAGGAGCGAAGACTGTCTGTTGATAGGGTGTTGGTTATGTTTATTATTCATTTTATACTCCAGAGTCCAAAACTTACAAAGCACATTCTTTCCTAGGATTTCATTTTTCAGTTTTTTTTACTTTTTTAATAAAGTACTATTAACATAAATAATACTTATTATCCAGAGATTAAATTCCCTCCTGAATGTGAAATACAATAGTGTAAATGTGACTATTTGAATTATGAATGTTAAAACCTTTCAGATGGGTTCCAACTTGTCAAAACTACATTTATTCTGCCCAAATCTCACTCCTATGATGCCAAAGAGCTTATCTGAAACACACAATGTTATTATTAAATCCCCAGTATGCTTAGTTGCAAATAATGTGTCCAATGTACAGTGTAACCACTGGTAACCTTCAGATCTATTTCAGATATTTATTTATTATGCTCCTTACTGATATCTTTAAATATGTTTAGATGGGATCTTGACCTGTTAAAATCTGAATGACATAAGTATCTGTAGATCATTATTTTCATATACAGTACTTGCTTCTATTTTCTGGAAAGCTGGCTGTCACAGAAATCTGGTGACCAGAGTTAGTTGTGCTAGCCTGCTTACATGTCTTCTTCACAAACTGGTGTACAGACTGGCTTGGCTGTTTGCTTTCTCTCCTGCAATCCTACCCAGGGTTTCAACATCAGTCCTCAGCAATGTTGTAGTCTGATGCCTGAGTGTGCCCCTAATTCCCAGGCTTCGCTTTGCTTTTTCATTTCCTCACCCTTTATTTTGCATGTTTATCTTTTGTGTTTTGTTAAATCTGTCCCAACCCCACCCAGTAAAGGAAACTCTATATCTAAATCAACCTCTGACCAATCTCCAGCTGAAATGGTTCAGTCATATCAAGGTAAAGAAAATATCCTATTAAGCAGTGCAACACAACCCTTTTTTACACATACTTTTGTCTTGTCAGCAAACAATACTTATTGTCTTTTGTCTCGTCAGCTAATAGTACTAAATGCTATCTTTTGCCTGGGTTTAAAAGGTTTAATCAGACTATGGATATCTATGTGCATATTACTGTATGTCAGCAGAAAGCATTTTTATTCTGTGCTTAGCTTAAAGGAACTGCAGACGTTCGGTTTTTGAAGTAGAAATAGAACATATATGAGCTCATATTTGTATTTTCATATATGAAATTCACTGGTCACTGCAGACACTTTACTGTCGATGCGATAACTCAGAAACAATTTGACATATCTTTCTCAAACACTGCATTGGTGAACAATTAGAAATGATAAAATTTTGCGTTGCAACACAGTGGTAAATGTATAATATACATAAGACACTATATTGCCAAAAGTATTGGGACACCTGCTTTTATGCACACATGAACTTTAATGACATCCCATTCTTAATAGATAGGCTTTAATATGGAGTTGGCCCACCCTTTGCAGCTACAGTTTAACAGCTTCAACTCTTCTGGGAGGCTTTCCACAATGTTTAGGAGTGCATTTATGGGAATTTTTGACCATTCTTCCATTTTTGAGGTAAGACACTGATGTTGGACGAAAAGGCCTGGCTCGCAGTCTCCGCTCTAATTCAAAAATGTTCTACCAGGTTAAGGTCAGGGCTCTGTGCAGGCCAGTCAAGTTCCTCCACACCAAACTCTCATTCATGTCTTTATAGACCTTGCTTTGTGCACTGGTGTGCAGTCATGTTGGAACAGGAAGGGGCCATCCCCACACTGTTCACACAAAGTTGCCAGCATGAAATTGTCCAAAATGGCACTTGGTGATGTGAGGCTTGGACGGAGCTGCTTGGCCATGGTAACCCATTCCATGAAGTTCTCTATGCAATGTTCTTGAGCTAATCTGAAGGCCACACGAAATTTGGAGGTCTGTAGCTATTGACTCTGCAGATATTTGGCAGCTTCTGCACACTGTGCGCCTCAACATGCGCTGTCTCTGCGCTGTGATTTTACGTGGCCTATCACTTTATGGCTGAGTTGCTGTTGTTCCCAATTGCTTCGACTTCGTTATAATGCCTCTAGCAGTTGACCATGGAATATTCAGTAGTGAGGAAATTTCATGAATGAATTGCACAGGTTGCATCCTACCACAGTACTACGCTTGAATCCACTGAGCTCCTGGGAGTGACCCATTCTTCCACAAATGTTTGTAGAAGCAGCCTGCATGCCTAGGTGCTTGATTTTATACATATGTGGCCATGGAGGTGATTGGAGCCCCTGAATTCAATGATTTGGAGGGGTGTCCCAGTACTTTTACCAATATAGTGTATGTGTGAGTGTGTGTTTTAGGCCTGTCGCCAATAATCAAGCAGTCTACCGATTAATCTGACCATTCACTGAGTAATAATATACAAAATAATGTAATGTAATAGATACATTGTATTTGGCGGAACGCAGAAGCCAACCTTTGCAGGGTTACACATACTGTACAGTCACTCCAGTGAAGTTGCATTTTTCTGGACAGTGGAAGGAAACCAGAGAATCTGCCAAAAAGCCATGCCTATATAGGGTGAACACGCAAACTCCACACGCGCATAGCGGCAGAGTGCAGCAACAGTGCAACCCAATGCACCGCTGTGCCGCCCTGACTGGTTTCACACACCTGCAATTGTCACATTGTAAGGACCGCAACAATCTGCTGGGTTCAAACCATCAATACTTTGTGCTAAAACATTTTTGGTCAATCAGTCATCCATCCATCCTTTTTCTGAAACTGTCCTATTTAGGGTAGCAGGGGGTCTGGAGTCTATCCCAGAGGCGACAGGTACAAAAAGGCAGGTAACAACCCAGGATGGGGCCCCAACCCATCGCAGGGCACACTCACACACCATTCAATCAAACCAGCATACTTACAGGCAATCTGGCAACTCCGATTAGCTTGTGGGGGGAAAAAGGAGAACCCAGACGAAACCCCACAATGGTGCAGGGAGAACATGCAAACTCCACACTCATGGCAGAGGCTCAAACCTTGGTGCGAGAGGTGTGAGGCAACAGTGCCAACCACTGCACCACCGCACTTGTCATCAGAAAGAAAATCTAGCAAACTTTGCAATGTTAATGATGGTTCTTTTCAAAAATGATCTAATTATGTTAATAAATCTAATGTTTAGCGCTTTTGTATGAGCTCTGCTATCATAATCCTTCTCGTCCTTGCTGTTGTACTCTGTGTTGGCCATAGACCGCGCTGCTCATTCATGAGAAATTAAACAAGAATGAGCTAAGACGAGAAAAGCCAGCAACACCACCTTGCACTGTATAGAAATATTTTGTATTTGTATAGATACTGAGCAAAAGCAAGTGTTTAGTCAGCACTGCTTTATGTCTGCTGGCACAGCTAACGGCAACACCACTGTTACGTCCCAGGATTTGTTACTGCTACAGGGTTACAGGTGTTTTTCCTTTTAGTTTTGAAATAGCACAACCAGATGCAGTCCCAACAGCGGAAAGCAGGTACAAACACGAGGATGATTGAAACAAATAATATTGATACATGGACCACAGACCCAGGTTGGATCTGTAGATGACACCAAAGAAAAGAAACAAGTAAAACAAAACGTCCCTAACCTGACCTCTTTTTGATTTTCTTCCTACTTCTACACAAAAAAAAATAACAATAAACCGAACTAACTACTCTACCTAACTATAGAAGAAAACATACTAGGGGTGGTGTCTGCTTCTAACCTAGTGTCTTTAAACATACATTCACCTACATGATGCACAATGTATATGTATGGGACAAAAAAAACAGCAAACTAGAGAGGGAGAATGGGAAGGGAATTAAGCATGGCGAGTGGATACGAAGACCAAAGGGACAAGTGAACTAACCTTATCCAACCTGCCGGGAAACAACCAAGGTGAGCTATATACAAAGCGAAACTTATTTGACTGACTTTGTTGATAGATAAGTTCTATTTGGCTATATAGTTAATTTTCAACTCTTAAATATAGCAATGGCATCAAATATTGTTCATACCTACTCAAAATACACAATATGCTCTGGAAAAAAAAGTATATTATATGGTAACTATATGTACCATATTATGCAAGATGTTGCGGCTAAGTGGTAGAGCTGCCTATTTTGACATAGAGAAAGTAGAAAGTAAATTAAGCAAAATGATTCAACTACTCCGAGAGGCACATATCTTTGGCTAACATCCGCCAAACCCGGAAGTCTTCTTTAAGATGCAGTTGCACTGCAGTCGTGCTGTGGTGATGTTTAAGTTATGCTTTGCAATACTTTCAGACGACTGCATTTCCATTTACTTTTAATCCTAAGTCTTTCCACACTACTGTTGGTTTTCACCTTCACCCGCTATGCGTGCCTGCCTTCCACCATATTGCCAAGTAGTTTTAATCAATGCTTTTTAATTATTGAGTAATCCAGTTTAACTGAGTAATTGTGACAGCTCTAAAAGTTGCATCATATATTGTGTTGAGTATTAAAAATGCTACTGAATTTCAATACTTGGTATTGTATCAGAGTTTTAAATTTTGGTCTAGTGACAACACTAATATGAACATTTTGTACTGCATGTCGTTTTAAGTGCCTAAATTCTGCTCCTAAAATGTTCAGTAAGGATCAGTACAGTGCTACTAGTGGAAAAAGTTATTCAGATTGAGTGGAAAATAGAGATGCCACAATATAATTCTTTTCTGGTATAATCTTGATATTAATATTTTGAGTACTGATCCAGTGCTTTTCCCCTTTATCAATTACTAAGCTTTAGTTGAAATATTTCTACTGTATCAATACATTTCAGTTAACATGGCGAGCTATCTGCATTTAGTATTGTAGCGTCATTGTTTGAGTTTGCCTCTCTGTGCAGTTATTAAATTGATAAAGTTTCATTAAAAGACCTGGTGATGAAATTTAATAAACACATGGAACGGCTGATGTGCCCCTGAGAAGAGGCTGGAGAACCAAAGTGGTGTTCATCTAACCATCCAACAAGATATCAGTAACCTTACGAAGACCTATAAAAAAAATGTTATTTTTTATTGTGTCACAGTTCTATTGCATATATTCTGATTTAAAATTCTTTAGCGTTTCTCCTCTGCAAATACATACTTACTACTTAGATAAATAACTTTTAACATTTTCTTTGCACTGCCCTCTATGTCCAGTCCTTTCCTGTTTTGGTTTGTCTTGTTATTGTGGGTGTGGAATTCGCATGCATTCTTGTGTTCCAACTGGGACCTCTGGTTCCCTCCTTCTGCCTAAAAACATGCCTTCTCTCATCTCTATAGTGCATGTGTGTTCTGTGATGGACTGAAACCCCTCCCTGACCATCCCCTCCCTTGTGCATGGAGCGGCTGGGTGATGCTCCCTGCTGACACTGACTCTCTGCCGGATAAGAAGAAAGAGAGGAGAGAGGATGCTTCTCCTTTGTACGGTTTTGAGGGCAGCATGTCTGTCCTCCCAGGAGATAAAAAAGGCTGATACTCCTGATGTCATTCTTCTCTTTGTAAGGTTTTAGAAAGCAGAACACCAAGGGGTTCACTACTGCTGTAGCATCTGGTTTTGTGTAGGTCTGAGACACTGGTGATTAAATAGGAATACAGTACATTGAATTTGTAAGGAAGAACGAGGAGGCGGGAAGTCAGAGGAGAGCATGTTATACCATCTAGAGCATGCTATACAACTCAGGATCATAAAACATTAACATTTACTAATTGCAATATTTGAATATCTGTAACACCAAACTTTCAAGTACACCAGACAAGCCTATGCATTTATCTATTCTCCACACACCTTTGAGAAAAACTCGTTGTGTTACAGCTGATAGAGAGCCCACAGGATCATAATCCAACTAGTCTGCTTACAGCATCCCTAACCCAACAGGTATGGTAGAGACAGTTTTAAGGTAAGGTCACTGACATTTTTTTAAATCCTGACCCATGCATCACTCAGAAATAGAATTCAACCTACATGACATATTTGTTTTATTACTAGTAAAGTTACAGAAAATAGCAATCAGTAATTCATCAAAAAGTCTATAAATGCATGGTTCGGCTTAATGGCAGAGCAATATATTTTAAACATGCTTGCATATTCGAAATAACAATATGAAAAATAATAACCGCTAAAAGTGGATTATTTTAAAGATGATAGAGCGCTACGCTAATGAATGGATTTTATGGCACCACCTGTAGCGGTAGGGTGCAATCATTCACGCGACAGCAGTAACAAAACAGCACCACCGCCACCATCATCAAGAACAGTAATAATGAAAAAGGTTGGATTAGATATAAAATTGGATATAATTATTGTAGTAGGCCTGCTATGAATGAAAAAGTTATTGATTAGTTTACAAATATTCGGTATTATACTGCATGACTGCTTGATTTTTAAGCATCACCGTGGTCTGATCGCTGTTTTTATCTTTCATAAGCGAAATCGCCGCGTTGTATTTGACTGAATTGCGATGTTCACATGCGTTCCGACCGACTTGAACATTACCCATATGTACAGGCAAACATACGCCACGGGCCACTTCGCCCGGCAGATGTGGTTAAAAGCCGGCCGGCATCATGCCACTGCTTCATATCTGTCGCGCCAGCAGCGCTCTTTTCCTCTCCAGCTGTCAAGCTCCCTCTCTCTCTTTCTCTCTCTCCCTCAACAATTTCCCTCTGTTCTCTCCTTCGCCACAAGAGGCTGGAGTAGCTGCGCTCCCGGCTCCGAGGAATAAGGTCTCTCCAAAAAGCAGCGTGGCTGCAGAAGCGCCGGGGCTGTATCCGATGCGCCGTCCACCCGCCTCTGCGGAGTCAAAGGATGCTTCGATTTTGGGGAAGGACGGGCTGTCAAGTGGCTCTACTTTGACGACTGACTCCACAAGTCCACGGCGATCTCACTAGAAGTCTTATCTTCTGTACCTGACGTTAAAAGGTAAGGTAATGCGTTATTTTGGCATTGTTTTGCCCGAGACGTGTTGTGTCGGAGTATCAATTTAACAAATAAATGCAAGTTGCAAATATCTACCAGCCACCACCATCAACATTCACGTCCACATAGTTTTAGTCAAAGATCAAGGTGGATTCGCTACTTCTGCTAATTAGATGGAAAGCCATGCGTGAAGGCACGGATAGAAATGCACTTATTTCGCTTTCCGGAGGACAGTGTAACAGAAACAGGAAACAAACTTGTTGCGGATTTTACTTTTCCAATTGAAAACTGGGAATGTCTACTTAGTTATCACCTCTGCAAACACTATAACCACCACCGCTAACACACGCCGTCATATGGGAGAAATTGCATGGATCGCAGTGCAGTCCGTTGTCTTGTTACTTCGGAGCAATATAATAAAATAGCAATGCCATGGGTGGATCAAACAGTTATTCTAATGGTATTGCAATAGCGCTGGATTATTTAGAAGTTGTTAGTTGAATCTAGTACAACCATGGGCGCTTAATGCTGATTTAGGACCGTTTTCGGAAAGAGCGTCAACTCTGGACGCACAAGCCTTCTGCGGCTCCTGTAACATAATTTGAAATAAAATTGTGAATAAGCTCAAAAAAAGAATGAGCCTATTATTTGGGGGTGTATGCTAGAAGAAAATTTTCTATAATCGACGAGTTTTTCTTTTCAAATATGCAGAGAGGTGCTATATAATATTAATATGCAGTATATAATTGAGAAACTTTGGTGTATGCTGTGTTCGACAATTTATCGCGACTTTGGTTTTAGTGTGCTTTTAATGAAGAAAACGCTTCAACTGGGGAAAGTAGTGTTTTGGACTTAAGATAGCAATGAAACTTGTCATAACTGAAGTTCGTGGGATTTCTGAGGATTTTCGCTTATAACCTAGTTTGCGCGTGTATATTATAGCATTGCGGATAAACATGTGCTTGACTTATTGAAAGCAAGTGCTATTTTAATAAACGAGTAAAATCACGGTCGCTTGTTGGTGGTGTGGGCTTCTCACTTGCCTTAAACGGAATATGGCATAGATGTGCCTCTGAAAAGCTGAGGAGACCACCGTGCCACATCTTAAGTCCGTTGCATTTAGTTTACATGCAGTTCTTTTCAGCGTTATCCTTTGTGTTAGATTGTTATACCTGTCGGTTGCATTTCTTTTTAAGCTGCGCCTTCACATTGATTTTAAAGACTCTTTGATGAATTTGCTCACATTTGGACATATCTCGCCGTTGCTCCGGTTTAGTATGGATCAACATTATTAAGCACTTATCGGTATTACACTGGCTTCTTAGGGGGTTGTGCACAACAAGTGTTAAGTTTTGTATTTTAAAAGTATTACCATTGGTGTTGTCGGTGTAACTTTCGTGTACTTACTACATATCACTACATAGCCTGTTCGAATTCCGTGTCTACATGAGACGTATGTCCATATGCGCACGAATATATAAGCCATTATCAAATGCACGCACATAGATATATAAATATATAAGCCCCAATCAAAGCTCACTCTTAGGCTATATTTCTCAGTACAGGGCATGATATGCAGCCTAATATTTAAGTGATATATAAAGATCCTGCTCATGCAAGTACCGCCGTATCTCGAGGGAGAGTCCAGCACAGTTTGTGAAAGGAAGCGGCTAAAGGGTTCAGTCAATATACAAGCGGTAGTGTTAAATGACTGCAGATTAACCTACTGCTGTATCGAGTCAAAATTGACTATTCTTATCGGATTTTCGGTTCGCTCTGGATAAATCAGCCCCAGAACAACTAGTTCTCATAAATCGTCTGGGCACTATTCTAGAGTCGAGGTGTTTTATTCCCGCTAGTAGTATTTTACACTGGATCGCAGTGCTAATGTTGAATTTACGCAACCCGGTATTTTGCGCAATTTTAAGTCGAGCTTTTCCAGATGTATATAGAAGGAAATATGCTGTTTTTTAAGCGTAGACAAAGAAAATCGGTTTTAATGCATGCATAGGCGAGCACCGCGTCGTTTCCTTTAAGAGTGACACGATCACCGTATTTTCTCGCACGCCAGACAGGCTCAGTTTACGCAGAGCCTCATATACATCTATGTAAGTGCATGTTGGAGCGTATTCCTGCTTCTCACTGATATCTTGATTCAGTTTGGTTTTAAGTTCCTTTTCCCACTTTTGTTGCCTGTTGATTTTTAGCAAATGGGTTTGGCCCGGTTTCTCTGACGTCCTATTTATGAATCACACTGTTGCAGTGTTATGTCGGTACCGGGGTATGCGGAAACGTGGATGTGACAGGTCCCTTAGCTGTCACAATAACTCCGTATGAAGTCCTCAATAGGTTCATACTGACACAAGGCTGTTGTGTCCCGATGCTTCTTTTGATACAAATCGCGTTTGATTATGGTCCTGTCGAGAGACTATTCTGATTTTTCATGATCAATCGGTAGCTTACTGCTGCAGTACCTTGGTGTGCTTTTTCTCACGTGTTTCACACATCATAGTTGAAAGGATAGATTTAACAGTTTGCAGTAAAATATTTTTAAAGATGAATTGTCATATATTTTACTGATTTTCTGTGTGACAAACTGAACTATTTATATTGGTGAAGTAACTGCAGTTTATAATATAGAGAAACATTTTTTTTTCCTATTTAAATATATATTTTAAACCGTTTTAATTATTTTATTCACTATGGAAAAGTAACAGCCATGTCTTACCTTTTGCGCAGAATTAAAATGTATATTTTTTTCATACATATTTACAGTTATACAATAATTCCTGACAAATTCAGATTCTCTGGTTCAGCTTTCTTTACTCTCACATTTTTCAATGGAAATCTCTGGGAATTCAAAGAGAAACTGCCCAGTGATGTACAGGAGGGATGAAGTAATTCACTTCTCGTGACATTAATTACCATTTACCGAGTCTGAGTATAAACTTTTATGGCCGTGAGGTGTGATGGATACTGCCGGGAGGAGCGGTAAAGATGGCAGATACCGGTAGCAAAGGAGGCAAGTGGAGAACGCTTTACAGCTGCGCTGAAGAAGGCCATTAGGTCCAGTTAATTGAAGCGGGACCTGTGGTTAGTTCATGTCTTGTGTTACAATTTCACTCCTCGTTTCCCCTTGCCCACCCTCCCCCAGCCCAGACCAGCCTTTGAATCACACTGCACTGGACCTGTAGTAAATACATGCTTTGTTCTACCATCTCACACCTGCTACAGGAGGTTAATGCTGCCAGAAGCCCTGGCAGGGTCTTCCGGAACTGTGGGTTCCTTCGTAATTTTTTATTTTTTTTTTGCCGTTTGAGAGGGAAGTGCATCACACTTTAATTACATCTCATTCATTCAAATAGACTACATTGTAGGGAGGAGTTGAAAATGACGGCTTTAGAGGGAAAATGCACTCGTTCATCAGGTATCTAGGCCGACTCGTCTGACTGTCATGGCAAATAAACAATTAGTGTATTTAAGAAGAGCAGGAGAGAATTATAATTATATGACACTAACTCAGGATTAAGCTGTCACACAGACCTATGACACCGTTTAGTGATACTACCGTTCCTTTCCAGTTGTACGCTACAAGCTCAGTCTGTCTGAAAAACCACAAGCTTTCTCTTAAGTACATGTGTAATTTTTTTGCATGTTTCACCATGTTTTCACTTGCCATGTTCTCTATTTCTCATGGAAATAGACTTTAAGCATTCCAATTCCAAAGCTTTTGCCAGAATATATTGTATATATTGCATACAGTGATGTATTAATAAAAGAAGCCATATTTCACTAGAAATGAGTTCAATCGATGTTTTTCATTTTTTGTTGTGTGAAATTTTATAATTTTTTATTATTTATATATTACAGATGTTCTGAGAGATCCCCGAACTTAGTGAATGCCTGGTTTTGAATTAATTTGTTGAATAGCAGTAGTGCACTATCTGTGAATCCATTAAGAAATTACTGGTATTATTGCACTAATGTGTTGATTACCTTTGATAATGCATTATATTTGCTGAAGAGTTTTTGGGCTTCTGCTTATGGGGGTAAATTGCTTTGGTATAAATGTCATGGTACAAAGGCTAAATAGTTTTATCCAGCTATCCATCCAGCCACCCACCCAGGGGCGTAATTTCCGGGGGGGTTAGGGGGGTCATGACCCCCCCAATAATCAGATCCAGCTAATACAACCCCCC
>JAODKL010000128.1:10750590-10763543 GCA_026780765.1 Petrocephalus schoutedeni
CCAATAATCATGTCTCCCCCTAAATGGGTGAGGACCTCAACCCCCCCAATGTTCAAACCAAAGTTACGCCCTTGCACCCACCCATCCACTTTGCATCCAGCAAAGAGTATGAGGGATCCTGATGCTTCTTGCAGGCAGTATGCTACTCTGCTGCAGAGCACACACATGCACATCCTCTCGCATTATCACAAAAACTACGTGCAATTCACAGACACCAACGTCATGTCTTTGGAAAAGTGATGTTTTTAACAACAGTTCAGCCTGTGAGTAACTGATATTTTTGACTGTTAAGCTTTATCCAAAGTTTAAAATATTTATGCTATTAAAATATTTAATATTTGCAAATATTTATTTAGATTCATGCTACATCTTTTAGTTGAATTCTTATTTAACCTCCATGCCAATTTTTGTTAAATGAGAATTTAAGTTATGGTGCCATTTATTATTAGCTGCTCATACAACAGCAAGAGTTTAGCTGCCAGAACAATAAATGAAAAATGGTGCCACTAAAAGAAAGTGACACTTGTTTAAACTTATTAGTCAAAGTAATAAAGTAATAATAAATGCTGTACCATACTGAATCAGATATGTAATTGTGCGTATATCAGTCAGGGGCCAAGTTTGTGCTGGCATTTTTTTACCCGTTTCTATTTGTTTGTTTTTAAGCCAAGTTTTTCCAGGAGTTTCCTCCACCGGTGGGTTGAATCATCGTGTTTAGATGGTAACGCTGTTTTGTGAGATTGGGCAACCACCTGACGAAGCTCAGAGCACTGTCCCTGACATGCACTACCCCTTCAGCTAGCACCCACTTCTGGGACCGTGCGTGACCCTGGATCTGCTCTGCGCGCCTATTTTTGCCCTGAGCTCAGAGCTGCTTCGCCCATATGCAGCACTGCAAGCAATGGGAGACTTAGCTGTATCACCAAGGTGCGCTAACTTTTTATAATAGTAATTCTCACCCTTTGGGTTTTCAGATGGATCAAGACTCAAACGGCACAACAAATAAACATATTTATAACTGTAACATTATGAAAGATAGTTTTTCATGGAGGATTGTGCCTCCTTCATCTTTTTTTCCATCGTTTTGTAGTGAGTTCATGGCTTCAGTTTACAGTAATAACAGTAATATGTACAGCTTTTCTACTCTTCTGATTTTCTGTCTGTCAGTACAGTATTTTCAGTTCATTCAAAGAAATCAGATCATTCTCTGTTTCTTTTTGAAATAATGCTACATTTACACTTTAGAATGTGCCATGTGTAATTCATTGCCATTATATTGCATTTGTATAATTGTGTTGGTACACACATGCTATTGATCACATTGGCAAATTGTTTTTGCACCTCTGTGGGCCAGATTTCTTAATGGTATATTTATCACTATCATAGCACATGGACTATAATAGCTTCAGAAAATGAGTGAAATTGGTGGTTCTAATGAAATAAATAAACAGAACCCTAATGGAATATCACGGCAGGTCTTATTTGCCAGATTAATCACGGAATCCTCACTGAGACACGCTGTAATAGAGCTTGAGTAGCTTTCACTTATGTGGCTGTGGAGTAGTGTCTGAATCCTGGGTTGGACATGTCCCAATTGTCCCAAACAATTTTTTATATAACATCAAATATTATAAGCGTTTAGGTAACTGTTTAGCTAAAGGGGTGCAGGCCTGTCAAAGAGGGGTTGTTGTCAGGCCCTGGAGATGACAACCAGTTAGGTCAGAGGGATTCATATTATTTTTCTATTTTAGGTCTGTTCAGTGATTGAACTTCTTTGGTGGTCTGATATACACCTCTTAACTGAACATGACTCATAATCATGTGTGGCATTCTTGTATTTATGATATTTCCTCTAGGGCTGTGTTTCCCTGAACTTTCTTTTTTGATTATTTCCTGATTGCAAAGTTGTTTCTCTGACTGTACTCTCCCTGTAAGTGACCTTGGTGCATCTGGTTTTAATCGCACACAGCTGCATGGCTGCGTGCTTTTAATCCGCGCGCACGCTCAGTATTGTCCTGATGATGCATATCTTGGGGAGCTTATTGCGTGGATGTAACAAGCCGCCGTAAGCCCGTGCCCTTTGTTTCATCGCTATAATGGGCTTTGTAAGGCAGCACCAATGAGAACCGAAATTCCCTCCGAGCAAAAGACTGGAAAGTCTGTCCCAGTTTGTAGAGCTTTGCTCAGATTTGGAATAAAGGGAAAGAGCGATTTATAAACAGGCGGAGTGACAGTCTGTCCCTACTTCGTTTTCTTTTTCTCCCCATATTTGCTTTCATGTCATAGCTGAGACTTACAGTGCTCATATTATCTCGCATGCTTGGCAGCGAGTGCTACTGCACAAGAACAGCAGGAGAAACCGATTACCAGGCTTAACTGATGTAACACAGATGTTAACCCTGAATGCACATGTAAAAATGGACAGGAATGTTCCAAGTAACAGTGATCGATATCACTCTTTTATTTGTGGGGAGGCTATTAAAATTTATGAGGCTTGCCATGTGTTTTCTAACATGCTTCTGTACATTTATTTTGCCGGTAGGACAAATATGGGGTCAATTATGAACTCATAAATCTTTATTTTACCCAGTTATGCTACTGTATATTTTGCAGTGTTTAAGCGTTAAATGGGAAAATAGCAATCTGTTGTTCTGTGTGATTTATATTAACTGTGCATGGATATGGAATTCACATTTAGACTTATGCTGCACTTATGTACATTTTTTTTGTGATAAAAAAACAAGCTTTCCACAGGGTCCTTAGCCATTCCATGTTTCTGTTACATTTTACTACTAGTTCACTTAATAAATACATTTCTTTGCTAATTACGTGAGGTATTGATTAGTCAAACAAGGTTTGCTAGCGTTTGACTGCTAATACTAGGATGTTAGCCCTTTTGAAATACCTAACACACTTTTTCTGAACTAAAACCTAAGCACAATTAAAAACTTCTCTGTTTTTCTTTGGTGGCCTCACCTACGCCTTGCAGGATACTGTATTTATTAAAGGATGGCACTTATTAGTCCCATGCTTGTGTTGATACTTGGATTAATTCATTAGAGTCAATGAAAGCAGACAAATTACTGAAGCTTGTATTATTTTCACAGTGATTCAGGAGATGGAGTCCAATTAAATTTTGTATCAGAAATTGACCTGGGTGCGTTACAGTGATTATCATTGTAACAGACATTCGCACTGTGTGTATGAATGTGAATTTTGAAACAAGAAATAAATTCTTAGGAGAAGAGCTGATGATTTATTTGCCTGGGCACAATGTCATTTCACAGTTCCAATTTGTTTATGACTATAGATGTATTTTAGATGGACTAATAAGCTGATGAAAGGCTCATTGTAGGGAAGGTCTTGACTCATTTTATTGATCCTGTCGCCACAGAAATATTAAACTGTCTGTCTTATTCACATGTCAGCTTGCAAGGCAGTTTGTTGGAAAAAAAATCACATTTTCCTCCCTAAGATCAAAGAGTTTTAACTAGATACAATAATACGGTCTGCGATTACTGAAGGCCTGTAATTATTGTCACAAATTCTTTTCAATAGTAGTAATAATAGTTTTAACTAGATAGTAATTCTTTTAAGTACTATAGCTGCAGTGATTTTATTTTAACAGTTTAGAAATCAATCCGTACATTATTAAAGATGATAAGCCCAGTATAACTGTATGGATATTATAGGGATAATAATACAGATAATAAAAAGGAGAAAAGGGAACAAGGAGAATGAGAGATTTGCAATGAATAGCAGGGCGTTAAAAAAGTGGGTGCTACTTCATATAAATACAAATATAAATAAATAAATATATATATATATATATATAAAGATATAACAAGCTGTATAATATAGTGATCTGTGTAAAGTTTAAAGAATGTTGCTTTGTGTCTAAGATAAAAGAGGTTAAGTATGCAATGGTGAGATTGATGTTGTTTAAGAAGAACCCCATGGAAATGAGAGTTGGATAAACACGTGAATAGCACAGAAAGGTTAATCTTGTTAACAGGAAAATTGTCCTTGTCTTGTCAGCCACCTTAGAAAATCGATTGACATCTATTATTCTGCTGTTTAAGCCATTCAGATCTTGGCTTGTATGAGTTTATTTCTACCCTCTGGTGTGCTGTGCGATATAAATATTATTATAATAATGGTAATAATAATTATGTGAAATGCTGGGAAATTTAAAAATGTAAAATGTTACTCAATTTGTTGACTTGCGTGTACCATTCGGGAATATATGTGCAGCACTTCAAGATTTGATCATGATTTTGGCAGGCCAGAGCACACGCAGATTCTCACCCAGTGGACTGAGAGACGAATCACAACCCACCACAAAAAGCCTCCTAACAGCTTAGTCTTTCTCCAGTATCATACCTCTCGGCATTTGAAAGTGGCTGGAAGGGGATCCTGGTAGCTTTTGGTATTTTAATATATGTGAGGCCTTTCTAGCAGGGTCAGCTAGGGCACTGATTGCTGTGTGTTGGATTTATATGCTGTGGAATCTGCATTATGCGGGAAGGACTGAATTTCACAGATGTTTAATGCAGCTCCATCAGTTAATCACCTCAGGTGGCCCCCCTTCCAAAGCGGTTCTTAGCGATGAGTGGTGAACGCCTGTAATTATTGTCACAAGTTGCCCGTAGTGTGTAGGCACAGGTACGCACGTACGTAGGTGGGTCTGTTGTTCTCAGGAAGGTTGTTCACTTTGTTGCCACCGCTGCACAAATTTCTATTTGGCTTAATCCCTAAGAGTTGATGGAAGTCAGGGATGCTGATAAATGTAACATCAAAACTTCCTGCATCAGCACAGGAGGAAAGCACCCCGTGCTCAGCTAATATGTCCTATTCATTCTACAGCACCATTTATGGGCTCTGGTAGCTAATTAAGGCAGTGCACTATTAAATGAATTCATAGACTGAAAACAGAACTATAAGCCAATGGTGTAAACAACTCACTCTACCTGGTACTGGACTGCCATTTCAGCCTGCAAGCCCTGTGGCACAGAAGCATCGGGAATTTTGCGGGAAGACAGTGGCACCATTCTTTCAACAGCCTCGATGATGGAAGGGGGAAAACGCTGCCTTGGGCCCTGGTCCAGGATATCTCAATCTCAAATGTTCAGCCCTGATATGCGGACTGAGAAAGTATATTTGGCATACTGATAGTATCAGAACCAGGCTCACTAAATTATAGGGCGACCAGTCCAGCTCTGTGGAGGAAACACCATCATGATAGAAATAGCACTTATGACAGGAAAGAGCAGCTGGAACGTCGGGTGACGGTGATCATTTACAAAACTATGCGTAGTTAGCTACGTATGACCCAGCTAAGGTAATCAGCGCGCGGCAAGGCAAGCATGTGATATTACGGGATGGCCAGAACCATTCAAGCAAACACTCTGAACATGTCTCTAGGCTTACCCTCCTAAAAGGATTCACTGTGTAAAATATTAATTTTTTGAGACATCGCCCGTTAAGATATTCCATAATTAACATTCCTCTGTGGAAGACCTAGCCTTCAGTATTTCATGTCCTGCATTTTTTAAAGCTTTTACAGTTTTGCCCAAAACTTGTAAATGATGTTGAAATAATCAAAATCATCAGAGTTTTTTTTCCAGAGAGACCTTTGTTAACATGAAGCTTGTTCACAGATTGTTGTATCATATTCATGTATTACAGGGAGACTGAAGTTTAAAAACAGGGGATAATTACCCAGGGACCTGGAAAGCAAATGTAAATGCTGGAGAAAGGATTGCATTATTATTACAAACCTCCGCCTAAGAGAAATTGCTGAGCTGGGTAATACTCTCCTCTCATTGATGGCATAGGTTTCTGTATACTTTTGATGCTCTGGGCACCATTTCAGTTCGTCCATAGCTCTTCTACTGGTCTTTAAATTTGATGGGCCATGCAGAGAAACAAACGGTTCCCTCAAAGACTGATCTGAGACTGGGATGTGCAAGGTCTATAAAAAAAAATAATAATAAAAATTACTGCACTGGCACTGGGAATGTGGCCTTTCACTCAGAAGGCGTGCTGCGATGGTAATGGTCTTGTACAATCAGATGTCTGTGGTATTTTTTCCTGTTTTTTTGTTTTTTTTTTCATAAACATAGTGCCCCTGTTACAGGAACCAACGTGTAATCTTCTCTTCAGGACACATTCAGTCCTTTGTTACATTGAACCTGTATCAAAATAACCCATTCAGCCAGATTAATTGATAGACCATTATAGAATTTTGCTATAATCTTACTTGTACGTACTGAACAAGTTTCCTGGCAAACTATTTCAATTAAATGCTTAGAAATATATACATAAATTGGACTACATTTTAATATAGTAATGTAACATTAGTTTTAATGAGCTTAATATGTTTTTTATGAAAGATAAATAATATTTGTGTTTTTCTGTTTGGTATAATTATATTTTCAGATTAATGACCAGTCACAGGTCAGGTGTACAGTATATGCTCAGCTAGACAGACAGATTGCTCAGAGTCTTTGAACTCAGCAGTTGTAATTAGTGTTACGTGTGTTATTCACATAAGTCGACCACCAAAATTACAATCCATATACCTGCTGTTTTCACAGGACTTAAGCAAGGGCATCCTGTCCTACATGGTGCCATTACAGATGCTATCAGATGGTAGGCAGTGGCTCATTTTCCTGGCCTCGGACTAAAAACAGGCTTTCTAGGCAGATACTGCAATTCTCACTAATGCCTCCTTAGTTCTGGGAAATCTGCAGTTTCGGTTTAGCTTTTGAGGGGATTTTACACACTTCACATTTTGTCTTCTAGTACCATGTTTGTTTTTTTCTATTCTTTCTGTGTTTTCTCATTATTCTCATATACTTATATTATTTGTAAGTATTGTATAACAAGACAGTGATGCTACTTTATGGCATGGGTGTCTGTGTTTTCGGCTTCTGCAAGTTATACCATTTCATCTGTCATTACTGAAAACAACAACAATAACAACAATAAAAGAGTCTGGGCTACGTAAAGGACCACGCAATCAATTATTAATGAGATTTTAGAAAGTGTGGCGGAAAATTGCAGCTTTCTTTTACAGAAATCATACCAGTAGTTTTTTAAACCACTTCAGAAGCCATATAACCCTGTATCATTTTAAAATATGACACTAATAATCTCCTTTTCTATTTCACTAATGAAAACAAGCCGCGTTTCATTACTGAGGCAAATCATAGAATCAAATTTTTAATTGTCCAGTATGATTATTCTGGAAAACATCGGTCGCAAATTCTTTCTTGGGAGCATTTTCATAGCAAAAAAAAGATGTTACAAATGACCCGTAGATCTACATATATTGTAATTATTGTGGCCTAAAGTGCCAATGATCACTCTCTCTGCTTGAAACCTGGAGTCCTGGAGCCCCACCTGTCAGAAAGTCTTCGGTCAAACCCGCACTGATTACATCCTACCGCCTTCATTATTAGGCCATCAAGAAACACCTGATGCTAATTAAGGTCAGGCTGGGGTGAAAATTTCCTGGCTGGTGGGGCTCTGGGAGCAGGATTGAGAAACACTGGCTTAAAATAATCATGTCATGGTACCGTGGATAGCTGGTCACTAGCAAGTAATGTTTTGCTGTCTTCTGCTACATTGTCTAAACATACCTGACATAACAGTGAATACTGCAAATCAGATATGATAGTTCCCAGATTAGTAAAGATACTTGAACTATATATTTTTAAACATACTCCCTTCATGTGATAGGATTGGCCCTGCAAACAACAGAGCTGTGAATATCTCTAGTCCAGCATAAGCTCCTGATTCCCGATGCCCTTCCTGTGCACTCAGATCTTAACACGCAGAAACAGGCAAAATGACCCGTGCTGCACTGACTTTGTATGTGGTATTTATCCATTTAGCCACATAATCGAATACACCAGCCCTGTGCACTCCGAGCCTGTCTTTAAATCAGCGGCAGTTAACGAGGCATTGCTCATTCTGGTCACAGGGAGGCAGTGCCGCTCCCGGGGCGGGGGGGCAAGGCCGGGTCAGCGGCAGATCCATTATTCATGGATCGAGCTGCACGTGTAGGGGCGCCGACACCTGATCTGCTCTGATCAAACACGGTCAGCGGGGGGCGGGTCCCGGGCTCTGCCCCCGGAGAGCTGCGGCCCTGAGTGGTTGCAGTCGCCAACCCTCATTTTCCCAGGAACTGGATGGACCTTTGAGGAAACGCTTTGCTGCCTGTTTTAATTCATTCATTCTGAAATCCCCTATGCGGCAGCGATGTGGCTGGCTTGCTTTACCTCGAAGCCACCTGCAGTGAAAATGGGCTGGATTAAGTCTTGTTTCATTACTGTTCCTCTTAAGAGGCATTGGCTGATTCTGTTTCTGATAAAGCAGTGCAGTGATGCACATATGGTCGCTATGTAATAGGCAAACAGAGGATGCGAGATGTTAGATCCTTTTCTCTGCTGTAATCACAAAATAGATGTGAAATAATGGGATTGAATTTTAGTCAGTGGCAGCAGAATGTGCTCTCTGATAATTTCCTAACTATAAATCATGATTAAATGAGAGAGGGTTTACCCAGCATACCGGACTGTATGCTGCGGACAAACAAACAGTCAGTCTGTGGAAGAGCAGTGAACATACTTTAATATATATATATATATATATATATAAATTCAAAATGAGGTTATATCTCTTGTCACCAGAGAGCTTTTGCCTAAATGGCTAAAGGTTGGATTTAGGAAAAACTGCACTTGAGGCAATCATTTTTCAGAATAGTGAACTGTGAATGTTGGATCCACATTTGACTACAAGGGATTATTTCTTAACTTAAGTGAGGAAAAAGGGCTTATGGTATGATTTATTTAGGCAAACTGCATTTTGACTCTTTTGCTTTCGATACCAATGTTAGCTTATTGACACATGTAATATCTGTACAAGCCAGGGCTCTCCTCCCATTTTTTCAGCCCTCCCCATTAAATGTCATTAAAAAATGTTTTTGTTTGCTTTTCGGCGGGCCTATATTATGTTTGACAAGTCCAAATACAAAGGGGTGGGGGTTAGGGTTATGACAAATCTCAAATTTATTAGCCTGGGGTTGTAGTTGATGAACTTTTACCTAAAACTCACAAAAATGACTTTGGTATTGCCAGAACATGAAAAAACCTCCCGTACCTAAGACAGTTTCATATTTCACATTGAAACACCTAGCGGCTCAAACGCTCTTTATTATAACATGTACGTTTTACATACAATACACATGAGGAATACATGGAAATGAGTACATATAGCATTTTTAATATTGTTTCAGATTTGTGTATTAGTGTTGATAAATTTGCTGTTAAGATATTTGTCAGTTTTGCAAGTAGAATGAACCTCCTCCATCAACTTTACAGCTCTCTCAGCTACGGTGTTGGAGAGAGGCGCATCAAGCAGTGATGGTTCATTTTTACAGTGAGTAGAGAAGCAGGTTTTTTCATGATCCAATAAAATGAACTTCAAAAAAGTGATCTATGGGTAAAAGTTCATCAAATGCAACATCAGGAAAATTCAAGTTTTGAAAAAAACTTTGTACTCATAACCCTAGTGGGGGTGACCTGTCTTAAAATATATGATTAAGAAATTTCTCATAAACAAAGACCGTTTACTGTATTTGAGCAAAAGCCTATCCAGATGTACTTGTGTGGCAACATGCTAGTGTATTTAAATTGAATCACTCATAGATTTTGCTTTCATCTCTATGTACTGGGCTTCGAATCTCTCCCATCTGGAATCTGCATGTTCTCCCCCTGTTTTGTTGGCATCTGTATCTTGAGTTCCTTCTGCGCGCCATGCAGTTAGACATCCCTGGGGTGTCCATTTGGCTTTACAATCAATTGTGTTTTTTTGTCCTGTGCATCCCCTGCAGAGTAGAGGATGTGTAGATGAACAAAACGTGTATTTGTCCTTTCATTTAAATAAACCAATAAAATTTCTGCTGAAGTGATTGTCTTTGAATTGGAGTCCTGCTTCTAGCTGATTCATACTACATAACAAACTTAAGTGAGGTTATTGCATAATATGGCATCGTGATTATTTCTCAGTTACCTCTGGAGAATTTAGAGAACTTCAATATTGTCATATTTTCATAGTGGCGATTTGCTTGTGATTACAACATAAAAAAGAGAAGGATTTTCTTAATAAAAGCCCAGGGTAAATAAAAGGATAACTTCATAATATTCAAGGCACAGTTGCCCTCGAAATGTCCTCAGTGCCACATTTTAATAAAATGTGTGATTTTTAGGAATACTGTATAATGAGGCAAAGTGTGGTCATCCTAAGCGTGTGAGGTGACCAGACCTGTTATTTTGATATAATCCACCTGATTTTTTGTTTCATGATTGGCTATAAATGTTTCATTATTAATGTCTAACCTGCTCCATATGTCTAGGGATACCTCTATCACAGATATAAAGCTCATACAGAAGACTGATGTCGATTCTACTCCCTTAGAACACAACAGCACTGGCTGCCACTGAGAGGGAAGACAGAGCTAAAAGTCTGTTGCATTTACAACATACATTACAGCTCTGGACTCTTCTCACGAGAGAGAGCTAGAGAGAAAAGTATGCTCCATGCTTTCTTGCAGAGTGCATTTGTGTTATTTGTTGCGGTATCCTCTCAGGTTTTTTTTTGTAGGTTTTCACCATCCCCATAGCTTTCCCTTTTGTAGTGATAAGACCTTAAGGGGATGAGACCTTACCAGCACGAGCATCTACCACCGTCGCCTTAGTCTTCCTGATGTTTCGTTGCAAGTGGTTGTCACCACACCGTGCAACAAAACCCCCTTACATAAAGTTCTTATACTCCACCTCATCCCCCTGTGGATGCAGTCCTCGATGAAGGAACTTCTGCCCATGACAGTTCTCTGAGTTGTGTTTTCATTCGGAGAGTATGAAAGGGGCAAGACGGTTACTTGTAGTGCCCCCACGTTGCTTACATAATTCGGAAGTCTGAGAATCAGATTGTTGGTGATCCAGGAGACCAAAGGAACATCATCCAAACTTATTTCCTAATAAGTGACTCTGAATGGTGCTGACAGCACTGAAGAAATCAAGGAATACTGGCCAGAGAGTGCTTCCAGGCCATTCCAGGTGGGAATAAGGACTAAGGACAATAGCATAAAATTCCCCTTTGTCTGTGTGGTAAGCCAAGTGTAGGGAGGCTAGATGGTCCCTGACTAGAGGACAGAAGTGATTCAGCGCTAGTCTTTAATTAAAAGGTATGAAGTTTGAGGTACTGGCCTGTAATGCAACATATCACTGGTATGTGCCTTATTAGGCACAGGGAGCAAACGGGACGTCTTGGGGCATGGGAACTGTCTATGGAGTTAAGGAGAGGGTGAGGAGGTACTGGAGGATTCTACACGGCTGATTAATTCAGGATTTAAGTACCCCAGGGCTTACTGCAAGCAATGCCTAGTACTTGTGTGCATATATTTTTCATATTTCATGTTATTAAAATGTTTCGAATATTTCATATGCTGCCAGATGACATAGTGTAGCTGTCCACATCAGCAAAACCAAGCCTGAAAAGGAGAAGTGATGAACTAAAATCATTTATGCAGAAAACATTGATCCTTTTTCCATACCTACAGAGCAGAGCCAAGGGGGTCCAGAGTCTATGCTACAGGTTCAATGCAGAAAATTACCCAGAATGGAGTGGGAGGGGCAAAAAGGCCTTCTAACCTATAATTAGATTATACATAATTTGTCAAAAATACATATTTGTGAAAACTTTATATTGTATTTGTGAATCACATAAAAGCTTTATTTATTAATCTTCCTAATTTTCCTTAGCAGTTTCACTTTCCCTCCCTATTACGCAAGGGCCAGTTAGATGAACTCGTCTTTCCTAAAGCAGCACCTTAAAACGCAGAAAAAGCAGCAGCGACTTACTTAGTTTTCAAGCATTTTAATTTATTTTTTTGGTCTTGTTAAAATATGCCTGGGACGTCAGAGAGGTGATAAACCTGGTTTAACATTTCATAGATTTCCAGCAGACCCACAAATAGCTGGATTACAGCGGTCAGATGGGAGAATTGGCAGCCCACTCAATGCACATGTTTGTGTATTATTCATATTTATGATTTATGTATGTTTTTTCCTATGAATTATTGATTAAAATTAAATTTCATTTTGCAGTCAATTCAGTTTGCCACCTTTTTTATGTTCTGACCCTGTTTAAGGGCAATTTGAAGGGAATTTTAAGTAAAAATAGAGAATTTAGGTAAAGTAATGATAACTTGAATTATATAGTGTTAATTATCAATACCGTTTGATATAAAAAAACCGTGCCTTGCCATGGGTTGCTGCCCATCCAGGGTGGACGGATGGATGGATGGATGGATGGGTGGGTGAATGAAAAATCAATGATCAAATATCTTACCATATCGCTCAGCCTTAGGCTGATATCAAAATTGACTTACATACAATCGTTTATCATACTGTCTGTTATTAGACATTACAGCATTAATAGGATTATCAATTAATTAATATGATTAAGAAGCAGTCTTTTCTGACAGTTTCCAATACACCAGTCCCATGTACCTAACCAGCCAGAAAATACTTGTATGCATCTAAAGTTCTGTAGGCTTTAAACTGGTTATGTACATACTGCATGGAGGTGTGGCGTGAACTAGATCGTTGACAATGTCATAATGGGGAGATGGGGAGAAACGAGCAAAATGCACACTGGTTATGCTTCCTCTTTGAAGTCAGTGCTGATGAGTTTGGAAAAAGGGTTTATCATCATTTATTCATGCAGTTATCCATGTTCCAATTGCATATTCAGGACAGGGTCTTGGGAAACCTGCAAACCATGATGCCAGTCCCTCACAGGATCTACCATGCCAGCCGTTAGTGAGATTAGATTACTTTGGATTTTAGGACTGTGATGGGCTGCAGCGAGACAGGGAAGAC
>JAODKL010000128.1:10811933-10839704 GCA_026780765.1 Petrocephalus schoutedeni
TTAGCATCTCTTTTATCTGTTGTCCTGCTCAATATGACCGGCCTTTACAACATCATCAGCTCCTCTGTCATTGAGTTCTCTATAGGCATTACACATCGAACCAGTTATTGACTAAATTGAAAGTCTCCCTCCCTGCTGCAAATGACTGGGGTTATGGTCATTTCTGGAAGCAAATCCCTTCCTGTCTGTTTAGACAGACCCACTGAGGATTTGTTACACCTGCTTTTCCTTAAATCAAGGACTGTACATGCATGCAATACCTTCAGCGTTGCTGAAGTCTGTTATGACATAACTCAGATTCAGGTAGATGGTGTGATAGTGTGGCTGAGTAGTCTAAGGCTCTAGTTTAAGGTTTGAGTCTCTCTGGAGGCAAGGCTCTAACCCTGCCACTGCTGGGAGCTCTGCTTTTGGGAGGTGTGTACTTCTGTGGCTTGGGATCAGAAGATTGCTGGCTCAGATCCCAAGGCTGCAGACTGATGCCCTTGAGCAAGGCCCTTAACCCCAATTGCTTCAGGGGTACTGAAAGCGGGCTGACCCTGTTCTGTGACCTCCAAACTTGCTCTCACCTGCATATGTACCTATGTCAGTCCAGATTTTTGCAGAATTCGATCTGTCCCTGGGTAAAGGGAGGGGCTAACGTTTCATGTCTTTAACCAATCACAGTTGTTGTCGTATAACAGCACCACAATGGTCCCTTTATTTTCATTTGCAAGCTCTATGCTTCCAGCCATCCAACCAGCAGCAGTGTGTGTTTTAGCAGGTTAAGCCTCTGTGCTTGTGATTGGAAGGGTACTGGTCCAGGCCTTGTTGTTTTTGTTGTTGTTGTTATCATCATCGGGAAATAAAGACACCCGCTTACATTGCTCTGTACAGTCTTTGCAGTTAAGCATATTCCTGTTGTGTCTATGTTTATCCCTTAACAAAGGCCTACACAATAAAGCCGGTACTTTAGAAACCTGTGCACCTAGCCACTTGACAGAAAACACTACTTTTAATTAATGTGGTGATGTCACACAATGAAGACTGTAATTTGTTAAAGAAGTGAAATTCAAGCCCCTCCCTTGTTGACCCAGGGATACCTCGAACTCTTCAAAATCAGCACGTTACCTGTGTCTCGTAGAGCAGAAGGCGGAATAGGCAAACACACTATTTCCCCACAGGCACGAGTCAAGTTCCGCTATTCTATTATTTGATGGTTGGTTGAGAAACAATTTCTTGTATACCATCTGTATTTATATGAATTGCATTACCTTGGATTGCTGCATTAAAAGTATGTTGGAGTGTAGCATATTTCCCTGGTCATCGTGATTGCTGATTTGTACTTTGTAAAATTGCTTTCTTACTTTACAGATGTAGGACATTGTCGCAGGCTGACATTTTAAAGCTGTTTGATATGCTGCCCAGAAGAGGGAATGTACCACATGCAATAAAAAAGCCTTTACAATGCAAGCAGCAACTGATAAATTGAAATGAAATTAAAATGTAGACTAATGGAAAAAAAGCTTTCTAATGGGAGAATCCAGTTGACAGCTAGACCTGCTCTGAAAAAGTTTTTGAAAAATTGGGGTGATCGTAAAAAGAAGGTACTTTAATTTAAAAGGGTTTGATTTCAAATGTCACATTATTCTACACAAAGAACAGATATAAACAACATGTTAGTATGATAGAATTGCAAAGAAATTACTGTTCCATTGTAGAACAACATGCAGGCACAATGCATTAGAATAATGAGAGATATGAATGAGAATCACAATATTTCAGCTTGTAGGGGAAGCTCATCCATTAACAGGTCTACTATATCATATCACTATCATTATCAAAAAGCAGGGCTTTTAGGAAAACAATGTATATAGAAACAAACAAATAAATACAAAATTCACTGTTTTCAAAACTAGTAATGCAGTTGCCTTACTACTTTGAGAAATAAGCTGATGAATGAAGTTCTACTGTTGACTTACGACGTGAGCAATAAAGTATTTTTTTTCACCGTTAAAATCAGCACAGAGTAAATCCCAAAGTATTTATCTCGGATCCTTGAAACAGTGTAGCTAATATTAGCGGTGTAATCATTTGTCATTTAAAATTTTGCGAGGGCTTGATTTTCAGACAGTTCACTTAGTCAGTGTAGCTTAACTGCTTGAAAGTCATTTCTTTTAATGACATTGATTATGACTTCAAGGCGAGATTTTAGCCACCGCTAATGGCTCCTCATTTCTCCTTCCCATCTGCAGTAATGAAGGGCCAACATGTCGATTCTACGAGATGAACACTAAATTGACTCCAAGATTCCTACAGTGTGATACACATAGCCTAGCTAATCACATCCTGTGTCTCCTATACACATTAACGACACTGGGTATTGTGGCAAATTTATCCAAAAGTTTTATCCGGCTGCCAGTCAAAGGGACAGGGAGATCCCGCCCATTGTGAAAGTCAAAAGCATAAATAAGAGGAAATGTGATGCAGCTTCCTCCGATTTCCAACCTTTTTCATTGGGAAACTCGAACGCTTTGCCTGCTGAAAAATGCATTTATATTTTTGTTCATTTTCAATGGTACAGGGGGGAAAAATGGATTTAGCCATATTGATATTCTATAAGGTAGCCGGCATTTTAATACAGCCAGGTGTGTCTTTAGTAGTGTCTACCACAGCCCTTGATTTCACCTCTCTGTCACCTGACTCCCCGGCTCTCTTCTATTCACTGGAATTTGTTTCAAACAATTTTCCTTCATTCTGATGTGTAAATGAAGCTTACAGTAGAATTCATTCAACTTTCACCTCCCTGGCGGATCCTCTGTGTGCAGAGCTCTTTCTTCGCAAAATAGATTTATTTAATTCCGTCCGCTTTAAGCACTTCTTTTACTGTCAGTCCAAATGTAATTTAACTTTTATGATTACCTTTTGAAGTCTATGTAACATGGATACCCCATTTCGAAACTGCCAGTATGGATATAGACCTCAGAAATACTTTAGCACAGATTCGCCAAAAAAAGAAAGAAATGAAAAAATCTTGTGGGAATATTTCATATATGTATATATGAAATATTCCCACAAGATTTTTGTATATATGATTTTATATATATATATACAGACACACAAAAAAAGTGTCATATCCCTTCTCTCCCATAATAATTAAACAAAGAGATAAACTATTAAATGAATAGTGACTTGTCAGTTGAAACAGAACGTGTAAACCATAAAACAGAGAGTAACCACCAGCCAGCGTTGTTTCCGCCGCACAAATGGTCATCTTCGGTAAATTGTTCACATAAGTGTGAAGTTTAATATCTCTGCCTGAGATTAATTTTTGAAAACTGCCGAATAAAGGAAACGGGAGAAATTGTACCAACACATTACACACTCATTTTAAAAATATTTATTCTCCATATAGACTGAAGTGACACAGCTATACAGTATATAGAATTGAGCTTTTCTGGCCTTAAGAAAAAATTATAAAAGGTCCTATTAAAAAAACATTTTACGGATCACACATTCCGTGTCTTGTTAAAAGATATCTACAGCACCTGTCTCGCGGGGTAAATTTGTTTAATGACCAACAGTACAATTTCTGAAATTTCACCTACCCACTCTGACAAATATGGTCTCTTCTTGATAATTCTGTTCTGCATAATAGAATGAAATAGTGCCACTTTATTAATCCCCATGGGGAAATTCCCTTTTGCTTTACCCCATCTTGCAAGCTTGAGGTCACAGCAAAGGGCAGCCACCTTGGGACACCCAGGGAGTTGGGGGTTAAGGGCCTTGCTCAAGGGCCCATGGACATGTGACTACTCTGCCGAGGCCAGAGCTCAAACCAGAGACTTCCCAATCCCCCACTGAGTCCGCAGTGTTACCCAGCTATAGGATGGGAATATATGGAGCAAACAATACTACTGGTAAATGTCTTGGTAAAAAATAAATAAAACAGAAAATGTTAGCAAATACTTCACATTATTAAAAAAATTTATGTTCCATGACGACTTACGTAGTGCACGTCAGCAGTGAGCTTGGAGCCCATCCCGGAAAAAAACACAGCTACCCTGGGTGCTGCCCATTTCTAAGGTTGTGGGTTGAAATCCCACCCGGACTCTGTGTGTTTCTCTGAAGATATATTTCCAAATTGCCCAAGAGTGCATGTGTGCATGTTCCTTGTCATGGGCTGGAATCCCTGCCAGGAGGTTGTACTGCCTGAAATAGGGTTCAGGCCTCCCTACGACCCTGTGCTGGATAAGTGGCTGGATGAGAGATGAATAGGTATTTACTAGAGCAGAGAAAAAAATCGTCTTTGTAGTCAATACAACTGCTGTTCAAGTGAGCACCACATTTGCTATACAGAACTGTAAAGCACTTCACACTGGCGTCTAATCGGCATCACGTCTGGTAACCTGCCAATTCCCACATATCTGCTGGATCTGCCCATGGTTTCTGATGCCACTGCTTTAGACAACATCCTCTGCAGCAGAATCCCCCTGGCTCAGCTCATTTGAAAATGGTCGAAGGGAGTTCTTTGAAAAATGCCTCTGATTGTGCATAGCTTGTGAAGCTGTCCATTTGATTTTGCCACACCAAAGAAGTTTGAAAACTTGCATGTACATAATTTGTGAGCGATCCGGTCCACAGGATCCATTTCAAATCCCAAACTAGCATCCAGTTCCACATAGTGTTCCACAAGAACATAGTATTTGTAAATTTGCAAATGCACGCTGTGAGTACAATTGAGTACTCACAGTGAGTACTGTGAGTTCATGCTTCAGCAGCTGGTAAAAGTAAAATGTACCATGTTGGCTTATGATACCCAGTGGAAGTTCTGGTTTTCAAGCTTATTTATGATGTCAACCACACTGGTTCCTTGGCCAGGTTCAGAAAACTTCAGAAATTAAAGATTTGTTTATAATGTATCAGGAGTTAAACACCAGTAACAAAAATACGGATAGGTTTAAGTTTGACGCTTAAATTGACAACTGACATTTAACTTTTTATTTTGTGGTGTTAGGCTCAGACTGACCTTGCTAGTAACTATAATGTTAAATATGTGAAAAACATGTAATGTCCTTCTTCATACTGCAGGGAAGGGCTGCCTTTTAAGTATGTGTGCTGTGATGCCTCCTGCCTCACATTATTGTTCTTAACGATATGTGTGAAGTGTCACTGCTGTATGAATCCACCAGGAGGCACAGTTAATCTCATATATGGAATTAGGTTTGTACTATTGTGGGTTAGCTGTAGGGCATGGAGTTTATTAAATCCACACCTGGTAGTTAGCATTAGTACTTCAGCACAATTTTGTCGAACAGCAAATTCTGATTAATTAAGCAGTACTATTAAATATTTTAAGCTCTTTTCATTTACATGATAAAATGAATTACCAACTTTGCATAATATCATGGTAAGCATGTCTTTTTCAAACATATTACAGTCCTTGAAGATGCACAGTTTGGGATTCTGTACTATGTAAGAGTGTAATACAATAGTGTTGATCTAATGAAACAATTTTTAGGTCATGCAAAAATTCATGCCAAAAAATTTAAGAAATGCAATTGCAATGTCTCAGTGGAGTATTCATAATTCTGTATATGGACACTGAATATGGAACTCTGTTTGCATGCACACAGATTTTGATAGTAGCCAATAACAGAATGAGCAAATCACTTTTTTCATAAATATAGTAGCCAATTGAAAACTGGTAAAGTGTAATCAAATCTGATTTGATTTTATTAATGACACCTTCTACACACAGTGCGTAGCTGACAGAAACTAGCAAGCAGTTGTTGTTGACTAGTGCTATGTGCACTACGAAGTCCAACTGCGCCATGCTTAAGTAGATGAAAACATACTACATGTTCACTCACAGAGTACATAGTTTGAAGTTGTCTAATCCACACAATGTAGATAATAGCTGCTTTCTGTACCAGATTGTTATTCTGCAAATAATTTATTGACCAAAGCCTGGAACCTTAAGTGGAGCACTGTTTATCAGAAATTAGATTCAAATTAAAACCATAGATAAAAAAATCTTTCCAATAAACTGAAATTTCAGTTTTTTCTACTGCCACATTTATTCATTTTTTAATTTATTGTGACTGTTCAAGTAAGCTAATGCTTAATATTATCTTACCCATGTTTTGCTTCTGTTAGAAATTGGATGTTTAATCAATTAACCACTAAAACATTTGAGCAAAAACATAACCTCAACTGAAAACTAAAGTTTAGATTTTCACTCTTATTACCAGTGTTGCCAACTGACACATCTGGCGTGACTGTCACCCTTTCTGATTCTCACACTTACACAAGAAATCTTGCGACAAATCGATAGTATTTCATTATTAACCGCAAATTGGCTGCTTCAGAAGCGTCGGGGTAGTTTGCAATCGCTACAGACTATTTACAAGGAAATAAAACTGTTACATATATGTAAATATGTGTGCAGACTTGTCTCAAAATGAAAATCTCATGCCAGCCAGCTGACCAAAGTTGACAACACCGTGTAACCTACCTCTAGACTTTCAGCCTTATTGTGATATAAAAATGGCTCACTCTAATGAATGGCAAATATTTCTGTTGCTATTGCTGGATTCTGTTAATGTTGGTCTTTGCTGAACCCTGTTACCACAGGTTTATAGAGATGCTGAAATCTGGTATACTTCACCCTTCTAGGACCTTAAGTGTAATAGCCCTGTGATAGGGTGCAAAATTTATAGTGGCAAAAGGTATGGGATTTTTAAAGCAAATTCCCTTGCTGAAACTGTACAAACACATTTCTCTGGCTCTACTTTATTAACAAGTCTTAGTAGGTTCAGCGTCCCAGTACTGTGTTACCAGACGTATATGAGGAATTTAGAGTACAGGGCCAGAAACCCGTCTACATGCATCAGCTATTTCCCCATGGGGAATGTAGGTGCCCATTTAATAAAATCTGTGCTAGCCTTTTTGGAGTTTGCACTTTTATGAGGCTGGTTATATTACTTTAAATTCACTTGTATCTCATTCTGTACACTGCATTCAGCACTGCTGAATTTTTAATCCCCTTGATGTATAAACTATTTAAGTACATATGAACAATGTTTTTCTGCAGATTTTCTTTTTTTCTGTTCACCATTAGCTGGCAACAGTGGGATTTGATAGCTGTAGTGTGTCTTGACTGGATTGGTGTGATTATCATAATACTTTGCCAGAGGCCTGCTTCATTAACTGGACACCTTGTGCACTTAAGTCTTTAGAAAAAAAGGAGCCATCTATAGAGACTGGTTTAGAATAGAGGATGCACTACATCTTGACCTTCTTAGGCTGAACACATTAATTAGATTCGCACTCCTTTTTCGTCCTTATATAAAACTATGTTAAGCAGCATACAATTAAATTGTCTGCTCTGTACCTCATAATCATGGCTGGTAATGTTTTGGAGCCCTTTGAGACCTCTTTACGGGTTATATCTTCCAGCCAGGAGTGTCTCGTTGAGGGGGCACACTGTTTAGGGCGTGCACCGGCTAGTTTTGTGGTGTTTCAATTTTTATTGCAGGGGTTCAGAACTTATTAAAGCAAATGTTGTTTTTGAAACAGTGATCCTAGTGGTGCGTGCTTATATCAAGAGATAAGTTTACCTATAACTGGCTTGCTAAATCGGTTACTTGCATACCTTTCTTCTGTAATATATGGACATGCCTAAAATTGTATTGATTCTGCATTACATCATGAGGTTTTTTTAGGTTTTGTAAATAAATCCGTACTAATGTGGTTAAGGGAAAGCTACAATTCAACTGAGTGCAGAATAACGAAATGTCCTGCAAAAAGTGCTATAGCTGTGAACTGTTCTTATACCTCAAGTTGAATTATTTCTTAAAAAGACAGCATACTCATTCAGTCTGTAGTAAGTGCCTTCCTTGTGATAAAACAACTGCAATTTAAGACTTACAAAAAAAATAAAAATTGAGAAAGCAGGCTTATAGTGTTGGCCGCTATAGTCAGATATCCAAAAAGTTGCATTATTTGAACCGGTCATGGTGGGCCGTGTGTAATTTCCAAAGGTACCTGTGATAATATTTGGGAATAATCTTAAATCCACTGTGATCATGTGCTATGTGCTATATGGGATAAGTCACTGAGAAATGGCTTGGTATGTAATTCTGCTTCAGTGTTTTTTTCTATCATATTGAAAGACGTTCAGTATTTTTCAGTCAACCTCATACTGGTAATAACTTATTAATATTTAAAATATATCATATAAACACCTGTCTGGGGGACAGCAACAGTTTAATTGTATTTATGTGAAATAATCAAAAACCTCATTTGCAGGTACTGATTGCTTTTCCTGTCACCCCAGCTGAAGGGTGCCATTACTGTTTAATGATAACCACATCGGTTAATCTCCTCACTATGCTATACAGTATATGTATCACTATTTGCTTCAGAATTTTTGTAAATTTTTTGGATGCACTTTTACATCCAAAAAATAAAAAAAAATTTGGATGTAAAAGTACTATGCCCGAGTTTTCTATAAGTCATGCAAGTTCTTTAGAAATGTACAACAAAGTCTGCCTTAATTCTCTACTGGCCTCCCCTCAGTATAAAAAAGCAGCAACAGTTTTACAGCGATTTCAGAACCTTTGCCAGAGCTTCTGGAAAAAGCCTGCGGGGTCTTTTAATGAACTGTTTCTTATTGATCTATGGACAAAACAGCTTTTAATTATGTGAGATTAGGCTTTTAATTGAATGAGTGATATAGGAGTTTGCATACTAGGCCACTATGCATTGAGGATCAGACCACATGATCTATCTGCTTGTAGTAGCGACGTTAAACTCTCCATGTTTAATGATGTTTATATTCCCTCCTTATTCCTGTGTCGTGTTACTCTGTTTACCTTCCTGACAGAAACAAATCTTACATGAAATGAAGTGTGACGTATATGTCGGTGCAGCCTCTCCCCTTACTGTCAGAAATTATTTAGGCGGGGAATTTCTTGGTGCTGCCATCTAATGGTTAGAGGCATTTTTTTAAGCCCCCCATTTACTAAGACTGAGAGACTGGTTCATTGAACACACTATGAAGTTTTTAGGTGTTCAACGCCTGTTTGCTTATAGTTTTTGAAAATGCATGAGGAAATAAATGTTAGTTAAGTAAACTCAGTGTATTTGCAGCACTTACTGGTTCATTACACAATAACCAGGATCATATGTTTCCATCTATTTATTTCATGTTTCATTCTTTATTTTCTTAATGGCTTTTTCATTTCCATGGACCCAAAATTTCTCTCCATTCAACTAAATTGCATTCATGTAAAACAAACACTGAATCGCTCTGGTTATAATAGGCTTTGATTTAATGAAATGGCTGTACGGTATTTGTCCTATATCGTTTCACTGTAGGACAATGCACTATAATGTTGCTATAATGACAATCTAACACAATCTCATTAGGAAGCTAGCAGTGTACCTCTTTATTTTATTAACTGAGGGCCAGAGGCTCTTGTTGTCTCATGAGAAATAGACGGATGATTTCTGACCGTGTTCAGGTTTCTATATACCAGAACTGAAGTTTTTACGGATCATTGGAATATTACTGTCTGGCACTAGCAGATCATTAAATGGATGGATACATGTGCTTAATATAACCCGTAATTTACCACTGCTTTCCTTCTCCTTTTCGTGTTTTTTTTTTGACTACACAAAATGAATGCATATTTTGCATATTGGTGTATTATATACTTCCTGTGGGCCTCCCACCTGTAGGGGGGGCTGTGGGGATTGGATGCATTGCAGATCGGGGGCAGGGGCCTTGCTAGACTGATCGTTGGCTACCAACTTTAGGCACATGGAATGTGACCTCTGTGGGGGGTGAAGAGCCAGATCAGGTGTGGGAGATAGATAGTCGAGCTCACCTCATTGTACAGCTTTCTGTTCAGCACAGAATTCCACTCTGGAGTTGTCCTTGGTGCGAGGCGCCAGGCTGGTGTGGGTCTGTCTGTCTATAGCCTCCTTGTTCGGTGCCAGTACATTTGAGTTTGCCCTGGTGAACAGGAGGGTCGCGCTCCGTCCACTTCGTCGGGAGATGGGCTCTGGCTGTTATCTGTGCTAATGCACTGAACACCAGCTCACAGTAACCGGACTTCTTGGAGACCTTTGATTGGGTGCTGGAAGGTGCCCCTAATGGGGACTGCATTGTTCTACTGGGGGACTTTAATGCTGACATGGGTAACAACAATGAAACTAGGAAGGGTGTGATTGGGAGGGAGCTTTAGCTGTGCTGTTTGCTACACGGAAGGAGCACTGTTGAACTTCAAATGTGGATATAGTCAGGTGGTAGGTTGGGTTGAGCTTTGCTTTGCCGACATTGTGTTACAAATTGTTTTTGATTATAGTACAAACTCATACTTGCTAAATGAAAATGCAACCATCATCCAAATGATACTTATTTCTTAAGGGTGAATGCTATTTTTTGTTGTCTTTTGTTAACTTTAGAGGCTGAAAATGTAATGAAATTCCATACATAGTTTAGTAAAAGCATGTATTTCTTTAAAATGTAAGCCTGCAATTTGCATTGGATGCTTAGTTTCTAAGAAAAACAGACTTTTGTCAGAAATGCTTTGTTGAAAAATGTGATGAAAGAGGAAAGGCAAGAAATGCACTAGGCTTCCCTCTTGATGGGTTTAAAAGCCTAATAATGAAATGGATCCCAGCAACCTAATTATTATTTCACTGCATGGGGACCATATCAGTAGTTTTCACTGGCTATGGTTCTGTTTAAATTGCGAAAAAGGGTAAACATGCTCAAATACGAAAAGGTCAGGTGGGTGGAAAATCGACACGTACTACGACCCCTACAGGTCGCATAAAGAAGCTCCGTATAAAAGCAGCATATGTTTTAAGGATTGATAAAATTTTATTTCCATCCATCCATCTGTATCTTCTGGCAAAGGTCATGCCTGGTAAACATTTGTCAAAGAAATAGTATTTTTTGAAGGAGTTCAATGTGAGACACGTGGGTTGATTTTAAGGAAGAACATCCTGATTATACTGTTGTTTCTCTAGCTCTCCTTAAGCCAAACCTAAAGCATATGAGAGTTACCAGAGATGGGGTGGCCGCTGACCTCTTGCTATGTCAGTGACAGGAAGCACATCGATCGAGGGATCCGGGGGAGAGGGGGTGGGGTGATTTCTCCAGGACGCCCACACCACTTTGTGCAGATGCATGAGTCCTCACCTTGGGTAGTACATCAAATTACACCTCTTCTGTGTTTTCTTGACATTTATGATTAAGGCAGTTGTCTGCTTGTATGGCCTCTGTATGCATCACTGCCACGAGTGTGGCCAAAAAAAATTTTCTTTTTCTTTGCTATATATATATATAGCTAAGTGTGTGTGTGTATAATTCATGTATAATCCTTAGAGAGTCATGGATTTTCATTTGATTTAATGAAATCTAAACTATGTTTCGTGACCTGAAAGATGTGCTATTGGGAACTAATAATAATATAACGTTTGGGGGGCAGAGTGTGCTGTAGTGGATTAAGCCTCTGTACTTGTGATCAGAAGATTGCTGGTGCAAGTCCAGCCTCAACACATCTGTGGGCCCTTGAGCAAAACCCTTAACACCCCCTTCCCTGGGCACTGCATGAGGCACTTTTTGGCCAAGCTTGAGAGATGAATAAAGTATCTATTATGTCTTTTTTTAATTAAAAGATTTAAATGTTTTCTTCTTAACTGATTAGATAACTTTTTAAGATTTTTAAAATCCACTGCAGCACAGTATTCGCATATGTTTATGTAAATATAAAACGGGAAATCAACGTGCAGGGATGTTTAAGAAACCCATCAAACATTAACAGGAGACGGCCCTGTCCAGTTCCTGCTAAAAGATAAAGTGGTATTTGCTCCATAACACACAGCATGTACTGGGTTGTGAAAAAGTATTTCCCCTTCCAGATTTCCTCTATCATTGCACATTGGACAGAGTAAATGATTTCAGCTCTTTACACCAAGGATAATATACTGGGCAGATGGAATCTGAGTGAATGTGAAACACACTTTGAAATGATTGTTTCATTTATTAAAGTATCCCCATCTTCCCAGGTCAGGGTTAGTGGTATGGAGTGAGTCTTCATGGGTAGGATAAGGTTGTAAGATTTTAAACTAATTAGTATCAATGATTAAATTAATGTATATTATTAGATTATGAGAACCATAACGTTATAAAACCATTAGTACTCATACTGATTTATTTATAACCATTAAGGTGTGTTAACCAAGTAAATTTGTCGACACAACAAGACATTGCGCTCAATTCTCACAAAGTATTTAAATAACATTCAGTGGCAGTGTATTTACCTTTGGAAATTGCTTAAAATATAATTAAAATCATAAAATCAATAGCGTAAAGCGGCAGGTATTTCAGGTGTAAATCATGGTAATTGCCTCTAGTTACAGTAATTGCCAACGAAGTACTTTTCAAGCTTTGAGATGATCAAGGCTGCAGGACTTACATATTTAGCAATTAGTGATCAAATTTAATTAGCTAAATTAAGTGAGGAATTGGAACCATTACCATGATCTCTTTTTCCAGTTTCTGTAAATGGTTGGTTGGTAGCTTTCATGATTCACGTCATTTCAGTTTAGAGTATTAGGTCTGGGATACACTGCTTCCAAACAGTGTGCCACTTTGCGTCTGGTTTGAGGGCTGAAATTCTTAATATAGGGCTTCCCCTGTGCTCTGCTGGTGTACTTAAACATAAAACTTTAACCCTGCTAGACTGATCCGTGGAATCATGGTTGCGTGGGAAGATTTCATTTTGGCCCTTTAAGCGGACTCCCTTCCTGTGTGTAACTGTATTGTACTGGGAAGTGGCCCTATGGATGTGCCCTGGCTGAATATAACAGCACATTGACTTTCCAATTTGTAGAATGACAATAAAAATTGGAAAACATGGTTCCTGTTTTTTTTTCAGATTCAGCAAAGGAAACAGAGACAAAGACTCGAGAGTTTAATGGAAAAAAAATAAATAAATAAGACTCCTACTCAGGGGAAAAAAAATCTTTATACCATTAATACACCAACTAGATTGCTTTATATACCCATATTATTCATCTCCTTGTTGTGAATATATTTCATTGTTTATATGCAGACAGTATGCCATTATTGATATATATATATACATATATATATATATATATATTTTTTTTTTTTTTTAAACACTGACTAATGAAGAAGTATGTTGGGAAGTATGGGACAGAAAGTAAGAGTTTAGTTGAGTAAGAATTATGCTTTTTTATGCATCCTCACAGTGTTGTTTTATCATGCTTCCGGGACTGCTTAGAACTAATGAATATAAAACCTGTATATGCCACAACTGACTAATTCCTTATTTTTGTTACCTCACATGTCAGCTTTACCGGCCGCTAATTGCTTGTGCTCTACACTCTGATGTGCTCATTAATTCCATGCAATAGCTACCTCTGCAATTTCTTGTGTCGCATTGGGCGGAGGGGGCGGGCCAATGTGCTGTAACAGTCTCTGTTTATTCTTCTCGGCACCTTGCCTAGCCTCATGCGTCGCCTCTAAAAGTCAAATAGGATCCTGCGGAAACCTTATAAATACTTATTACACAGACTGCTGCTCCACCAGCCTGACAGATCCCCATGTGCGATATAATTAATATAACTGAACAACTGGTTTGAAAATGCTGTATCCACTTAAGCTTCTGTAAAATTCACTGTGTTCATATCCCAGTCACAGAGGTATAATTGTCCATTTAAGTGGCATATTGTTACCCTGTCTGTAAGGCTGGCTGTTGATTGTTATAATAACTGAGAATGAATGCATCACTGACGGTCACACATAATGACCATTGAGTCATCAATTCTGATACAGCATATTTGTTGGGCATTTTCCCTCCTCTGCTGCTGCAGGCTGACTATTTAAACCAACTGCCGTGCTAAGACTATCTGGTCATATCAACAATTTCTACCCATTCATCTTCCAACTGCTTATTCCAAGTAGGACCAGCAGGGGGCGAGGATTCTAACATGGAACCCATCCACCAAAGAGCACATGCACACAGTCATAGGTAACAGCCTGATAAAAGGAGAATCATGGAAACTCCTTACATAGGGCATTGGTAAGATTTGAACCTGGAGTTGAACCTGGATAAAAAGTGCCTCCCCCCTGTCTTATATTTAATACAACCTAAGTTGATTGTTACTTGTGCTCACAGAACCCATGTAATGTGTTTAACTTCTGTGGATCCCCCGATGCATTAATGTTTGAGATAGATATCACAATCCAAAAGTCAACTTGTGAAAAATAAGCTTTGTTCCATCATTCGCCTTTCATTCGATTGCACGTAATAAAATGTAATATATATTTCCACACTTCTTACTGTCAGCAACATGACTCAGTTTTAGAGACCATCATTTTGAAGATGTCAGCATTATATTGGATTGAACAGACCATGTCATTCTCATCCATTTTGAAAAGGATTTTTTTTTTACTATTTTACTATTTTATTTTTTTTATATCATTCTCACAAAAATATATACTTGAGGTTGGTTACGTGATTAGCGAAGATTCGGACGTCTGGTTTGGATTTCCTGACACCTTCCATTGACTCTCAAGTAGCTTTTATTAGATACCTGCAAAACAATAAATTGGGACAGAGATTAAGAGATGGGAAAGGCATAGTATTTGATATAGTTGCATTGTGCAGGTAAAGGTAATGACTCAGTATTTCAGTTTTGAAGAGCATAATCCAAAAGGTTTAGCCAAATTACTTAAAAGAAAAAAAAATTCCCAGCTGTCACCAGGGCATTGATTCAGCAGTGACTTATTTTCCTGTGTCTGCCCTGCACGTAGCCCTGTTCTTCAGCCGTTTCAGGACTGTGATTAATGCTCATTCCTTAAAAGAGGGCTGGGCCAATCAGCAAGGATGAGTGATCCTATTCTGAAAGTCGCTGGTGATGGAGCCTGACAGACATCAGACAACATCGGCTATTTAGGTTCAGCATTAACAAGCACAAAAGCTGGATTAACTGAATACATGAAGGTGACTGAAGAGATCAGATGCACTGATGTGAGATGAATATAATATGGTTTATGAATATAATATTTTGACTGTTCAGGGTATGGGACTTTAATTTCAATGAGAACTTTCAATGAGAATGAGTTACCAAACAATTGAAAATTTGAATTTTTGCATTGAATGTGGTCCTGAATAGCTTAAAATCCACAAATATTTATGTAAATTCTTTTGATATGTTTAAGGAACCCAGATTCCATCCACATCCATTAATTCATCACCCAGCTGCTCATCCAGTAAAGATTCATAGCAATAACAGGAAGCATTTAACCTACACTATATGTACAAAAGTATTGGGACACATCTCTTAATTGCTGAATTCAGGCAGGTTCTGAAATTTCTTCCCTGCTAGATATTCCACAGTCAACTGATAGTGGTATTATTAGAAATGGAAGGATTTAAGGAAAACAGAAGCTCAGCCATGAAGTAGCAGGCCAGGTAAAGTAACAAAGTGAGGTTGCCAAGTGCTGAAGCGCATAGTGTGTAAAAGTTGTCAGCGCTCTGCTGACACAGTAACTCCAGAGTTCCAAACTTCCCATAGCATTAACCTCAGCACAAAAACCGGGAGCTTCATGGAATGGGCTTCCATGGCTAAGCAGGTGCATGCAAGCCTTACATCACCGAGCGCAATGCCAAGCGACGGATGGAGTGGTGTAAAGCATGTTGGACTCAGTGGAATCGTGTTCTGTGGAGTGATGAATCACGCTTCTCTGTCTGGCAGTCTGATGGGTTTGGCACATGCCAGGAGTATGGTACTTGTCTAACTGCATTGTGCCTGTAGAATTTGGTGGAGGAGAGATAATTGTATGAGGTTTCATTTCCGGTGAAAGGAACTCTTAATGCTTAATGGTAAAGATTCTTTGGACAATTCGATGTTTCCAACATTGTGTAAACAATTCGGGGAAGCCCCTTTTCTGTTTCAGCATGACTGTACCCCAGTGCACACAGCAAGGTCCATAAAGACATGGCTGAGTGAATTTGGTGCGGAAAAATTTGACTGGTCCGCACAGAGCCCTGACCTCAACTCCACTGAACACCATTGGGATGAACTAGAATGGAGATTGCAAGCTTGGCCTTCATGTCCAACATCAGTGCCTGACCTCACAAATACTCTTCTGGATGAGTGAGCAAAAATCCCCACAGACACACTCAAAGATCTTTTGTTTTTTCTACTTATGGTTCATCTCAACATCTATAAAGACATTTGGTGATGATTGGTGATCCTAGCAGGCTCTTAAAGTGTCTTTCTGTGAGTACAAGTGAATATGTGTGATATTTCTTGCTGAATTCATCCAAGGTATATTCTGCTTTATGCTCCCCATTTCCATGGATTGGCTTTGGGTCATTGCAAGCATGATTGGATAAGCAGTTCTTGAAAATAGATTCATGTGTCTATATATTATCACATGGTCCATAAACCTTTTGGACGGTTCTTGGTTCCTTCTTTCCTGCTTCTGTTAAATCCACTTCTACTTCCATGCTACCTTTCTCCTTGCAAGCCGTTGAGTTTCTGTGGACGAGTGTGCCCGCCTGTGATTGTTGGCTAAGCCCAGCTATCCACTATCAGCTGTTGACATAAATACGGGATCATCTCGAAAATGACCGTTCCAATAAAATAAACAAGTGGAAGATGGGGGTTTCCCTGCTAGGGTTTTCCACCAGCCAGCCTGCTGGGAAGGGGTGTGAAAAACACTGGGCTTTAAAACAAACATGGAGCACTTCAGCAGCCAAACATGGCATGTTGAACTAACATGGCATGTTTGTTGAAGGTGTAGATTTATTGCATAGCTAGACATAATTATTACCAGCTAAATCAGGGGTCTTTAACCTTTCGTAGACTAGGGAACCCCAAATGACTGAACCAGAGCTATGATTCTGGGACACACGAATATGGGATGGGTGGGGGTTTAATGCGTCTCTCTTTTGAATATTTTTGGTGCTGTGTGAACTGGATTATAGTAGTGACATTTCATAAATTTACGATGCATTTCTGAGGACACTCCGCAATTACTCTCCCATTGAAAACCCCTGAGCTAAGTTTATCTTTTCCTGGTCATTAATTCCTATGAAATTGCAGCATTTCATTAATAATGAATATCATTTAATAACTATGGGTCTGATACGGAAGCTGCAGCCCAATAGCTTAGTTAACGTCTCTTTTTTGGAAGCTTGCTTGTAAAAATAATTGCCCCGCTGTGACAGAACATGGGTGTGATTTATCACTGGATATTTACTGTCACATTTCACGAAAAAAGTTACTAAATTAGGAAGCTCACAGTATTCTAAATCAGAATATATGCTGGCAAACTTATATATTACTGATAAGTTGGCTCACCGATACATGCTATCCTTAAGGAGCTCTGGAAGGACTGGGGTACCCATTTCCCAAAAATGTCACACCTCAACCTTGTTCACTGGGTCTTGTCATAGTCAATAGCAAATCCATGCATGTTGAAGGTGCTGGGGTCAAGTCCTATGATGGACTCATAGTCAGCATAGTCAGCAGAACATCCAGGTGGGTTGGAAAATCAATGGGGGTGAAAGCTGATGCCACAGCCTTTTTGGAAGCTTAGCCTAAGCTGCCCCTAAGCTGGCCCTTTGACAGCTGAATGTTTGTGATCAACACGTACAACACTGTGGACATTAACACCTGCTAAATAAATTACTGTGGATGTAAATTTCTGCCTGGGGCGCTGGCAGGAGTTCCTTGTGTCTCAGCGGTCGACTCCGCTCAGCGGTCAAACCTAAAAAGCCTTCCTTCAGACTTGTTGGTGGTGCTTCCTGTTTGACAGTTTTGCTTTGACTGCGGAATAAATAGGGCTAATTGAGAATAATCAATAGTGTCTAGAGGATTGTCAGCTAACTGGAGATGTACTCATAAGGCCACGACACCAAGACAAACGCACTCAAGGGTCGGGTAAATGTCCCCGAGAGCAACACATAATGTTTAAGGCCTTTACTATCAAGGAGGGCAGCTTTGTTTAAACAGTGTAAAGAAGCAGGGGCATAGTAATAAACTCTCCTACACTATGGTTAATGAGGTAATTGATTTGTCAGCTAATTATCAAAGTTGTCTGCAGTTAGTTTTTTTGTATATAACCACTTGAAGTGTTGAATTCAGAATGGTAAATGCATTTATAAACAGCATATTGGTGTATATTATTCATTAATTTATTGCCACAATAACCAAAGTATCACAATTAAATAACAAGAATTTAATTTCTATTTAATTTCTATTTTCCTCCTACAATACATATTACCGTGGTATAACATAAAAATTCCAGGTTTTGTGACACAGTATCATACCATCCAAAGGAAAAGGTAAATATTGGTAAATACTTCTTAAATTGTTTATGTATTTGGAACAGCAGAGGGTACATGTCCTGAGGGTTAGGTTTGCATTGTCAGTGCAGATTTCCTTAAACCATCAGATCCCAGAGCTTTAAGCTGTGCCTTTCTGTGCGGCGGCGAGTTGAAGAGGTTCTTCGGGAGAACACTGTGTGACTTTGAATAATCTCAGAGGACAGACACCAGGCCTGCAATTTATTATGGACTTCACCCCCCAGTATCGTGTTCCTTCATCTTTCCCTTAACATCTCTAAATGCTCAACAAAGAAGCTAATGAAGCAGACACAGGAGAATACTTGTCTGCTAATTAAGAAAAATGAAAAAGAGAATCTGCAGACTGCAACTAATTTCCTTCCTTTTGTAGTCTTTTCTGTCCCCATACTTTCATGAGAAGCCTGGCTGGATTTCTCTCATGAGGAAGATACCTGGCAAACTCCAATATACTTTAATACTTAATACCTTATTAAATAGTTATTCTTAATTTAATCATTTGTGTCGAAGTAAACAAAAGTCAACACACACAGTAATTGAAAATAAACTCTGCCACAAAACACAAAAAGCAAATCCATGTTTCATCCAGCTGTTTATTGGAGGAAATATAAAATTAATGTGAAAGTAAACATAGTTGTCTTTTGATTGCTTAATTGTGGGTCATGGCTGGTCACTCTCTTGAAACGGGACCAGCCACCCCTGGGGACACTCAAGCAGGCTGATATGACGGCGGTGGGCGATCACGCCAATCAGAATGATATGATATGGGCCGCGACACTGGGAATTGATTTGAGCAGAGCCCCCGCCGGGCGCTGATTGCCGCACTGATGCCTCTCGCTGGCTCTCCATGATGCACGGGGGTGCGATGCAGAGACGGGCCGCCTGTCTCTGCTTTTATGGGGAGGTTAGCCGTTTATGGCAAATGGTGTTCAGTTCTGACCCGGGAAGATCTCTGGATCTATGCCTGTGATGGGATAGGCAGGCAAAGCGGCTTGGAGGTACAACTTTGTTTGTTTGATTCTAGCTCTTCCTTCCCTAAATAACTTCAGGGAAGGTTCAACTGAAACAGTGTGATCACTGCTCTTTGGTTTTATTGGTAAACACTTGTAACTCCAGTACTCTTATTGCAGTGGAATATACAATGTCTTGTGCTTTCTCATCCAGCTTAGGCCTGGATGGTAGCTGGTTTGAAAGACCAACAGAGAAACCATGTCACTGATGGGCCTAAAAGCTGGCCCACCAGTGTTGGATAAATGGCAGATTCTGCTCTGACCATAACCTTTACACACACACACACACATACATATATATGTGTTGGTGTGATAGGTGAAAAATTGAGTGAAAATGGAGTGCACTGTACTGGTACTATTTTTCTTTGAATAATACATCCCTACCAGGTACATTAAGTTCATCTGTCACAGAAATTCAAATATTATGCACATCAAAAAAAAAAAAAAAAACACGAGGGTGCATAAAAATAGGAGTTACAAAGATAATCTTTTCAAAAGCAGAATGTGGTGTTTTGTTTTTTTTCTTTCTGTCGGCTGTGCTCCACATGCTTTCACGAGGAAATACACCGGAGACAAAACACAACAAATTAGGCATGCCTTTTACATAATTATTTAACATGTTAACGATAATTAATACTTGTTAAGTAATTTCTGAGCCACTGCTAGAGACAGCAGGAGACATATATCTGAAATGAGAGAAGCCCAATGTGATGGGGAAGCCTCTCACTCATTCATTCATTCATTAACAAATTATTTCAACATGCCTCAATTGTCATTAGAGGGGAAGTCAAGGAGATCGGCTGATTAAAATGAATTATATGAAAGACACTGTTTTCCTGTGGCCCCAGTGAATGACAGATCGATGGGACCATATATGGAGAAAGCTGCCTTTATCTTCATCTGCAGAGCGGGGCTTGCCTGGAGGGGCCCTGAGCCCAAAATGGGTCCTAGCCGCTCCAGAACCTCTAGTTATTCACCAATTGGACAGCAGCAAGCAGAGCGAGGCCTGAGTAATGGTTTTTCCCTTCAGGGTGGTGTACTGATTAGCATCCTTAAGTTCCAGGTCACAGAAGGCCTTCTGGATCTCTTTCATCAGGGCTCCCACCTTGAAAGAGGCACCTTCTGCTTCTGCGCTGGGGAGCAAGGGGTGTCACGGGGGCGCGCCATGTCAGCGCGCTGTCCTCCAGCGCCGCCTCCAGCCCCCACTGCTGAGTGTGCCAGCTATGGGCCAGTGGCCCCTGAAAAAAGACCTTTATTTTGTGGATCTACTGACCTGCCCCCATTCTTCAGGACCTGGGGAATGATCACAGGGGCAGCTCTGCTGGCTGTGGACAGTGGGGCATGGAGCCAGCAACAAGGGGGTGGGGGCTGCCAGTGAAGGGGGCCTCAGTGTTGCCCAACAAAGCCGCGGCTCGGCGAATCAGGAAGGGCTAATCTGGAGAATGCTGATGGGAGCAGATCACGTTCCTGTTTTATGTTCAACCTTAACAAACAGGAGTGATTATAGTGCCAGGCCTGACTTCAGACAGCCAGGGTAGCTGAGGCAGGCCGGCAGAGGAGCTCCGCCTTCTACTCGTGTTTTCTCAGGCATTTATCACTGCCGAGTGCTGCCGATTCATTTCATCACACAGCTAAAGATGTGTGTGACAACGTTGCACTTCTGCATTATTTTTGATATGGATTATTGTTTGATATGGGAGTTGTGCATATATGCCAGGAAGAATCACTGCTCTATGTGTTTCTGCAAATAATGTTTCATTTTTTTACATTATGTCTATATTAAAGATTTTTTTTTTATAAACAGTCCTGTACAAAAGTCCAATAAAATGTGTAAAGCTATTTACCTGGATAGTAGCTGCATATTTGCATTCAAAATGAAAGACAAAACAACATTAGAATGCATGCAAATGAACAGTAACAAAATAAGATGTAACTTGAATTTCTTCTGTTTTCCAAAATGGTTACTGGTATATTGTTGGATGGCTGGTTCCTCCTGGCATATAGTATACATATGTATGATGTAAGCATATGGTATATGCTTTCCAACTTGTTCTGCAGCCTTGTTTAACTAATTAGCCATGTTTTGGTACAGCATGGTGTGACATTGTGAAATATATCCTCTTCACTGCTGTACATCTATGGGTTTGAAATGTGAAGTTTTCATAGGTCACTTGTACTTCACCAGTTCAGGTCTTGCTATAACCACTAACTTGCTATAATCTGCTTTTTTGTCACTTCAGCCCTTTTGTAGAAGCAGGTTTTGGGAGACTGGGACGGTGGATGGATCTTGATAAATGTCTGTATCAATCTGCAGGAAGTTTCAGATTCCATAGTGACAAAAAAGCAACCTCACCTTCCATATCGAAGATCCTGACCAGTGGAAACAATGATATTCTTATTCAATCGGCTTGGGTGGCAATAATGAGAACTGCATATTGATGATGAGAACTACATACTGTGTTCTTTATTTTACTTAACTTCCCCAGCGCATTTTGGAGGTCAAAAATTAACAAACACAACAGGACCACATCATCTGCAAAAAGCAGAGATGTGAATCTGAGCTCAATGAACTTGACACCCCTAATCCTTCGACTGTGCCTAGAAAGTCTGCTCATTAAAACCTATTAACAAAAAGACTGACAAAGAACAGCGCTGGTTGAGTCCAACGCCCACCAGGAATGAGTCTGACTTACTTCTGGCAACGTGAACCAAACTCTCGCTCTTGTTATACATCAGCCTAATGGCCCGTAACAGCAGACTCAGCACCCCATACTCCTTGGGCACCTCCCACGGGACCCCCCGTGGGACACTGTCGTTCCCCTGCAAAGTTTGTTTCCAAGTTGGCAAACTGCCATGGACCCTAGAAAACCTTTGCGAGGGTAAGGAGCTGGTCCAGTGTTCTATGACCATGATGAAAATCACACTCTTCCTCCTGAATCCGAGGTTCAACCAACAGACAGATCGCTATCTCCAGTATCCTGGCATAGACTTTCCCAGGGGGACTGAGGAGTGTGATCCCTCTGTAGTTAGAGCATACTTACCAGACCCCTTTCTTAAAGATTGGGACCACCACCCCCATCTGCCAATTCAGAAGCACTGTCTCCACGCAATGTTGAAGAAAAGTGTCATCCAAGATAGCCCAAACAATATCCCAAGCCTTCAAGAACTCAGAGTGAAATTCATCCAGAAGCCTTACTACTTTATTTTAACCACTTCAATGAGCTCAACTCTAGTCATAGGTTAGACCTCCGGATAAACCCAGTTGAGGTCAACTGCACTCCATCCCTGCTGTAAAGGGCATGGGAAAAGGCCTGCTTCTCCCGCCTGAGTCGCCAGACAGTTTCTCGTGGCCAACCGAAAGTCATTTTCTATGACTTCAACACACTCCTCTCATGCTCAAGTTCTTGCTTTTGCAGCTGCTAATGCCACACTCTGCTTGGCCTGTCGGTACCTGTCAGCTGACTCTGGGGTCACACAAGCTAACCATTCTTCAGCCCGATGGCTCCCTTTACTGCTGGTGCTTACCTCCAGGTTCCAAGGTTGCGGCTCTGACAGAAATTTTACGGCCATAGCTCTGCAGAGCCACCTCAGCAATGGAAGTACAGAATATGGCCCACTCAGGCTGAATGCCTTCAGCCTCGCTTGAATGTAGCATAAATTCTGCTGGAGGTATGAGCTAAAGATCTCCTGGGCAGCGGTATCTGCCAGGTGATCCCAGTAGACCCTCTCTATGTGTTTGGGTCTAGCAGGTCTCTCTGGCATTCTCCCCTGCCAGCTGATACAGCTCACCTCCTCGTGATCAGTTGACAGCTCAGCTCCTCTCTTAACAGAAGTGTGCACACATACAATTTGATCTGATGATATGACTGCAAAATCAATCACTGATCTATGGCCTAGGGTATCCTGGTGCCAGGTACACTTAGAAATACCCTTATACCTAAAATGGTCCAACTAACTAGCACAAAAGTCCAACACCAAAATTCCACTTGGGTTTAGATGGGGCAAGCTGTTCCTCCCAGTCATACCCCTCCAGGTTTTACTGTTGTTACTCATGTGACCGTTAAAGTCCCCCAGTACAATTATGGAGTTTCCCTTCCAACACCCTACCCAAAGTCTCCAAGTAGACCAGATCTGAGCTGATATTCAGTCCATAAGGAAAGACCACTGTCCCCTGACTTGAAGTGGAAGGGAGGTGAGCAACTTCACTGGGGTTAGCTAGATGAGGGCTAGAAGTAGATCCACACCTGCCCTGTGCCTCTCATCATGAGCAACTCCAGAGTGGAGCAGAGTCCAGTCGTTTTCCAGGTTCCAGAGCCCGAGCCGTGGATCGAGTTGAGCCCGACTACAGTACATCTGGTCGGTATCTCTCTACCTCCCACACTGGCTCAGGGTTCTTCTCACCATGGAGGTTATGTTCCATGTTCCTAAAGCCAGTTTCATTAACTGAGGATTGGTCCACCAAGGACACTGCCTGGGACAGCCACCTGAGCCTCACTTTGGTGTTCCTTTATACAAACAGCCAAACAGAAAATTGCACTACACAGGCAGCTATCATCTCTCCCGCCTACCCAATTCTGTAATTTTGCTAAAAAGTCTAAGGTCCTTTTGACAACCTTTTTCTCATAGTCCCCACAGTGAGTATATACAGTGTAAAATGGAGATGCTCAAAGTTCATCTGCATCTGTTAAGTAAGCCATTATGTGAATATCGTCCTGTGTATTTTGCTTTGTTAATGCATATGTGATTAGTGAAATGATTGATTACATGATGAAACTGCACATTTTTGCTTATCTCGCAGCATAGTATGGTAAAATATATGCGGGATCTGCGGGAGAAAACCAACACACATTAAATAAAAATTCATAGCCACTCCAGACTGCTGTGAAAGGATATATTATACTATATTAGACTGCACCATGTGGATGTGTTTCACTAGCTACATTATGCCTCTACAAAATGATTAATGGATGAAGCTAAACATAAATAAACCATTCACCTTTCAAAGCCATTCATGCAGTATTGTGTGAATAGCATACTACTTGCAGTTAGGTATGGGTTTAAGTATACCTGGGATTTTCATATTAACCTCACCTTACTGAGCACACATGGCAGGACTGATTTAAGACATTTCCCTACACAGACATGATATGCTGTTCGGTTCATTTACCCGACAATATCAACCCATTTTAATCATTCTTTGTTAAGATATAGATTAAAAACTGAAGTTATGGTTATACTAAAGACAGTGAGAGACTTGCTGACATATTAATAAATATAATGAGTGAGATATGTTACATTTGGCTGCTGTTACTTCTTTAGTATCCATTAATTTTAATTTATTTCTGATTATTCTTTCTAATCAACTCTGCATCTGAGATTCAAGCGATATTAATGGTTGCAGGATGAAATTGTAAATATAACTGTTTCAATCTTTCTACGAATAATTGTACAGTTGAAACCAGAAGTTTGCATACACTTCAGAAAAAGACACAAAACATTTTTTCCCTCACTGTCGAACATTAAATCACAGTAATCTTTTTCTGTTTTAGGTTATTTAGGATCACCAAGAGAGAGTGATTTTATAGAGAATCTTTTTATTACTTTCATCAAAGTCAAAAATGTACATACACTTCCTTAGTATTTGGTAGCATTGCCTTGGAACTGTTTCACTTGGCCAAACATTTTGGGTATGCTTCCACAAGCTTCTCACAATAGTTTGCTGGAATTTTGGCCCATTCCTCTTGACAGAACTGGTGTAACTGAGTCAGGTTTGTAGGCCTTTCTGCTCGCACATGCCTTTTCAGTGCTACCCACAAATTTTCTATAGGATTGAGGTCAGGACTTGACTTTGTTGTCCTTATGCCACTTTGTAACTAATTTGGAGGTATGCTTGGGGACATTAATTAACTCATATGGTGTCAATTAACCTCAGGAGCTTCTAAAGGTCAGACTGGTATCATCTGGAATTTTCATTCTAGACTGGTGATTCCAGACTGGTATTATTTGTAATGTTGTTTAAAGACATAATAAACTTTGGAATTTGATGAAAGTAATATTTTTTCTTTATTTTTTTAATCTCTTTTTTTCTGACATTTTACGAATACAAAAAAAATTGGTGATCCTATCTGACGTAAGGCAGAAAAAGTTTACTCTGATTAAACATACGACAGTGAGAAGAAAAAACAAGTTTAGTGTCTTTTTATGAAGTGTATATAAATATCTGGTTTCAACTCTATATTTAAAACTTTTTTTGGGAGTTGTTCTGTAGTTGGGATGTCATTAAGGCCATGGAGACAAAATTACTGAGAAGATCCTTTGGCCACAGAAAGGGCGACTGATCGCAGGGCTTTACGGCATATTAACTCTGCCTTAGTGACTATAACCATTTTATGACAATAATTACTTTACTAATAAAGGCAAGGTCAGCGCTTCTACGATAGATTAAAATAATTCTCTTTTATAAGCAACAAATGAGAAGTCTCATCTGTAGTGGAGTGCAGTTCGCTGGCTTTCTCATGACAATATTATCTTACGTTGATAATAGATCGGTATAGTGTTTCTCTGTCTGGTCCTTGAGCCGCAGTTGGGCCACATTTCTACTCCCTCTGAGCCCCCTACCAGACAGTCCACAGTTTTACTCCCTCCCAGCTGTTGGTAGACTGTCAGTGGGTCCCTGAGGACCGGATTGGGAAACACTGGAATAGTGTATGCATTTGAATGCAACATATGGCAATAGAGAGTAGGGTATGCAATTCTGTGCAGGGTATGCAGTCAGGGAATTTTCATACAGAAGGCCCATGTAAATAAATGGCAAATTGATTAGCTATGAGTTGAAATGGAGCTGTGAAAGAACTGAGACAGAGCAAAATTTAAGAGCTATTTCCTTTTCTCAAAAAAGAGGTATGTACTTTGATATATATCAATGAAGATATTTCTTCCACGGGTTGGGTAAATATCTATTTATTTTGCAATGTGTCTAGGAGAGATCTCGATAACAGAGAGCAAGTGTTTTCTTTCAGATACATATTTTGAATTGCAGTTGCTCCATAGATCCCTGGAGTATCGTTACAATTGGGATGCTGCTGTCAAAATATATAAAGGTCTTGAAAAAGCTAGGGGAGGGGGAAATCACATGGATGTCTTATGTGGACAGAGCTAGCAGGGTAGCTGTGGGTTTGTGGTGGATCGTTGACCAACTATTGATTTGTGAAATGGCTCTTTGCGACGGCGAAGGGGAAATCTTTTTCTGTGCCGTCTTGTGAGGTTGTCAGCGTTTCTTACTGTGGTCCACTGGCTAGCAGAATCTTGCTAAATCTCATTTTATGTGCAGAGGAAAAAAACCATCAGCATTTCATTTCTGCCAGCTGATCCTATTTTTGGAACTCCCCAGTGTAAATTGGATGATGTGCATTTCTTAAGAAAAATAGTCTTTTGTTTCAGTCCACTATTTTAGGCTTTGTTTCTGCAACATTCTTGAAAGGTACAAATCTGGTCATTTTACATTAAAAAAAAAACAAATGTAGCATTTCAAATCATTGCTTTTTTCCTATTCATATAGGCAAATGTTAATTATAGAAGTATTAATTCTTTTTGACAATGTTCTCAGCAAATGTTTACATCTATTGCCCGCAATCATACTGGAAAGTGAATAGCTGATGGATTTGAAATTGCTTTCACGAGGGTCTAGTGTGAATGAGAATCTCTCCACGGAGACGTTGAGAGAAGAGGGCTTGTGGAGGTAGTGCTCTCCAAAGGGAAATCTCGTTACACAATGGTCACATGGCTTAAATGTCGAAAATGAGCCGTGCTGTGGTGCAGCCAGCGAAGTAGAGCTGGGCTGGAGGAAGGGAAGGCCTGTCTGATAATCTATGTGAAAATCACTGGGATGGATGAAGGAAGAGATGGATGAAACTAGACACTTCTGTTCTTTGGGAAATGGGCATGCCCCCGAGTTTGATATGAAATATGAAAACTGCTCCGAGTTCGTTGCTTCTCCACATTTATTGGATAGCGATCATTAACTTTAAGTAATACTACGCAGCTATGAAACGTGGTGGCAAAATAGACAGCTCAAAGACCATGATACACAGCCATGAAGCCAAGCGGCTCAAGAATAACAGAGCAGTTCAGTAGAAATACTGGGCATCTAAGAAATACATTTAATAGCTACCTAGAAAATTAAGTGCAAAAACCTAAACAAAAATGAATATTCTAGCAACTGAATTCCTGGCAGTCAACATACACTGATCAGCCATAGCATTAAAACCTCTTGCCAAATCTTTTAAATTTATCCTGCACCAGACTAAGACTGAATTTCTTTATGAATTGTTCATTACTGAGATGGTCCATGGGGTTCATGG
>JAODKL010000128.1:10880725-10901714 GCA_026780765.1 Petrocephalus schoutedeni
TGGCATACGATGTAGCTTCAGAGAGTGAATGGCTAGTTTAAAGTGTAGTGGAACGCCGGCCCTTCTCAGAGGATGTGCTCCTGTGTTTGAAAGGAGCTGCTGGATCCGTTTAGCACATGTAGGGGAGGATAGGCCTACAAAACAGCTGTGTCAACGCCGAGCCTGGAAAGCCCGTCCGGTATCACACGCTGCTGGCTTTTGTTATCGCTAGGAAATGGCTGAAGCCTTTGAGGTGAACCGTTGACAGAGATGAGCTACTTTTTTTTCTATTATGGCTTTGAATATGTTGCCTGGCTTGGGCGTCTGAGGAAATATGCCAGTATTGATGGTGAGAAGTGGCTATAGAGGTCTTCATGCTAAACATGAGGATTACCCTGAATTTTCTTTTGCTCACTCCATATTTCAGATGTGTAGTCATAGACCCTGTGTCTGTATCTTCCATTTCCAATTAGTGTATGAACACAGCCCACATTAGAAGATTACCTGAAAGTACCTAATGAAATCATTATAACGTAGAACCATGCAGTAAAACCCAATAGCAGAGTAACATGGAGCCTCATGTACATAGTTTCTTCAGTCATCAAACAGTTTATTACGTAAGGCCAAGGGCAGATGTATTAGGGGTTTTTTTTATGGGGGACCTTAAGTGTCAACAAAATGCGAATTCAGAAAACACTTACAAATTCTGTAAACGAGCTGCAAATTTAAAAGACACAAATTCTGAAAACATGCAGCAAATTAATAGACGCGTTGTAATTGACACGTGATGAAAAATCTGAAAACAGGCTAAACGAGACCATACAGAGGAGAGGCGGTTAAGTAAGCCCAATCATCGATATTCAGTTTTTCCAGCTTTAATATGCTTTAGTTAGGCAGGGTTTAATGACAGAATTGGCATGTCCAGTACACACACAATGCACACTGATTACTTTTGCAGTTTTTGCCATTTCACAATTTATGCAAAGTCTTGTTAATAGCTAAGAAAACTGGTAATTTTAGCTGTATCGAGATATTGGTTTAGTAATTTGGGTTCATGTCAACTGTTTCCAGATTTCATTGCAGGTGAATTTTAACAGATTTTTTAATGTACTTGGTGGACAACACACACCTCTTGGTTTTTCCTGTTATCTATGTGTATAATAGTTATTAATTATTATATTGTATCCATATAATGTGCAATGGGGCAATACACAAATGGGTTAATGGCTCTGTGCTATGATGTTGAGGGACAATGCACAGCCCTTGAATTTTTGGTTTAACGTTGCCTGTAATCTATCAATTATTAAATTGTATAACTTTAATGTGCAATGGGGCAATACATGAATGGGATAATATGTAGCTCTAAGTAATAGCAGTTTCTGCTGAATAATAGCTACAGTGATTGTAGCTTAGCAACCATTTCGCTTAAGGACCTGGGTATGTTTCCCAAGAGCATAGTTACTAACTACATTAGCAACTTACATTGTTAGAACCATATAGCTGAATAGGTCTAACTATGTACATGCAGTAATCATGTATTTAAAAACACATGTGAACACTTTAATCAGGCTGTCGCCATAATCGTTTTATTCCTAATAAGCCAGTTATTGAGTGCATGTACACATAATCATATATTGTCAGCTAACAAAATAACATAGATCTCACTACTTTGTGACTAGGGAAACTGTCCCTCCTCTCCTCTGTATGGTTCGTCTTGTTTCACTGTCCCCCGGAAACTATCATTGTATTTTGAGCAGATTTTTTGTTTCCCATGTGTTTTCAAGATTTGTTTTTTGGAATTCGTACTTTCTGAATCTGCAGCGCGTTTTCAGAATTTGTATGTGTTTTATGAATTTGAACCATGTTGACACTTACGGGGTACTGTCGATTTGTTAGAAGAAATTAGAAGACAGAGCTGGCTCACAGATCCTGTTTGAAGGTCACCTGGGGTTTTTCACATTAAAAGATATTTAATAGAATTTGTAAATAATAAATTCAGACCTGCCAAAGAATTCTACTGAAGCAGTTTAGTTCATAAATTTAACAGAGACTTTTGTTCAAAGCAACCTCTAAGTGAGGATCAAGACAATGCCCCTAGAGATTTAGGGTCAAGGGCCTTGTTTAAGGACCCAACAGTGGCAACACACAGCTGCCTCCAGATTTTAAACGAGCAGTCTTTTTATTCAGGGGCACACACCATTGGGGTTTACCTTCCAAGCAAAGGTGGGAAGAGTGTGTTGTTGTACCTGCTACTGGATTAGAAATAAATTAGTAAAGTAACGTGTGTCTGAGTTTCACAATAGTTTCATCACACAGGGCATTTTCAGATTCCTTTCCCATAAAAAAAAACAATAATATGTTTGACCAGTTGGGATGATATGGCTGTATTGAGCCTGATATGTAATATGTGCTACATGATCTTGATGGCAAACCTACACTCAGCTCAAGCCCTTCCCAATACTTGGTTACTATGTATTTGTTTGTTGTCCAGAGGTGGAATGCCTGTCTTTTGCATTTCCTTTCCTGCCCAATGCCCAGTTAAAACCTTATGCATTATCCATCCTAAATAAAATCTTCCTCCCATCCTGTATTCCTGTGCCACAGAGCACGTCTTACAGAACATGTATGAAAAGGTCAGAATCATGCCCACTGAAGCCTTCCGGTAATGGGAATCATCACAGCACATCAGTTACTGATAGTTGTCTTAATGAGGAGGCATATACATAAAAATGTGCAGAATTAATAAAATCGAATCCATCCATCCATACATCCATCCATCCATCTATCTATCTATCTATCTATCTATCTCTGTCTATATTTGCCCATGCTTTGCATTTCTTAAATATGCATATAAATATAAATTGAGGGCATAGGGGAGGGGCATCCGTTGTACTGTGCATATCAATGTCATGATACAGCACTGCTCAGCAAACGTCTCTGGTTTGACAGGTCAGGTACGGTTTGCCTTCATTTATTGATTTAAAGCTAAAATTGTCTTTATACTTGTAGAAGGGATAAGGCAGTTTTAGGTATTAGCTTATTTTTGGAGAGTTAGTAAAAGATAGACCTTTGAAATATTTAACCTGAACCTATCGCTTTAACCATTGTAGTTGTTTAAATATTTAGGACTTCTGCTTGTTTACCGTGCTTGAAGTTCTGGATGCTTCCATTGCAAGTACAAATAAATGATGTTACTAGCCCGCATGCTTTTCTGTTTCGCTCGGATGACTAATATGAATTATGCAAATGCTTTTATTAAGAAGATAATGCGAAGAAGATGAAGTTGTACATTTCATCCAAAACTGACAATGTCATCAATTAGTATATTTACATCTATATGTGTAATTTAAATCTAATTCATACCAAACAAGGGACCTCAATTTATAAAATTACTGAAAATAGTAATAACATACTTATTATTGTTAACTCCCTTTCCAGCAATGGGAAACCAAAAAGTCTTCATGTGAAGACAGAAGATCAGTATAATGTTACTTTTCATCATATGGTTTTCTTTTCACTATTAGGTGAATGTGAAGAATAATACTGTGTAAGGTGAGAGGTAGCACAAGGCAGCTCGCCAGGGTAGTTACATCGCCTGGCACCGGTCGGTGGGCCCTACTATGTACCCTGTCCAGAGAGACAGAGGGCACAGGGCAGGGAAGCCCCTGGTCAGGATGGCACAGCAGAATTGGGCACACACCCTGAGCCAGTGTGCCACCCATTTGCAATTATACCATCTCTAATATACCCATAAGTGCAGATGATATTTTGGCATTTTGATAAATTATTTAATCACACATATTGTTAAATGATTTATACAGCTTGATGTGTACTGGAGTAAGTTAAACAAAGTCAGCTGCTCCTGCTATTACAACCAGATGAAAAATTATATTCCTTGAATATACATTTTGAAATATGCATATGAAAATTACTGATTTGCACTCAAGAATGATATTTATATCCTTATAACCTACTTTTATAGTGACACCCTTAGCAGGTGTATGTCAGTTTTTGTGACAAATAATATTGCCATAGCAGTCAGATTTCTCTGTTCAACAATTTAATGCAAACAGCTTTATGTTAGTATTGGCTCACAGACCTCACTGCTATGTGCCATTTTGCATTTATTTGCACTTTATTGCTTAGACATCCGCGACCGTATTTAATGCGTTTGGGACTCCCGTTGTCAGGATGCGTCCGACGATTCCGACGACACATAAATCACAAAAAAGACACGGCTGGCTTCAGATCTTGCCAGGCAACATCTCACGGACGAAAAGAACAAACAACAAAATGCGAGTAAATATTTAAAATATCTTGATTAGAAAAGGAGAGGCGCAGTTTAAATATTTGCGGAGAGAGGTGGCCGGGGGGGGGGAGGTGCGGATGTTCGCGTAAAAATCCTCGTTGTAGCTTGTTCAAAGTTTTACTAAGCACGCCATTAACTTTTATAGCGCGCCAGAAAATGAAAGATGAATAAGATCGCAACCGGCAAAGGAATAACTTTTAAAGTGAGAACGCCTCGGATTTTATGTCTTTCTTAAATGATCCATAACACATAGAGATTAAGGTGGGAAGCTCCTGGTTCTGTCGCTGTGATTGAGTTTCGAGGAGGGGCATGCAGGACGCCTTCGCTGCAGAGATGAACACAAATCTTCTTATACAAAGGCGCCTCTTAAATAGCTGTCAGTCTGGCTCCCTGGATGTGCCAGACTCCCACAGATCCTGCAGCAGTAATTGAGATATCTCCCTCTGAGTGCGGGATACCGCTGGAAGCCGTTTGAGCAGGCAGCCCGGAGGTCATTAAACCAAATCACACATAAATCAATATTCTGATGGGGGGCAAATGCTTTGCCCCCCCTCCCAGGCTTTCGCCTTCCCTCCCACGCAAACGAGTGTGGTAAGCCTAGTAATTAGACAATCCTGATTATGGATTCTGTACCCTTCCTTCATCGACCATATTTCAGTCGCCTTTTAAACTGCTGTCTTCTCACTTCGACTGTGTGGCCATGTCTGATCATTGGTTAAGTCCGTGATGGGGAGTTATGCAATACTACTGGTATTTCTGAAAATGAAATATCAGAACTGAAGTAGTAGGTTACCGCTTTGAACAATAAGGGTACTGTATGGCTGCCTTTGTTAGTAGGTGTGACTCAAACAGTTTGGTTTCCCTCTGTTTTGTTACACGCAGGGGGCTTGAGCACTTTGTGATACAGTATCTGCTGGTAAGTCAGCACCCTACGCATGTCACCTATGTCACCTGTAGGACAGACCAGTCCTGAATAATATTTCCTGTTTGTTTTGTCAGATCGACATAGTCAGTTTACTTTGTACTCCCATAAGGATCAGGCCTTCTGAGTTACTCTTTTCTTTTCTCCCTTGAGTGGAGAACCTCTGATTACAGGAAAAAATATGTACTGCTTTGAATTGAAGTGGGTTTCATTTTTATTTCTTTAATTCTGTTTATGAAATATAGCAAACTTGTGCATTATTGTAGGCTAAACTCTGACTTGCTGCACCTCATAAAATCTCTAATGATGCGAGGGTTGAATCAGCTAGTGCATCTCCTTCAGAGCAAATCTGCAGATTATGTTGGTAGGGAGCCTTCTAGCATATCTGTGCCTGGGTTTGCTCTGGTATGCAGCTCTGGTCCCCGAGGTCTGCAGCGCTAACTGCTTCCTGAGTTGATGACATGTTCATTTTCTATATGAGATTAGCTAACTACACAGTGAAAATCAGCAGCTGATTAAACCTAAATTTAACTGTGCAGTCCAAACGCACGCAGTAAGGCTAATCGGTGGCTCTAATTCTGCAGCATTATGCGATTGTCTGTGTGTGTGTGTGCGTGTGCCCTGTGATGAACTGGCATCCTCCCCGTGGTGCCCTGTAAAGCCTGGGATTAACTGCAGGCCCCCTGCGACCCTGTCCACGATAAACAGCCGGGAGGTGGATGGAATAATAATAGATTCAAATATGGGAAAGACGTCAGGTTAGTTATGACTATGTACTGCATAAACAGTTGGATATACTGATAATATCAATGCTAGGTGGTAGCGAAGTGGTTAGCACTCTAGCACCTCTGAGACGAGGGTTCGAGTCTGCACCATGGTTACATGTATGTGGAGGTTGCATGTTCTCATTGTGTCAATTTCCCACAGTCCAAAACATGCTAAGGTTAGTTGGAGTTACCAAATTGCCCTTAGGTGTGTATGTCTATGTGTGCCATCCATGACCCCATATCACACATTAGATACATGGGTCACTTGAATATTATTTATTATCATCATTTTTTATTCCTGGCTGGATATTCTCCTAGGACTCAGTTTTCCTCCATGGGGCGGTGGGGGGGAGGTCTGTCATGTATTTTACATGACAGACCCTGTTGCTACTAATCTGTGATGACTCTCACAACCAAAGATGGATGCTTTTAGATGTGTCAAACAAAGGCAGAACCCCTAATTTACATCCGGAGTTTAGTGTATCTTAATGACTAGCCCGTAATGGAAGCAGGAGATGTACAGGGTGGGGCGTTTCCTGCTAATCACCCTGCCTCCTTTCGTTCCCTGTTAATCTTGGCAATTCTCTTTAAGTCTTTTCTTCTCACGCTGTGATGTTACATCAGGTGGCAGAGGTGTGTGCTCGCTCCCTTTAAAACATCTGCTCTAACTGTAAGAAGAGGTAGCCAGGGATACAGTCTATTCCAAAGGTCAATGATTGAAATACTCCTACCGCTTATCTTGATTCTAATCCTGGAGAGGATTTCGGGGGTGCAGGGTTAGAGGAGTGGGGACAGTGCAGGGTGCACCCTCGGTGGAGTACCAGGGCATGCACACACAGCTACATACGTGGGCTATTCTGAGATACCAATTACTAACTGTGGGAGGAAGACCGAGTACTGAGAGGATAGCAGCACAACTGAGGGAGGAAGCTCCGATCTCCGCAGAGATCAAACAGATGCAAAACCCCAGCCCTGGAGGTGTGATGGAATGGCAGCCCCGTCGGAGGTGTAAGCTCATACCATGTGTAGCTCATTATTGCTTTCATGGGGCAAAATAAGGTAAAGAACACAGGCGTGCACAGGTGCTACTGCAAGAGCACCACGTGAGATGCATGGGTCAACTGCTCTAACCACAGCAATAGGAAAATTATATGTGATGATGATGATGATGAAGATTAATATTATATAGTATTATTATATTATAGAAGTGCTACTACTATTACTACTATTACTACTACTAATAATAATAATAACAAAAATAGCATATGAACATACATCAATTTCACTCATCACACATACATTCTTTTTGTTCATAGTGTACTGAAATAGAATGTCATATTTATCCTGGTTAAATGAGTAAACACGGACCCACCACTTTTTGCGTTATATGTGCATGACATATTTAAGACTGCATTCATTTATGTTAAATCTGTGCTTTACAGGGGCTCATATACACAATCACCATTTGCTGATTGCTGGGTGACTGATCTCATGCCTAATTTGGAAGTCCTCTATCAGAGTGTGTTGCACAAATTATGGAATCAGGAGACAGAACACGCGATATATGGAGTTTACAACTGAACAGCTCCGGGAGTATTGATCATTATCAATGGAATTCCTGCAGGCCAGCGGAAGTAGCTTTGTGATGTTGTTTCCCCAAATGAAAGAAGTTTCATCTCATCAAACAAGCTATTACTATGGGAGTAGCAGTACCACCATTGAATATACAGTTGAGTAATAGAAAATATTCTGATGAGAATAACTAGATTCATTTCAATCTAACTTATGACTTTATTTACTGTAAAGTAAACCAATCAGACATGCAACATTTATAATTGTACAAGTAATATTTATAAAATTACCATTATGCAGTGAATCAACAAACATTATGTCAAACAATTTTGTTCATTTCTTCACTCTCATTTCATTCACTTCAGTACTGTATATTGTAAAGGTTCCCAACTTAATTGAAAATCACTGTTTATTCCTTTTCACAAAATTGAAAAATAAATAAATAAAATTCACTGTTTCGACGTTTTAGGCAATCCAGAGGCATAAATGGCAATTTACTCAAAATTGTTTTATTTTTGTTTCTGATTGAGGTACTTTTGTTTAACTAACTAATGACTTCTTATGAAACTTGAGGCCGCATTTTATGAAGGGTTGAAGTTTTTTATGAACACAATAAAAAAAGCATTTGCATTTATATAGGGCTTTCACCCATTGCCTACTCAGTCATCTCAAAACAGCTAAGATTATTACCAAGGGAAAATAAAGATAAGGAAGTAATTCCATAAAAGTAATGATTTTCCTCTTACCAGTAGCTATGCAGACTGAACAACCATCCTGTTTAATAATAATAATAAAAAATTGAGATGACATGTCCCATTTTTAACATGTAATGGGCCAGTCTCGAACTGGCCTTGAAGACTCAGTGACACATCTGAAAATGAATAATGCTTAGTGGTCTTTTTTGCATTTCTCACTAGAAGTAGAAAGGACTATGGAGATTTGAAGACACAAACTTAAAGAATGAATTAACTGACATTTTTAAAAAATATCACCGGTCGATATTTCTTTTAATTTGCCAAATGTACCCTTCACCTACCAATTTGTCAAGTTATATAAGTTATATAACTCAGTGTTTTTCAAATCAGTCCTCAGGGACCCCCAGACAGTCCATGTTTTCGTTCCAAGCTGGGAGGGAGCAAAAATGTGGAGCGTCTGGTACGGAACTGGAATGGAGCAAAACTTGGGCTTTTGGGATGTAATTAATTTATAGCCACGTTTATACTGCAAAAATAAAAGCTTGGAGATCTTATAATTTTTCCCATTTTGTCCATTTATACAGAGCTGAATATTTTTACCAGAGCAATTCAGGTTAAGCTGCAGGCTTGAATAACAGGGTGCATTCTGGGACATGCAATAACCCCAATGTGGTTGCAATCCCAAAGCCTCATCTGATATTCCACCTGGTGTCCTTAAATTAGAGGAAGGCTGTGTAGAAAAAAAAACAACTGAGTAAAGCTGTTAATCTGATCTCCTGTTTGAATTACAAATTCATATACTGTATGCAAAATGTATTCTCTTTGAATCATGATTAAAAATGTAACTGAAGTTGTCAATGAGAAACTTTTAATGTCACAACCCCAAATTGTATTTTGAGTGGATGCATGTACCCACTGCAGTGTCGTTAACCATGCATGTCCTTCCTGAAGGTGCTGATGCCTCAACATCTTGTACCCTTAACTATTCTCCTGAAAGCCAGCAAAATGAATTTTAAAACGTTAAGCTGCGCTGAATCGAATGGTTTCCCGCATAACTGCCTGCATCAACTTGCTAAAACTTCAACACGATTTTCTGAACACCTTCCTACTCTAGTTTTCTGAGCTCTGCGGAATCTTCCCATATATCAATTTTAAGAAAAAAAAAAAGATGACAAATGAAATCACAGATTTTACAAATTGCGCAAAACATTAAAGGGATTGAAACAGCATTACAATGAAGTTATTGTTTCTAAGTGAAGTTTATTCTGTTCAGCAACCACACATCTCAGTATTATGTATTTCTGAGAGCCTTGGAAAACACATTGTTTGGCAAAAACATATTTTGTACAAATTAAATAAAAAAAAAAATGCATTTAAAAAAAAAAACTTTTTTGACCATGATGTAAAATAGACTGTGCAAGTAGCAAGCTCAAGGTTGACAATTATGCATGTAAGGTACTCCAAAAAACATTTTAAAGGTTTAAGAGGTGAAAGTTTAAAGATGAAACCTCTAATATTATTAGGACAGTTATCAAACCAACAAAAACAAACAAAAAAAATGATATGGAATCTTACATAACTATTATTTTTTTCAGCAGAATGAATAAAAAAGTATGGAAGTGAATCTTTTACAGCGTTAGGAGGTAGACAGTGTTGGCAACACTGAGACAGGACACAAAGCTACTGTGACTGCAAAGATCTGCCTGGCTACCTGCCTTTATCTGCTGCATAGTCTGATGCTGAAGTCCTTTCCTTTGTGTACATTGGTGGTTCGCCTCTTCTGCTTATTCTGGCCCTAGAGTATTTGGTGGAATTGATTTTTTTCTCCCTTTGAACAAATGATCATAAATGTTGCAGCAACCTTAAAAAAGAGACAGAAAATATTTTTTTAACAGTGAACAAAAAAGAGGGGTGACTGGATGCAAGGACACATGGTATTTTCACATTTCATGTTTTTATTTTTGAAGGGGATCAAAGCCCGTGCTTGGTTCTTTATTAGCAGATTTAAGTTGATTCACAAATGCACGTAGGAAATTCTAAATTGATTTTATATGTGCCATAACGTAAAATGCTCAATTAAAACAAGTTAATTCATATTAATGATAACCTATTATTTACTTACTCCATAAAACAATCCTTACAACCCCTCTCACTGATGTATTTTAATTTCTCAAAGTATTTGTAATTTGTTTGACTTTTTATTTTTTATCTTTTTCCCTTCTAATCTAGTTTAACATCATGGCGAATGATTTAACATTTATACAGTCTCATAAAGGATTTAAGATCCTGTGGGACATGGCTCCCTACTTCAGGGGGAAAAGGGCATTCACATATTTCAAAGAGTCAAATAGGTTTGCCCGGGGACACAGAAAATAAGTGGCAGAAACCAGAAATTCCTGTCAAGTAGGCCAAATAAGGGGCAGCTATGGAGTTGTGGTATTTTGTTATTGATGACACAGGGTCCGGGGTTATGTTTGCGCCGAGATGAACGATACGCTTGGAAATTTCACGTAAATATATGCGAAAGCAGTTAAAAAAATGACTCTAGTCATAAAGGATGTAGCCCATGCAGGTAGAGGAAGGCTGCAGAATTTATTTGAGAAGGGGGTGGGCAGAGGGAGAGACAGACAGACAGCGTCTCATCTCAGGAGCTAGAGATGATGTTTCGATCGGTTTAAGGATGATTCCGTCTGCCCCCGCAGCCCGCACCCTCGAGACCTGCGGTGCTGTGACAGGAAACAAACAGCTTTCTGACACATCCCTCTAATTAGCGTAATTACCTGGCTGCTATTATGTCGCCGGACAGGAGCATGACAGGTCTCTGGAAAGGCTACAGCTGTGACCTTTTGCGGACACGGCCAGCTGTCAGCGATTACCGATTGCGTCACAGGGAAAGAGGCGGTCGCGCTGCCCTTGAATGCAGTCGGCCGTACATTTCCAGGCTACGAGCAAGGTGTTTCCACTTTATTCTTCAGAGAAAGTTTTATGCATTTAGAGGCTGGTTCCCCTGTGGGGTTTTGTCCATTAATGTTCATTGGCATCAACTGTGGAGTCACATAGAAATTTGAGGTCACGGTCTAAACATAAATATGTATGATAAAAGGAAAATAATATTGTGCTTCAGAGTTTTCATTAATGATCTTAATCTTTTCTTTTCCCTATATACATTACATTTTCCCTATATACAGATACACATGCACATATCTGAATATCTGTAAGACGATGTAAGACGAAGCTTATTCATTTATATATGCGTTACTTTGACTATTGTAACTTTAGGCGGTGCTGTGTAACGTGCATTAGGGCTGATGATAGCTACCTCACAGGTACTTCGGTGATGAAGGTGACGGCTTCGGATGCGGATGACCCCACGTATGGCAGCAGTGCCAGGGTGGTGTACAGTGTGCTGGAAGGGGAGAAGTACTTCACCGTGGACAGCCAGACTGGTAAGCCCAGTGCCACATGCTTCACCATACACCAGAAGGCTACCGTTCCTGGGTGCCTGTGCTGACTTCACTGTGAGTATAAGATATAAGTCCTTACATATGCAAAAGTTATATAAGGTATTGCTTTCCAGTTATATATACACGTAATTTGTGTATGTATTACTGAAATGTGAGAGAAAAAAAACACCATACAGGAAAATAACTGAACTTATAATCCACCGCCCACCCCCCCACCCACTTTACTTTGGTTTATTTTGGTGCCCGGATGATGAATGGCACTCTCAGCTCACGAGTAGCGCACTGGGGACCTGTGAGTCTGTCTGGCCCGGTTCTCTACTTCTCTGTATTAGAGACAGTCATTGGTAAATAGGGAAAAGGGTTAACAGAATGGGGCCGTGTGTATCTGAGGTACACTGTCCCCATGCAACTTTATCCTCTTAAAGGGCAAGTACATGCAGTACAGTTATACATGCAAAATATATGCATGTTAATGTAATGCTCACTTCACCTTTAAATGCATCTTGATGATGCATTTAATTATATGTCTGATGAAAATATTTGCTCCTGGTGTAGTGATATGGTGATGTTTCTGTCTTTCTGAGATCTCTTGCTAAACATCCATGTTCGGAGCTTTAGGGGTCTCTAGCGATATTTGCCAGAATTGTACCTTTGGGACCATACAACATGCTTACAAAAAGAGAACTAGCTACAGAGGAGACAAGGGTAGAATTTAATTTGTGGAGCTTCATAATTCTGTTACTATCTGACTGGAGAATGATAGTTTCAGCACCACCTTTGTAAATGCAATAAAGTATTTGCTGTCATGACATTTTTAAGTCTGGAAGTGCAAAGAATCACATAGATTACAAGGATTTTTTTTTTATCAATTTTTATTCATAAGAGTGTATCTGTTCCTAGTGATGTTCACATACTGTCAGTATTAATTCATGTCCAACATTAGCTGTGAATAAAAACAGCTAAACTCTCCTTTTCTATTTACTGTGGGAATGTCTGGAACATTGAGATCTCAACCCTTAAACCTATTGGCAACACATATTCAAGTCTGACAGACATCAGCACTTTTTTGTATATTTATACTGCTGTGATTTTTCTTAATGCTACTTGTAAATGAGACTGTCTTTGGTTTATTGGATAATCAGCTCTTTGTGTCTTTTTTGTTAGGGAAAATTGCATATTTAGCAAAATGAAAAATTGTGCTGTTGTTATAACATTTTTTATTATACTTATAATTCTGTGTTTTTTCTTTTTGCTAATGTTAAGGAGACTATCATCAGTTTATCAGACATCAGCATCTTGTTCAATAATTTTATTGTTATTGAAAATTACACTTTTATTCAAAATTGAATTTAAAAATCACACTGCTGCCGCAACATTTAATTGGCATCTTTCTGAGCCCCTGCTCCCTGAATTACAACGATTTGCATGGTGGTGTTTTTTTCCAGGAATTTCCTTCAGAGCTCAAAGAGAATAGAGCCCTTAAATCTGCAAATAAGAAAATAATGACAAAATAACCTAATGGAGTACTTACTGTAGTAAGTTGACACAGGAACGAGTGACAGTGTATGTGTGTATTTACGGACTTACACGCTGTTCACACAACCTCTCTTGTTCGCCTGTCTCCCACAGGAGTCATTCGGACGGCGGTGGCCGATCTGGATCGAGAGACACAGGACCGCTATGAGCTGGTTGTCAAGGCGACCGACATGGCAGGCCAAATGGGTGGACTCTCTGGATCGACTACAGTGACCATAGTGATAACAGATGTGAATGACAACCCACCACGTTTCCCTCAAAGTAAGTACTTCTGAATGTGACTGAAAAAGTTAGACCATCTGAAGCAAAACTTGAACTGAAAACGTATGTGATTATATGATGGCTTAAATGCACTATTGGAAGACAATGATAATTCAGTATATGATTCGTAGGTCTTATGTTTAATAACTTTTTCTTGTATACCGGTACATGCTACCTTATATGTGTTATTGTTTGTATGTAATGAACGTGACCTGGGGAATGCTATTTCACTTTTGTCACACGACTGTATGAAAGACAGGCCAATAAAGAATCTAGATTTATGTATTGATCTCATAGGCACAGAGGGACGTCTAGATTGAAATAATATTGAGATCTTATTGAATCACAGCGGAGTAATTCTTAATAAATATGTCATTTTCAGGAAACAGAAACTGCTTTCTGTCCTGGTGCAGGTATCAGAGATCACTAGAGACAATACATTTGTTTACCCAGTAGCCAGAAAATAAAAGGTTGGATACTTGCAATTTTCTCTGGAGATCACATGACACATTTGTCTTCCTCACTCTTATTCCCTTATGAGCAGAACAGCATTACTTTTATTGCAGTAGGGACACAGTTATCTCAGGACCGTCCCAGATCACTTCTTGCGCTTTGCAATTTTCCCTCCCCCGAAAGAATAATACTCAGCACACTCTTACTCATCTACTTTTTATTTGCCCGCTGTTTTCAATATCGTGGTTTATCTGTTTATCAGGAATTATGATAGACAACAAAGGCTTACCATTTTTCAATAGGTCAGGAAGCAAATATTACATGTTAACGAAAAAGATTAAACTTTATTTTGGGTCTGCGGTTGCTGCTGCTTAAGTTTATTTGTTTAGAAGTTGAATGTGATGTATTGCTTTTTTCATTGCATTTTAATGAGGAATAGTCTGCTCTTAGGATAAGTGTACCATTTAGGACTTAAAAGTAAGCAATATACTCTGAACATAATGAACTTGGGTAAAACTATTAAAAGTTACCTAAGTTTTTTGTAAAAAACAAAAAACATTCTATAGATTAGAGTTTAGAGTGTAGTTTAGAGTTAGAGATTATTTATTCATTTGTTTATTTGTTCATTTATACCAGGGGTGGGGAACCTGATCCATGGAGGGCCGATGTGGGTGCAGGTTTTAGAGATGACCTTTCAAACAGCCAATAAGAGTGGGTCCCCAGGACCCCGCAATCTGAGAACCAATGCTTTATTAACGTCATCCCAAAAACCCGCACCCACACCGGCCCTCCATTGACTTCCCTGTTTCATCTGTGGATGGATTTTTACATCGTTGATAAGTTAAATAGGGACAGGGATTCATGTCTCCACCCCATCTCTATGTGTGTGTGTGGAGTTAGCATGTTCTCTCTGTGTCAACGTGGGGTTTGCGTTACAAATTGTCCATGTCTGTGAATGGTGCGTGTGCCCTGTGATTGGTTGCCGCCCCATCCTGGATTATTTCTTACCTTGTGCCCATAGCGACCAGGATTGGGTCCTGACCCCCGCAACCCTGAATATAGAAGATGGATAGATATGGTCTGCATAGGTGTACAATGATTATATGATTTGGAATTAATAAACATCGATCCATCTTCTAGTCAGTCACCCCAGACAAGAGTATGTGGCACCTATCTGCATCCTAGGTGCTAATCCCATCACAATGAGCACACACACATGTGCATGCACGTTTCCTGCACACACACACACACACACTAAGGTGATTTAGAAACAACAAATAGCCTAACTGCTGGACTTGGGACTGTGGGAGCACAGAGTATTCGCAAAGCCAACAATGGCACCCTGGTAGCTCAGTCTGTGGTGTTGTTGTCTCCAGGACTGGGGTGTCTAGTGCTGGGGGGCGGAGGGACCTAATCCACAGAAGACTGTGTGTGGGTGCAGGTTTTAGGGATGACCTCTCAATCAGCCAAAACTAAACCAGTGGTTCTCTATTTTCACTTTGGGTGCATCTCTCTGAACTTGCCAGCTCTTAGCTCTTGAGGGTTCGGTCGTTGCCCTCACAATCGAGCTCCGTCTACCCCCTTCTTCATCAGAGATGTACCAGTTCTCAGTCTCTGAGGGTGCGGCCGTCGGGACGGCAGTGGGGAGAGTCATGGCCACTGACGCCGACATGGGAGAGAACACAGACATGAGCTACCTGATCAGGGCCGAAGACGGAGGCGAGCTCTTCCGGGTGTCTACTGACGGGGAGACGCAGGAGGCCGTCATCAGCATCCAGAAGGTGCGCCAGGGAATGCAGCCGCAATCTTACATACATATATTATTCAGCTGGTGCTCTTGTCTATAGTGAGGATCAGACAGCAGGATTAGACAGTACCTGGAGCTATTGGGGTGAAGGGCCTTACTCAAGGGCCCAACACTGACATCACTCTGCCAGGCACGAGATTCAAACCAGCGACCTTCTGAACATGGGCCTTAGCTGTCCGGTCCAACACATCATCCCCCAGTTTTCAGCAGACCATGTATCAAAAATGCAAACTATTTATACACTAGGACAAAATAACGAGAAAATTCATTAATTTTAGTTTTACAGTTACAAGAAAAAGTAAGCACGCCCGTTGAAATTACCTAGATTTCTGGACTAATTTCTAACAAAATTAGGTCTTATCTTCATCTAAGTGAAAATTATAGAAAATCACAATTTTACTGAACTAATAATACACAAACAACTGAACTTTCCAAATCATTATTGAGCATATTGAGTAATCATTCACACTGCAGACTGGAAAAAAGGTGAATCCTTGATTTTACTTAACTCCACCACACATGTCCTATAGTTGATTATAAGCCTTGCTCAATGTTGTGAATAGAATTTGGACAATTCCTCCCAACAAATCTGTTTCCAGTCTATTTCTGGGTTGTCTTGATCGCACAGCCCTCCTCAGGCCATGCCACAGCATTTCAATTGGGTTAAGGTCAGGACCCTGACTTAGCCATCCCAAAACACAAATGGTCTTTTTCTGCTATTCTTCAGTCGATTTACTGTGCTTTGGGTCATTGTCTTGTAGCACCACCTAGCCTCTCTTAAGCTTGAGGTCATGGATTGCTGCCCTTGCATTCACCTGTAAAATGTCTCCATATGCCTTTGAATTCATTGTTCCTACAAGTCCAAGCCATGCTGCTTCCTCCACTGTGCTCCCCGGTTCGGGAAGAGGTTCTGCTGTTGGTATGCAGTGAGGCCTTTACCTCCAAACATCGTACATTTGTGCCAAAAAAGTTCAACTTGCCTCATCTGTTCCCGCATGAATAAAGACTTTCTCAGTTTATTGACTCCTCTGTAGGTCTTTTGCTTTTCTCACCTCTTTCAGGATTGCCCTTTGTGCCGTTGAAGTGATCGTTACAGGATCTCCACTCCTAGGGAGAGTAGCTGCAATTCTGAATTTGATCCATTTATAGGAAATTTGTTTTATTGTGGATTTATGAACACCCCGGTCTTTAGCAATGCTTTTGTAGCCTGTTCCCATATCTCTGTTTCCCATATCTCTGTGATGCATCTTCTAAGGTTCCGTGACAGGTGGATCATAGGCTTCAAAGCACATTTAGAGTAGGAAAGGGGCATGTCAGACGCAGACTCGCTTGGAGGCTTGTGTCATTCTCAGAGAATGGCATTATCATCAGCAAACGAGACTTAATTTCCCATAGGGTTCATTTACGATTTTGAACCCTACCTAAACTGAAAGGAAGCCTTGTGCGTTGTGGGGAATATCATGATTAGCCTTAGTATGAGGTTTGCATGCATCTGTGGAAGGCATTTTCCATGCAGATGTCCTTCTTATCCTATTGGCTGAATCATGATGCCAATAACATCACAGCCTCATTTACTACAGGAAAACAGTATTGCATTGGGTTCAGTGCCGACAGTCAAGCTTATTATAAGCGACTTCGTGTTTATTATTTTCCATGAGGTTGCTAATAAAAATTGTCACTCATGGAATGTTTTTGGTTTATTTCCATAAGTAAAGTACTTGCTTATTTAGGCAATAAATATATTGTTGAGATGGTGCTGAGTAATGGCTGTAATATAGCTCCAAAAAGGAGATAATGGCTCATAACATGACATTTGTTTGGTATCAGCTAATCAGGTGAGAGATAACTGCCAAGTGTTAATCTGATATATTATTAATACACCTGTGCCATAGCACAATAATCATTTTAATGTAGTGGTTAGTAAGCCGGCTTGTCAGTCAGAGGACTGGGGTTTGATATGGCTGTGGTTAAAAAAAACCTTCAGCTAAATAAAAATAGGTGTGAGATGAATGACACATGCTGTAATAAATGTGACTGCTTCTGTGTTATTAGTTTAGTCAGATTGTGATCAGACCTCAATTTATTAGTAATCAGTGCAGAAATCCAGGCTATTCCAAAGGGTTTGCTTACTTCTCATGCAACTGTACATCAGCTTCTGTCTGTTTCTATAAACCTAAAACCCGATTAACTTTTCATTGGGTCTTGAGCCATTTTGTGAAGGTGTCGAGGGAACCTGAAGAGTGGATCTGGTTTTTGGATATTAGCAATATGATTTGAGGTGTATTGTGGTTAGTGCCAACTGTTGCTAATGTGCTGTAACAAAACCAACGTGGCTTAAGTGCAGCTTAACTTATCAAACATGCTTTTATTCTGTCATATTCAAAAGAATTAGGAGATATTGAATGAAGTGTGTAGCGCTTGTAAAACAGTTCAGCAAGGTTTTACCTAAGTATGAACAGTTCTCCTGAAACACACATGGAAGAACACAGCAGAGCCACGCAGGAACCTGCACAGAAGTAAATCTCATCATGAAAGCAGCGAATGAGCTTTCAGTTTTACAGCCAGCCTCTTGTCCCTGTCTCGTTGGTACATTCTCAAATGATAATTCTGGAGAATGGATGTTCAGATGGGCTCATCCAGCGATTAGCAAGACTTGTGTTTATTGTTTTAAAAAAATAGAGTAAAATAAGAAATAAGTAAAAGTTATAATATGGTCTTATGGTGGTCTTATTTGTTACTAGAAACAAAAACAGGTATTAAAAAAAAAGGATAGAGTTTGATAAGTTTTACCCTTTTACCCTCATGTTTATTATGTAATATAGGGTATTTAACACACCTCCTCCCCTTTGCTTATAGGTTTCTTTCTTTTTTTACTTTGGTGCATGGGTCCTAGTTTCACCTATTTATACACGGTTTGGTGACACTCATGCTCCCAGTTCTTGAATTCGTTCCTTGGCTTTACCTCTCAGCAAAAACTTGAAATATTTTGACTGCAATAGAATATTTTTATATTTATATTTATATTTCTCAGATGTGCTCAGATTAAGCATTCTAATCTTTCCACACGAGGGATTATTTATTACTAAAATGGAATGTATTGCATGGGCTGTTTCATTGCATTTTTATAAAGACGACTCTAATCTGTTTTGAAAAACTGGGATAAACAGTGAGGCAGGGCTATAAAACTCTGTATGCAAGATGCCCTTATAGATGGTCACAGCATTTCACAGAAATGCAAATTCAAGAACTTTTATAGTTCATCCTAGTGCCTGGAATACACAGTACAATTGATTTGTGTAGTGTTCAGTTTCCTGAAAATTGTCACTGTCCTTGGATTGCAAATTGAGGGATATATTTAACTGAAATTATTTGCTCCAAAACATCACTGTAGAAGCTTTCCACTAAGGCTAGCCAGTTCTGCAGGTTCTAAATAGAAAAATAAATTGGTATAATATAAATTTTAGTTAGCATATGATTTACAGTGCACTTGGAATTTACTATCCATAAAATTTAATAGATGCTTAAATGAAGCTGTTCAGAGCTGAATGGAAACCATCACCAGTGCTGGACATCCTTTCTGTGGAAGGTCTAAGCGCTGATATTTTGCAGGCTGATAGGGAGTTTCCTTCGCTTTGATGCTGCCTTCTTCTGTAGGGTGATGGCTTTTCAATAATATATTTTTCCCCTCTCCTGGCCCTTTACAGCCCTTAGATTATGAGAACATGCAGACCCATAGGGTTGTGGTGGAAGCTGTGAACAAGCATGTAGACCCCCGCTTTGTGGACTTGGGCTCCTTCCGGGACCAGACCATCGTGGTCATCACCGTGTCGGACACCGACGAGCCGCCACTCTTCCGACCATCGACGGGGGCCATCATGGAGGTGCACGAGGATGCAAGGGTGGGCACACTGGTGGGAATTGTGACTGCGATGGACCCTGACGTGGAAAACGCCCCAGTCAGGTATGCAATGCAAAGGAACAGGAGAAACATTCCAGATAAAGGTTCTGCTATCTATCTATCTATCTATCTATCTATCTATCTAACATAGGCAAAAATGTTTTATTTATTCATTTGCTTGTTTATTTTAATGTTTAATGTTTGTTTTAATTTTGAAACATTTGAAACAATTTAATTTTTGTTTGTTTGTTTCAATTCATATATACATTGTTTCCATAAGGAAAATGGGAGTAGGGACGTATATGTTGATATTCTGATTCAGAATATCAATCGTGTAACTTTGTTAGATTTGATAGTTCTTTTCTAGAGCTGAGCCTTGTGGTGAGGTGCAGCGGGCTTTGGCGTAACTGCAAGAATTAAAGTTAAACTTTATCAGTTGTGGAACCAGTGCTGGGCTGTCATTCTCTGTGAAGCTGTGAGCTGCTACTGGGGACCTGAGGGTGGGAGATGAGGCATACATCTTGAGAGTCGAAGCTGTGGATGTAGCACAGTCCATTAAGGATCTCGGCCCTCCAGCTCATTATCATGGCCATGGACGCATGCAGAGCCCAAACATAAGCCACACACTCTTAGAGAGGCTGATTCCAGACTCGGCAGTGCTTATCTCTAATAAGTGCCTCAAAATAAAAATGCAGAGTCATCATTCACAGCACCGTGATGAGCTTCTACAATTCTCTTGACACATTTTGGAGATTATTGTACATAACCGATGTAATAAAAGAAGAGTAGCAGGTTAATTGCTATAACTGATGTAATAAAAGCAAGAGTAGCAAGGTAATTTCTATGACTAGTGGGCAGTGCTCTGGCTCCACGCTTCCAGGGTTGCGGGTTTGATTCCTGCTCCAGGTTCTCTTGGTGTGGAGTTTGCCTGCTTGCTGTGTCTGAGTGGATGGCATCTTGCAGGTTAAAAAATGCTGGTTTGGTGAATTGGCATCTCTAATTGCCCCATTCCTCAGCACTGCAGTCCTTAGGTGGCTGCCAAGGGCGCCATCTCCTGAGGAGTAGGGCGCCATCTCCTGAGGCGTACTCGCGGTTGCCTAGGGCGCCATCTCCTGAGGCGTACTCGCGGTTGCCCAGGGCGCCATCTCCTGAGGAGTACTCGCGGCTGCCCAGGGCGCCATCTCCTGAGGAGTACTCGCGGTTGCCAAGGGCGCCATCTCCTGAGGAGTAGGGCGCCATCTCCTGTGGCGTACTCGCGGTTGCCTAGGGCGCCATCTCCTGAGGCGTACTCGCGGTTGCCTAGGGCGCCATCTCCTGAGGAGTACT
>JAODKL010000128.1:10935353-10949974 GCA_026780765.1 Petrocephalus schoutedeni
TCATGCACCCCTGCCTTTTAAAGGTGAGGTGACATGTGATTGGTTTATTGCATGTTACATCCAAAACACACCTCTGAATAATTAACAAACCTTAAGAACCCTAACAACCTTTTTATGGCTTGCTCAGGTGCAAAGTCTGTTTTTTCCACCATCAAAATAGCAAAATGGATTTGGACACGCCCATAGATGTTAGTTTTGCCTTGTGCTTCATGTATTGTGTTAGATCATAAAAATAGAGCTCTGAATGTTAATGGATTGGTAGTTCTAGTGGTTTCGGAACTGTGGAAGAAGTCATATTTTGCTAGCTTTGTTTCCTGTAGCTTGCTTATTTAATATGTCTTTTTTGTTCTCTGCGATGCATTTCTTCATACGGAACAAATTGTATACTGAACATATAATGTGACATTCAAACGTGACCTGAATGTGCAATATGAACCCAAGTGGAGGGGGAAAATGGAATCAATCAGCTGTAATTATAATAAACAAATTCTTCATTTCCATCTTTCAGACCATACAGTATAATAAATTATAAATGGTTCCAGCTTCCAGATTGATATTCCTGAGTGTTAGATGTCCAGTTTCTGTGGGGCCTGAGTACAAGATTATTCCTACAAATGAGAATGTGGATATAATCAGGAGACCTTTAGTCTATGCAGCCCTTTGGGGTAGTTTTGGAGAACGCTGATATTCTCTCTTGCTGAGGCTACTTCAGATATGAGGGTCTGCAAAGAGGCTGACTGATAGAAATCCAGTTAAGTCATTGAGCCACATTTGCCACTCGATAAAGTCCCGCAAACTGACAGAGCCCTTGCCACTTTACAGCACGGCTTTCTCTGCTGTAATTGCTGTTCACAGTTATTCAGTTCTCTGTAACAGTGAGCACTATTATTTAACAGTTTTTTATAGATTGTTCATTAGCTTTTAAAGAGAACAATACAGTGTCCATTTAGAAGTAGTCTACTGAAGTGTGTCTTTTTGCTTTTTAGACATGACAAATGGCCTCAGTGCAAGTGTTTGTTGGACAACTTTATTAAATGTACCATTGTTGTTGATGCAGAATCTTTGTTATCATTGTTGACATGTTGAGAAATCGATCTCCCCTTTTCTGTAATTTGTGAGAAAATTAAGAGTCTTTGAAATACATGTAGAACATGGCAGAACAGTGCATATTTAGAATGATTAGACACACTATCGCAATGGACTACTTTTCAAACACAATAATAGGAATTTGATTTTGACATTCAATGATTTGATGGCTTGAATCCACTCTCACACAAAAATGAAGAGAAAGATTAGCAGTAGAAATACCAATAATATTTAAAAGCCTTTTTAAATTTTTTTGTAAATTAATGAATTCTTCTTATACAGTAACAATAGGGTCATTGACAGGAATAGATCTCATCATGGGCGGCTTAGGGCACAAGGCTGGGGTACGTAGTAGATGGGACCCGACCACCTGTGTAACCTCCACGTCTGGAATGCCTGGTGTGAAAGCCTCCACACCAGGAAACATGGAGAGATTGGTACTGCCCACTGAGCCACACGTTAGGAATCTTACTTCAATAATAAGAGGCACTGCAGATTATTTTCAAGCTTTTAAAGATTTAATTTATGATAATCCTGTGTCAGTATTGTGTGCTGAACTGTTGGGATGGCGGACAAAGGACAATGGCCGAAAGGTAGCAGGCACAGCTGGGATGCAGCCTCCCGCACTGGTCCAGGAAACAGCGATGATAGCAAGAACATGAAATAGAAATAAAATTGAGTGTCATCAGGAAGCACTATAACCTGAAATGGGCATCAGGGATGGTCAGCTCTACTGGACCAGAAAGTATAAATACTTCAGTTTGAATTGAATAAATAAGTAAAATATAATGGAATAACTTTTTTAATACGTCTCTTATTTGATTACATATCTTACTGTAACTTATAAACATTTGTGTGTTGTTAGTTTTGCGTTTTTAATAATGGATCCAAAACGTAGTGCTCCCTGTGTGAGAGGCAGAGAGAAGCATAATTTAGATGGTTTGTATTTTATATAAAAAGGTCTATAAATAAAATCACAAAGCAGTTTGACATGTACAGTACGGTGCTGTTTGTTTAAATTTTAGTAATAAGACTTTTTATGCTATCTTTCAGGCTGGCAGACTGTTATGGGTAGAGTTTAGGGTGGCCAGATACTAGATTTTTCACATTTGTGGGGATCTTAAACCCCTAAAACTTGCCAATGTGATGGGGTAACTGTATTTCTTTGCTTATTAAAAATGTCATTGTTTCAGCCATTCAACAAGAGATTATTACTCTCCAAAGGATTGAAAGCACAACACCATTGTGTTCAGTAATTATGGAGAATTATGAGTTGAGGAAAAATAAACAATTAATCTCCATTTTTCTTCCCTGTAAAAGCGGGTCACCTGTCAGGTGGTAATCACTGCGATCTATTCTTGTTTGTCATTATGTCAGGAGTGTTTAAAGTTTCACTAGCAATGGGGGTTTCATTGTCGCTACAGTTATTAACATCCAGTCTAATGGAGGGTAAACTTAGAGATTTATGTAAGAGACGATTTTTAGCTTCCTCAGTCTTACATTATTGGGTTAGAATATCTTGCTAGGTACTGTATGTGGGGGAGGGGGAGCTGTGAACATGATACTACAGATACTGTGTTTTCTTCTTAACATGAATTTTTTAAAATTGTAACTATTAGGTATTTTCGCTTGATTACTTGTTCATTATGTGTTCATTTGAATTTCTTGTATAGTCTTGCATCAGGTTGCAGCTGATCGAGTCACATGTACATTACACATTTACATCTATGATCTGTAGTAATACAGCTGTATAATGACCCCCTGTCCATATAACCCGCAATACAGTATGCATACAGTAAATACACCCAAATTAACGTGTCTGGTGTTCCCAGTGCCAACACAAGGCTGTATATTTGCACAACTGACGGGTGGCATGGTGGCCAGCACTGTTGCCTCACACCTCGGGCATCACGGTTCGAGTCTCCTTCCTGGCGCCGTACGTGTGGAGTCGCAGGCTGCTCTCTGTGTTGTCATGGGCTTTCCTGCCCCCCACCACCCGTAGTACAAAAACATACCAAGGTTAATTAGAGTTGCCCAGGTCCCTGTGAATGGTGTGTGTGCCCTGTGATGGGTAGGGGCCGCATCCTGGGTAGCTTCTGGGATGGACTCCAGACCCCTGTGACTATGTGTAGGACAAGCAGGTACAGAAAATGTACGATTGTGATTAGCCTTTTATTTATTTATTTTAGCTATTCACAATTAAGCAGGAAAGACGCTATTAAAATTGGACATTTATAACTGTTTCAATTAAGTACTAAAAGGATAAGATCCTTAGCTGTTTGTTTCAGAGTCTTCATATTATAAACCCAGAACATTTTGTCCCTGGAGGAGTTTTTGAGTGGTTCTTTATATGCTCCGCACACAATGTCCTCTGCAAATGGAACAGCATCCATGGAGATATTTGGATCTCAGTCCGGATTTAGAACAAACATATTGGAAAACACCTAATGAGAACAGATGGGTCATTTAAAATTGTTTTTGGATCAATTATCTGAAGTATTGCATCTTTTTTTTCTGCTATAAATAAAGCATCATGTTTGCATGAACTGTTGATTTAATAAATGTACTCAAGTTTTGCAACATCTTTGTCCTGACTGGTGTACTGTTTGCCCCTTAGGCACATTCATATATCGTGTCATGCTGTGCATCCTTTATTTAGCCTTTCAAATTGCCAAAGTGTACACTTCTCATTCAATCGTACAGCTGTGTCTTTTTGCTGAGGTAATTATGGTTGAGAAAATTAGTAAGAGTAATACAGCTGGGGTATGATTTGCTTTGAACCAACAGCCCTTGGTCAGAGCATAGTAAATGAAACTAGTAAACAAAGATTTGGGGCAATGTTTGGTTCAGCGAGTTTGGGCACTGCGCCTGTGATTGGATGGTCATAAGTTTAAAAACTCAGGTTTGTAGAGTTAATTCACTGTTGGCCCCATGAGGAGGGCCCTTAACCCTCAGTCGGTGCAGGTACTGTCTGACCCTGCTCTCTCTTTGCTTTGGATAAACATGTCAGCCAGTTAAATAAATAAATATCTAAACGTAGTTCTGTGCTGGCGAATAGAACAAAGAAATGGGAAATTTGAACACTGAGTACGCGGATGGAGGAGGCAGTGAGGTTAAAACTTACTGAAGAGAATCTGCTCTATTTTCAGCTCATTCATACCATCAGCGTGGTGGACAGGGACGAGCCACAGTCGGGGCATCGCTTCTACTTCACACTGGTGCCCGAGGCAGCCAATAACCGACACTTCACACTCTGGGACGTCAAAGGTAGGAGATGCTCACAGCACAGAGCGTAGTTATAATGCCGCCCTTACACAACTGCTTCTCCTTAGTGCCCGTACTATATGTTTGCTGAACCGGTTGTTTAAAAAGACTGCATCACTCAGTCAGCCAGATGGATATAAAGCTTGTAAACCTTACAGGATTTAGCTACATAGATATGTGAAATATAATGGCTGCTGGCTCTTACATATGCTTCTTGATAAAGGAACATTTTTTTATAAAACACAGTGGCCTTTTGAAATACTGGAAATGGACCAGGAAAATCGCTTCCTTTAATTCAGAGAAACGGTTCTTCTGAATGGCTGTATGGACAGTGGTGGCAGATTTGAAGTCAGAGGTTGACAAATACTATTGGTCCACAGTCCCTTGTCTTGTTTGATGCGGGTTTAATAGCACATTAGTTTAATTCACTGCTTTGTACTAAATACGGCATCATTCGACGTAAATAATAACTTATAATTGTGTTATTACAATTGAAATGTAAACTGCAAATAAAAAAAAAAAAGTCTATTCTCTGTGTTTACTGACCCTTTAAATGGGGTGAAAACACCCCAGCAGCAAATTGTGCTGAAATTATTTGTGTGCACTACAAAGCGCTTATTTTTTTCCTCTCAGCTGGCTTTTGTGATCACAGATATTTCATTTTAGACATTCTTGTGCCACCAAGAAACTGACAATAGACGTGTCTCCAAGCATGGTTGCACAGCAATATGGAAGTGTTTCATATGTTTGCAAGCTGCATCAATAGTGAAAAGAAACAGGAAAAAAATACACAAAGCCTGGCTTTCAGTGTTTTTGATCTGAGAACTTGTGTTTCCCTGTCTAATGGAGTGAGAGAAAGCGCACACCCAAACTCTAATTACCTTTGTCACTTTTGTGCCGGGAGCAGGATTCTCTACACAGAGCCGGAGTAGCACTTAACTTTCTCGTGTTTGCATCCCTCTGATCATCACGTGAACTCAGCATGTCAGTCTGATGGCTAAATGTATCAAAGCCTTTACAAAGATAAACAAATAGATGGCTTCATCATAAAAGCACTTTGGGATGGGTTTAGCTCTTTAATTACTTGAGGATCTCAGGTGCACATTATCGTGGTCGGGGTACTCATTATACTCTTTCTGCCTTTAAAGGGTTTTCTCTTTTTTTCCGTCGTAATTTGTTAAAGTTGCTTTTAAAGTTCACCATATCGGCTTAGGAAATCAGTTAATGTGTCAGCCCTTCTTATGGCTTGCTGAATTTAAAATCACCTATTTTTTACTTTAGCCAGTTCACATTTACTCTTTACATTAAAATCATGAATAAATTTGAATAAATGTCTCATAATGAGTTCTGTGTGTTTTTATAACATATATCGTAAAACATATTAAGTTGGATAATTGTTTGCTTGAATACACAGATACAAGGTAACTGTCTTCAGTACCGTAATGTCAACGTAGACTGGCAACTTGCAATCCTTGCCATTTCTGACCCAGTCTTCTGGCCATAATGAGCTGGTCCTTGTCACAGTCACTCAGATCTTTATCCCTGCCCATTTGTTCTGCATTCAAGATTTCCACTATGGGTACCAAATCTTAGCTCACTGAACTTGACACACCATTTTTGCCAGGTAGTCAACATTATTCGCGTCACATGGGAGTGGTCATAATGTTTTGGCTCATCTGTATATATATATTACACTCAGGACAAGAATGAAGTATACCATTGTAGCAGGTAGTCAATCACATAAATATCATAGTGGAAAATGCAATGCTATACAGTGGTTCATATAGCAGAAGATTAATAACGCTTGGGACAAACAACCTCTTAAAACATTCTTAGCTGCCCTTGGCATTCAACCTGATGGCGATTTTTCAAATTGGGAGCAGGAGGGATGTGAGGCGTCATTTATTGTGGACGATTTCTGCCAACACTCCATACATTGTGATTCAGCCCAGTCGTCGTCCAACCAATAACTCTCCATTTGATTTGACTGCTGGCACCAAAATTGTCACACTGAACAGAAATATTAAAAGACTGCACAGTTTACACCTTCATATGTATCTCGCTGTGTCAGCTCACACCAAACTCAATCTTCTCAAGAGGAGTAGCTGCTACATAGCTCTGATATTGTCAGTAAAGAGTGTAAATTAGCGTACCAGGTTAACGATTACCAACTTATACATCTACATATGTATGCAATTCAAATTGTTTGCAGGAGGCCTTTCCATTGGTGCCAACTTAAATGATGTTAAATGATGGACAGAGTTCAAGTAATCAGATTTCAGGTCTCCAGCATGGCTCCATTTGTTTGGAGTTTGCATGTTCTCCCTGTGTAGTTGTGGGGTTTCCTCTGACATAGTCGCAGTCCAAAAATATGCTAAGGTGAATTGGAGCGACCAAATTGTCCATAGGTGAATGGCGTGTGTGTGCTCTGTGATGGGTTAGTCTTGAGTTATTCTCCGCCTTGCGTCTCTAGCTCCTGCAGACCCCTGCAACCCTGTTTATAGTGCGCCACACTATACTGCCCAACTCCTCTACTTACGAAGATACTCAGTGGTACAGTACCTCATTAGAGTTTCCATATGATGCAGCCATCCGCCTTCATTTCTGTACATTTCCTTTTTAATGAAGCTTTATGCAGTATTGTTTTTTACATTTACTATAATTAGTATTAGTCTGCTCCTGTGCTGATTAATTGTCTGTATGATTTATTGTCGGAGGATAAAGTGGTAAAAAGAAGTATGGTCACTGGTAGCCCAATTTTTCATTTGCTGCAAATAAAGTAGCTTGTTTTAGCCAACAAAAATAAAGTTTTTGCAGTGAAGTAGATATTGCTGATAAGTAATGTAAAACATCCAGTTTAAAGCCAAACAGATTTACAAAATGAACTAAGATTTTGTACATGGCTTTTCTTTTTTAATGGAGGTCTATGTGAAATATAATAAGGCATATCCATTAACATCCAAAACTGGGTAAGATATACATGTGTAGAGAGAGCTGTCACTGTGAGTCCGCATTGGTCCGATGGCCTGAAAATGATAAGGTTGATGATAGGGCAGGGTTTGTGGGAGTTTGCTCCTGCAGCCCAGAACCATGTGATTAGTCGAATTGTTGTCTTTGAATTATCTAAAGAGAGGATGTTATTTGTGTCAGTCTTTGGTCCCTGATGGAATGGTTTCCTATTCACGAAAATGGATGGGTGTATATATAGAGATCCAGAGAGGGAACACTTAAATATATGCTTAACAGTGTCTACTTAAGCAATATCTGGGTATAATTACACATAAAAAAATTCTTGAAAGCTGTTAAAAGTTTGTTTCTTTTCAACCATTCTGATCTATGTTTAAAAACAATTATTCCATATCAGTAAGACCTAAATTCTGTTCCTCTAATTCATTTTCGAGTCCAAGCTCAGACACCATGTAGAATGAATTTTAACATTGACTAATGCCATAAAGTGCCTTGTAAAAATATCACCCCCCCCCCCACACACACACACAAAAAAAAGCATCCTTGGGATTATATATTGTGCTGAATGCATTGTCCAGTTGCTGTTTTTTAATGCAAAGTCACATCGTCAATAAATATGCAAAGCCAAAACTTGTATGCATATATCATAAAAATAGCTTAAACATAAATATACTGATTGCACAGGTATTCGGATTCCACACGTTAGAGTTTGGTAGGGCCATTTTTGCCAAAATGACCCCTTCAAGTATATACTGTATCTACCCTTTGCGGTCAATTTAAATTGTGCATTGGTTAGGAAAAATGCTTGTTCAGTCTTATTGACAGATTTGTTCTGGTTCATTAGAGTTCTTCCAAAGCCTTTGCAGACTTTAGATTTTCAAAGCAGGCAACACATTTTTTATGGGGTTTTGAATTGAGAACATTCACTTTTTTGTTCCTGAGCTGCGCTGATTTTGGCTCAGGGCTTGGGGTCACAGTGCTGCTGAAAGATGAATTTCCTACTAGGCTTCAGCTTCTGACAGACAGAATAAAGTTCCCTTGCAGCTTAACCCAGTACTTTCTGCCTTCTGTCATCCCTGGCATGATTAACATGACACGCTTCTCCGTAGCTTAATGAAGCCACCACCATACTTTATTGTACACGTCATGTTTTTTGGTCATGCGCTGTATCCCGCACAGGATACATTCTTTTGTTTGTATGATGCTTGAAATGTGTTGTGTCACAGTTGTTTACGAGGCATTGCTCAACCAAAACAGTCTGGATATAAGTTCAAGGGATCTGTGACAATCAAAGATTATTGACGCCATTCATTAAACCTTTTGATGTAATTATTTTGAGTGCCGGTGTAACATTTCATAAAAGTTAAGGTAGCTGTTAGAGATTCCTGAAATTATAGTGAATATTGTGTATCAGGAATAGAGCTGGGTTATATAGCATTGCAAGACCAGCTTATTACAGAAAGAAGTAGAATTAAACTGATCTTGAAATGTCACAGGGATGACATTTATAAAGGTCATCCATTGTCATATGAAGTAGTGTTATACGTTTTAAAATAAAAAAAGAAAATAAAGAATTAATGTTGTGGAAAAAGAACATGACTTGTGCTATTTTTTTAATCAGTATACTCTAAAAATTAAAATAATTCCTTCGACACCTCTAATTATTGTTGCATTTATACACATAGATTGCATTTTTGGAATATTTGGGAATACAGTGTAATTTTGTCTTTTTGGAATAACATACCCTAGATAGTGAATGGTTGGTCAGACATATGCAATTTGAAATGCATCAGGAAAAGCTTGCTTAGGATTATACAAGGAGTTTTCTGTCCTTGCCACTGTATACTGTAGCTCAGCTATTGATTGGGGTCAGATGAACCAGATGAAGATCGTGCCATACATTAATTCAAAAACTCATCAGAGGCCATTACTGCAATACAACTCCACTTCAGGATGTGCTGCTTTAAGTGAAACGGCTCCATGTGAGAGAATGATAAGTGTGCTGATAAAGCCTCTCCAGTACACCCATTCATATCCCACAAGGTTCAACAAGGTGCACTCTGGTGATCTACTCTGATGAGTTTCCAGCTAGGATTCTATAAGGCAGTATGTATGTGCCTTGGATGCAACCTCACCTGTGAAGTCAGGTCTGCAAATCCTCCATGGCCGTCTCCCAGATCAATACGTTAGAGAGAGAGGTATATGTTAATGCGTACATTAAGTTAATGCGTACATTAAGTAATAAAGTTTCTTTATTCATCGCTGGTTGGAAAAATGCATCTCTGCTGATCCTTGATATGAGCAGCACGTTATGATCAGTATGTCTTGGCTAGGCTTGCTGGAAAGACAGACAGTGCTGCTCTCCAGAACAGGTGTTTTATTAGTCAGACAAGACGGGAAAACAAAAGGAACCACGAGGGGTCTGAACACAGGCAGGAAGAGCTGAAGAACTAAAGCAGGGAGCAACACTGGAACCAACAGGATACTGCAGGGGCAAGCTTAGGAGTAGAGTAGCTACACCAGAAAAACTACAATAACCGGCCGAAGATTAAAGCAAGGACAGGCACTTAAAGACATGATCAGGATTAAAAAGAGACTGGTGTGGACAGTAACTCACAATAGGAACACATGCACAGGTAACAGATAAAGCATCAAACACCAGGGGAGGCTAGATAGCAAGGGTAACTACAAAACGGGAAGTATCCGTGAGCAAAAACAACAATCCGTGACACAAATACATATATTTAAATGATCTTGTTGTTGTAAAGCTAAGCTATTATGCCTGTCAAAATGGGTTAGTTTAGGCATTTCAAAACCTCTGCTAAAATCACCCCAGTACTTGCAGCCCGCATCCAATACCCGATGCATTTTTTTACTCGACCACTAACTATGGAAGGGCAAAACACACCAGCAAATATATAACAACTGTGTTGTTACGGTGTATCTTTGTATTTGCTGTCATGCTTTTGTGTTTGCTGGTGTATTTTGGTATTTGCTCGCAGGTTTTTGTATTTGCTGACACGTTTTCGTATTTGCTGATGGGTTTTGCCCGTCAGGGATTCCGTAACTAACACATCTCATATAGCTAATCAATATCTCCTTGAACTTTTTAAAACTAATTAAATTAATGAATTAAATCAGTCGGTAGTGAAATTTAATAAATACAGAGAATGGCTGATGTGCCCCTGAGAGCAAGTTTGGGCACTGAAGCGGTGTTCTTCTAGCCATCCAACAAGATGTTAGTGACTTTTTGGAGAATGGAAGACATTTTTTGTTGTGTTACTCCTAATTTGTATCTGTTGTAATATTATAGTATATTTTTTGTTTTCAGTAAATGTACACATACTACCCAGATAAATAACTTTAAACATTTCTTTTGACTGCCTATGACTTTTGCACAACAAAATGGAAGCCTGGATGACACTGTTGGCCGCTCAGCCCATTAAGCCATGCGGCAGCCCGAGGAACAGGAGAAACAAATAAGGAACTAGCACCAAACGGGATGGCCAGTGACGCCTGCTGGCCAAACGGGGAACTGATATACAGAAGGGGGCAGGGCAGGACAGGGACCGATCCTGACACAGTAGAGTAGCTCATGTTTTGATGTTAAAGAGAAGTCCAGCAGTTGCAATCGCATAATCGTTTCACCCCAGTGCCACCCCCTTGGCTCGTGGCAACAGTGTCCTTATCAAGCCAAACAGGATTAGTTCTCGGGGCAGATCCCACTTTCGAGATATGTACATAATCAGTTGTGACGTTTGGGTAAATCAGAATTGATCTGACACAATGAAAATGTCAGGAGTGGGAGTGAGGGAAATGTCAGAGGGATAGGATGGCATGCCGCTCACGCGCCTGAATGGAGTCTTCTGCATGGGCAGACATTGAATTTGCCCACGTAGCTTAATCACAGCACCCATCTTTGGCCCCCATTTATGATATTTTTTCATCTAGCCTCCCAACTCCGGACCTTCCACTGTGCTTTTGCAGATGCATTTGTCATCCTGTCAGAACCAATCTGTCACTCTGTTTTTCGCTGCCGTGGCTTCGCATTGCATTCCTTCGCTTCGAAATTTGACACATGAGGACAAATATTCACCTTTTTCGCTATGCTGGAAACTTTGAAGTATTGTTTAAATTGTCTGCATTGCCAACCCTTGACTTGAAATGAAGTAAGTGAGTATTCTGGCCTGAATATAGGCAGTACTGGTTCAGGATGGACCAAGGGGGCTTTTAATCCCACAGAAAAGAAACAGTACAAGAAAACTCTGCTTTAACAGGATATATACTCCCTGACCAGTTAAATAGGCCAGCCTCCTTCCTGATGCAGTTTCCTGGTTTATGTGGCTGCAATGAATGCATACAGACAGAGTCAAGAGCTTCAGTTACTGTGTGAATAAGCATTAAAATGGCTAAGATGCCTGTTATAAGAGATTTTGAATCTGATTGTTGGAGCTATATGTGATGGTTCCAGGTATTCCCATCCATTACACTCTCTGGCGTTTATAGACGACGAAATGAAAAACATCCGGGAAGCGGCAATTTTGTGAGTGAGCATGGTGGGTATTAATGAGAGGACAACGGCCAGACTCATAAAAGCTAACGGGAAGCCTACCGATGCAAAGATAACAGCTCAGTACAGCTGGGTGAAACTCATAATGTCGAGGGAATGTGAGGGAGAGGCAGCGTGTGGCTCAGCACGTTTGGACATAAGGTCACCAGCTTAAATCCCAGGCTTGGCAGAGTGATTTCACTGGGCTCCTTAGCGAGGTCCTTAGCTCCAGTTGCTCCAGGGTGACCCTGCTTTCTCAATTGTAGGCAGGATAATTAGCATATGCGACATAAATAAATGACTGAAGTAATGCAAATTTTGAATTACCAGTTGCATCAGAAAGAAAAGTATAAATCAAGCTTGAAAAAAACAGAACTACACTGTATTAATAAGGAGTATAAACAAAAAACAAATAGATGCCATACAAATCAATATAAAATATGAAAGTTATTAATGCCATAGAACAAGCTGAACACTCTCCCAAAACATCAATACCTAATAAAACAATGGAGCCATGATTCTCAGAATGGTAGTTTATGAGAAGAACTAAATAAAATAGAGCAGAAAGAAACAAATAAATTAGAAAATAGTATTTTATTGAATTTGCGTCTAATAAAAAGTAATCTAAAACATGATGTACAGCACACATATTTGAAAATACATCCATCTATCCAGTGCAGTATTGGTGTTTAGCACAACAGTGCTTCTAGAGGCAAAAAGTGGTTCTACCTTGTACTATGTAGGGGTATTTGATAAAGTGGTTACTGACAGCAAGGTAATAATATTACTGTTATTATTAGTTTTGTGTCTCCCTCTGCATACTGCTTGGGATAAGTGGTTGGAAGCCAGTTTTTCTCAATTGTTTTGATGCGTTTCTCAAATGGCAATGAACATTTGCAAAACAACAAGTGTAACACACCATAATGTCACTTCTGCACAACAGAACATCATTTCCCATTGCTTCACACAGATTTCCAAATGTTTTAGTACATGAATGCAAATGTCTATGTACAACTGTCTTCAGAAGCTTAAGTCTTGTTGGTCAAAGTGGATTGTGTAGTTCCCCATTGTAATAATTGTATATCCAAAACTTTCAGAATGAGTCAAGAATATACTGCATAAATTGCAGTGTTACAGCATTTTTATATTTTTTATTCCCACAGTATATGGTACTTTTTGCCATTTTCCTGTTCTTGTATTTCCATTTGGCTGTAAACCACACCTCATTCAAACGTTTTGGAGAAATGCCCTTAAAATCCATGAGAATGTTGAATATGTTTCATCTGCCAAAGCAATGGAGAAACACTGTAAAGCAACGGAATTAGTGCAAGTTTTCATGTTTAATACTTGGTGGTGTAATTTAAAATGAACACCACTGTAGCAGGTGATAAAAGATGTCTAAAACATGTTATTTCGCTATGATAGAAGGGAAAGATAATACACACAAAAGGCATAAAAATTTAAATAAAGGTTAAAGGCCTTCATGGCATTTATGATCACTGTAAATTAATGCTATATTCAATAAAACAATGGCTGTGCAATGACTGTGTGTAGATGTGCCTATAATTAGCAGGTCACAGGTTCATATCACAGGGTCAGTAGAATTTATTATTTATTATAAATTTATTATAGTGAAAGATATCAGCTTTGCCACCCTGAGCAGGGCCCTTAACCCGCAATATGAATGACTTTCATATTTAAGCTTTGTAGATGCTGGTGAGGGTACTTTTGTTTTTTGCGTAATCGTCACATTAGGGTAAGAGAAACACCCTTTCTATCGTCTAATTTTATAATCCTGAGCAGAATGGTTATCTCCGGGGTCTCTGCTTAGGCACCGGTGAGGAAGGAGGACAGAGCATCACACGACTGCTGAGGAACACCACACTCAGCAACATTCCTCCATAGCTGCTGAAAATATGATGGATATGCGTCTGCAGATGGTAGCTGCACACATGACAGTGATGAATCCCCGACTTTGGCATGCATTGCAAGGGGACCTTAAATGGAATTCCATCAACTATGAATACAATTTTTACTTTATTTGTCAAAAGCCTCTATATATTGCTTACGAATTCATATAGATACGTTTTCAGAAGAGTGACTCTATTTTGTAGGGTTAACGTCATCTGCCTTACCAATTTCATATGCTAATATAAAAATGAACAAAAATAAAAATATTAGACATGTCAAGCAGTTTTCCGCGAGTATTCTGGTTACCTCCCGCAAACCACAGACATGCATTTAGCCTAGCTGGCATCCCTAGATAGCCTGTAGTTTGAGCATGTGTATGTGTGTGGTCTGTACTGGACATGTGTCCCAGCCCTGTGCTGTCTGGATTGGCTCCAGGCACATCCTTAACCCTGACCTGGATAACTGGGTAGAAGATGGATGGATTTTTAAGGAGAAAACTATAAGTAAAAAATAAGAAAAATGATCATTAAAAATGTGTACTAGTCTAAGCCCAGCAAAATAAATGTGATGTAGAGGCACAGTGCCTTGCAAAAGTATTCACCCCCCCTTGGAATTTTCTCTGTTTTGTTACCTTACAACCTGGAATTTAAATGGATTTTAATCCAATTTGATTTGAAGTGATGGACTTACAAAAAGAACCTACAGATTAATGAAGTTAAAAGGGTAAAAAACTAGCCTCCAGAGTCAACACCAGTGCAAGGGCTAGTAAGTGACAGCATGAAGACCAAGGAACTCTCCACACAGGTCAGGGACAAAGTTGTAGAGAAGTACAGATCAGGCTTGG
>JAODKL010000128.1:11025314-11044639 GCA_026780765.1 Petrocephalus schoutedeni
GAACTGGGCCGGATTCGAACCCTGGTCCCAGAGGTGTGAGGCAACAGTGCTACCCACTGCACCACCGTGCCGCCCTCCGCTTCATCTCTCCCAGTCAATAAAATGTCGTCCAAAAACACAGCTACCCTCGGTATGCCTTGTAATGAACTTTCCGTTGTTCTCTGGAAAATTGCCGGAGCAGAGGATACTCCAACAGCAAGCCTATTGTAGGTGAACAGGCCACAGTGTGTTTATTGTTAGATATTTCTTGGACTCATCGTCCATCACAATCTGTTGATAAGCGCGGCTTAAATCAAGCTTGGAAAACTGTTTCCCTCCTGCCAATGTGTTGAATAGGTCTTCTACACGAGGAATAGGGTATTGCTCTAGTGAGGAGGCACTATTTACTGTTAGTTTGTAATCGCCGCATATCCTGACAGAACCATCCAGCTTCAGGACAGGTACAATGGGCGCTGCCCACTCAGCATACTTAACAGGAGATATGTTGCCCTCCTTCAGTAGCCTCTCATGGCATAAGGAACAGAGCGGGGTCGGAAGAACTTGGGACGAGGTTCAGCAGACACACGAATTGCAGCTGTCATTCCTTTTAACATACCTAGTTCTTGTTTGAAAACGTCCTCGTGTCTTGTGAGCACTTCCTGTAGTCCCTGTGCCTCTGTTCTCATATGTTTTAGTTCATCCCACTTCAGCTTGAGGGCCTCTAACCATCCTCTTCCCAATAGGCTTGGTCCAGTACCTCTTACCACCACTAACGGCAATATCCTCACCAGCTGTGAATAGGTCACTTCCACATCAACTACTCCTGCTACTTTGATTTTCTCTCCTGTGTATGACTTAAGTGAGAGTTTAGTTTCCTGTATTTGCGGGGGTTTCTTTTCTTTCCACATCCCATCAAACTTCATCTCATTCATGATGCTCACACTACATCCTATGTCAATTTCAAAGACTACCTTCTGCTTATTCACTTCCACAGTTACTTCAAATGGCTTAATTCTCTGAATTGAGGTTTCTGTTTTTACGTTTTTACTAATGTGAATGCTTCTTCTTCTTGCTCAGAATCATCACTATCCTTCCTTTCACATACATTGTGTGATCTATGCGGACGCGCCCACCGCTCTTCCCTCTGTGTCCTCTTTTCACTGGGATACCTGCCGTCTTTACTATTGTTTCGGCAAGCCTTGGCAATATGCCCTAATTTACCACAACAGTGACACTTTGGCTCTTTTAACTTGCATTCGGCCGCAGGATGTTGTTTCCCGTGACATCGGTAGCACTCATTCCCGTTCTTTTTCCACTCTCCTCCTGTTCTCCCTTTTTTGTCCATTTTCACACTGTTACATGCTAACGGTACCTTGGTTTGTAGGACTTGCAAATGTGTTTGACTCCTGTCATCGTTGATACCGCACACTAGACGGTCTCGTAACATTTGTTCCAGCGTAGTGCCGAAGTTACAATCATGGGCTAACCGTCTCAGCTCGTCTACATATGCACTGACGGTCTCAGTAGGCTGACGGGAACGCAAGTCAAATTTATATCTCTGCACAATTTCACTTGGTTTAGGATTGAAGTGGTCTTTCATCAAAGTTGTTAACTTTGTTTTCGAACTGGGCTTATCTGGACTCACCAAGTTTCGTATGAGCTTGTATGTGGCTGGTCCCACCACACTGATGAGAACCACTCTCTGCTTCCCTCCATCATCAATTCCATTTGCTTCAAAAAACGGCTCGAGAATTTCGCAGTACTCTTCCCATGACTGCTCCTTTGAGTCAAATGCCGCCAAGGTGCCTATCATCGCATTCATTTTTTACGTTCGTACTCGATAATCCTCCAGTCCTCTATTAGCCCAGTTTGCTAGTGTCCAGTATCCTCGTCGCCAACATGTGGTAACTCAGGGTAGTAAAGAAGGATGTCACTCACGGCAATTGCATCCATTGTTTATTTCACTGGAACGAACTTACAGGCATTCTTTTTGTTAGCCTTTTTACAGACTATTTTCCCGCTTATCTGCCTCAGTGCATTCACTCCCGAACGCGACGCTAGCCAATGCCGGAGACGCTCTCTGACATCATGGAGTGGGCGGTGACAAGGGCGCGCAGAATGCGAGACTCTGAGAACTTTATAAAGTGGCCGCAAAGCAAACAAACGTATAGCTTCTATCTTTGTGCCAACTGCCAATGGGATATTTGTGAAAGCACATGAAATGATGTTAATACAAACACTACTGTTATAAATAAATAACGTTAAAGCTACCAACGATTCGCATTGCTTTAAATGCTATAGCGCCAAAAGTAGTATGCGATTTGCTTTCCTTTCACAAAAACAGTAAAAAAAGAGAGCAAAAAATGCCATGTGGAGACGTATGTTGTCTCATGGTGTATACCCCATTGGCATTCCATACAGTTTCTCCTATATTGTGTCTGGGAACTGTTGGGTCGGAACAAAAGTTTATGCGCTTGTGTTCTGCTGCGCTTTCTTTAGTGGAGCATCTCTACATTCCCATTGGTTGCCATCAAACCGCGTCATAGCTCATTACCATAAAGTTGACTGGACTTCAACCTCGTTTTGACGCTCTGCGCCGCTCCGCTCCTCGACGCCTCCCGACGCGTCTTCCCATAGAGTATGAATGACTTCCGGTCGCTTTGACGCTCTCGCCGCTCGCGTTGTGAACACAACATCAGTGCAATAGATAGATGTGTATCACATTCCAGACTCATAAGTTTGTGTCCAAGCACCAGTACGCTTTTTTCTTATAAATGTTTTTCAAATGGAAACGAAAGCTCTTAGTAATTAAAAATTGATTCAGTATTGATTTAGCCATTAGTTTGCCCGTGTAATATTTGCTCTCCGCATGTTGTTTTCCCATGTGATACTGTATATATAGTGTGTGAACAGCTTTGTTGTCGCGATTTGTTGGCATGGCTTTTTCTCTTTTGACAACTCGACACCAGCAACACCAACAACTTTTTTGACACACACTATTGTCTCAGATTTGGCAGTAGTTCGTATCGGGTAATTTCATGTTTTGGATTTGTTAAATATAGTAATATTACTCTATGTGATATTGCGATGTCATGCTCATGCATCCCCAAATATACAGTTATATATGTAATGCATTTTGTCATATAACAAACAAAAGTGGGTAAACAACATCCTCTCCAATCATATCATACTCATGAACAGAGAAGTACATTAAAAGTACTCTTACAACTACATTTTCAAAGCATTTGACATTATACCTATGTTTGTACAGCATGATTATTTAATATTTTCACCTTATTGAACATGATGACTACCCTCCTTCGACTGCATTTTTCACATTCTGCAGGAACTAAGCTTCTAACTACAGCTTGGGAGCTGTAGTTTGAACTACACAACTTAACGACAGTATTTGAGAACTGTCGCTCGAACTATGCTTTTGGGAAACACCTGTGTCGTTTAACGATGGATCGTACTATGTAAGTTTGCACCATCGTTACCTCCATAGTTCGAACTATGGTTTTGGGAAACCTGCGTCGTACTTCCATAGTTCCTACTACATAAGTGACATAGCAACTATGCTTTCGGGAAACGCACCCCTGTTGTTTTTAGGTCCTAGTGTGTTTTCCTTTTCCAGGGGCCCCCATGTGGCTTAATGGGATCAGGGGTGGTTGTGTTGTCCAGGCTTCGTTTTATAGTGGTTTAGAAGCTGGCCAGAGTCCATCCTCAATCACGTTTAGTTATATGTTAGCGTACAGTATTCCTGTGCAGATCCTTGGTATACCTTTGAATTAGTCCCTGTTTATAGTGATGTCCTGTACCCTTGATTATAATCTACCATGGTGTTTGAATCTTTTGGTATCTGTTGATTGCCCTGATCTATTCAGTGTTTCTAGCCCTTAATGATATACTGCCCAGTCCTGTTTCTTTTTGAACGTTGACATGTATGTATTTAAGTGCTTAGCCATGTTCTAGTCTTTAGTTGGTCGTTGGGTATGTTTGTGTTAGTTGCTGTTTTCCTGTGTGCTTGCTTCTGGTTCCTATGTGCCTTGTTGACTTGTGTTTCTTTAAATGCTGTTAGTTTGTGTTTTGGTTTTCTTAAGACTGTGCAATTAATCAGATTTTTATTTCGATTTCGTCTCCAAACAATCACAAAAACAATGTAATCGACAAAAAATGATTGTTATTAAAAATCATTTTGCCGCATTACGCTGTCTTACGTTCTGAATGATGTGCGCACGCGCAAAGCTTCCGCCCCTTTCGAAGTCTGAACTCACGTGTGAGTGTTTGTAACCTCACTGGTGGTGCTGTTTCAAAAAGTCAGCATGATGAAAGATGCAAGAGAAGAGAAGCAGTAGCTTTTAGTCAGTAAGAAAAGTAAAGCAAGTTCACTGGTGCGGGAACACTTCAGATTTGAAGACACAGGTGTGGGTCAAAAACATTAAGTGCAAACTTTGCTACTCGGTGGTGTCCGCGCCATTCAGCAACACGGCAAATCTCTTTTACCCACATAAAATTCAAACACTGAGTGATTTACGACCAACTGATACAAGTAGCAAACAAGCATCGATGTTCTTCGCAACACAGATGAACTATGTAGTGCAGCTTATTCATTTTGTAATTTCTTTTTATATTTTTCATATTTTATTTATATTTTTGTATTTTATTCTTAATTTAGTACTTTATTTGTTTCAAGAGATTGTGGAACTGCACTACATTGCTGACTTTATTTACTCGTCCTTACTATTGTATATAATACTTCAATATTATACTTACAGTTATTTTAAGAGAAAGTTCAACAGTAAGGTATCAGTGAAAATTTCATGCGTGCTTCTTTATGTACAGTAAATGCAATGTGTTTCCAGAGTCAATGAGCAATATGAGTAATCGTATGAATTAATAATGATTTCAATATTGACCAAAAATAACCATATAATAATCTATACAGTGGTGGCCAAAATTACTAGAACACTTGGCATATTTAAAAGGTTTCAGTTGTTTTTGTTGAACTGGCCATTAAAATACCCATAAAACAAATGAAATATCTACAAAATGATCATTATGCTCTATAAACGATAGAATAGAGCCTTCATAAGGAGAATCACTGTGCTAAGTTCAGACCTCAACCCCATCAAGCACATTTGTGACGAGTTGGAGAATAAATGAGACAGATCTATTGTACATTTAAAGGAAAGCCTTTGGCTTGAGTTGCAGAAGGCGTGGGATAACATTAGTTATTGGCAGGAAATATATTGACACTATGCCAGAGAGATGTGCTGCTGTAATTGCTGCAAAAGGTGGACATACAAATATTAAAGTTAAAAGTGGATAAAAACAGTAGGTCTCACTTCATCTGATATTTGTTGTGCTCAGCCATCTGCATATTTCATGAGGATTATGAAATGAAATCAATTTTGGAGGCAAAAAAGTCAATATTTTCAAATCTGTCAGGTGTTCTAATAATTTTGACCGCCACTGTACATCAGATTATTTATAGAGATTTATATCATGATACTTAGTCATAACATTCATCATAATTAGCTAATTGCAGGAATGGCAAATGAAACTGGCCAATTATTAGAGTGGGATTCCCATTTACCGCCATCTGAAAAAAAAGTGGAGAAATGGTTCATAAGTTTTTATACCACGTGCCAGGTGAGTACAGGATGTAAACCACTGTGTACCCACAATAGGCAAAGAAATCTAAAGGTATCAGGCATGTGTCTGACTTTTACATCTAATGTTATAAATTAAGTATTACAAATAGGCAACAAATTGGCCAACCCCCTATTGATCCCTATAGGGTTAAACAAATAAATGTTTTTCATTACAGGTTAGGTACAGGTACATGATGCAATATTTTTTGCTGTAAAATTTGTAACAGCCTGTGTTTTTCATCTTTCCTTCCTCCTTTGAGGGGTGTAAAATGCATCCCTTGGTACATGATTTTTTTCATTGATATATGGTCTCTTGAGAATTAGGTCATCAGAATCTCTTTCATTCAGGAGAATACAGTACTGTATATGACGTACAATGTAATTGTACAATGTTCAATTCACTATTACTGTATTTAATGCTGGTAATGTCTTACTGGGTGTCATTTATTGATTAAACTTTACCATAGGCAAAAATTGCTATTATTCTAATCTCGCTATTATTTTGGGACAACTGTAATTAATTGCTGTAGATGGTGTGCTCGCATGCTTTCCCTTTCTGCACGAGCAAATCTATTTCCTCTGCAGAGAAGCTTTCTTTCCTACTACCTGGCAACTCCGCCATAATAATAGCAATCTGATAGGTGCAAGTGCACCTAGGCCTGGTTCTTAGAGTGAATAGGTGACACTGATTTGTTTATAGTATGTTATGCCCCAAACACACCCTAATTACTAGACTTAGTATAACCCTTTTGGACCATGGTCCTGGCACAGCTAATTTTTCTGCCATTAAACTAGCAAAGTTTGGCCACGCCCCAAAAGAACTTGCACAGCTTGCTTCAGGCCATGCATAAAATTGTTAAAACAGGGCTTTAGATTTAAAAACTTCCAACCTCCATTAATTTTTATGCAGAGTTATGATTATATGAAACATTGTTAATAACACTAACTGAATAACACTAACACATTTTTATTGGTTGCTTTCATTATAGAATGTTTGCGACTTGCAGTTTTACTAAGTCTAAACAATGAAACACCTTTATGGGCAAGCTAAATTTAGTAACTTACACTAACATGGGCTCTCTCTCATTTTCTTTTTAAATAAATGGAAGATTTAATTTATACAAAATGGTCATGTTCCAAAAGCTTTTCTCAATTAATGTGCTTTTGATTACTGTATGAAAGGTGCAAATTGCAAAATGAAAATTATGCATATGGTCCTTAAACATTTCTTCTAGGCTTCTTACAAAAAATTCTCAGAGAAGGTTTATTTTTTTAACCTTGAAGATCTTAACTATAGAGTCTTACAGCTGTACTTCTTAAGAGACAATGCTTTGTGTCTGTTACCAGAAATCAAGCAAAATGAGTGTTCAATAAAGAACATTGGCAAACTTTATTCAGCTGAGTGGGTATTGAGTCACCATCATAACCAGACACTTATATATGCTAAATAGGATGGACACAAGGGGCACGAATGAAAACCGGACCATCTACGATGGAATGGATGGATACCCTGGATACTCTGGCAGGTTCAGGGGGGCACTGAATATGGAAAATTTTTCATTTTGTTAGATGGGGGGCCCAAGTTGGGGGGGGTCCAGGTGTCAGGGGGTCCAGAATTTCTACCTATGCCCCTGTCTGCAACTGTAATAATTATTTATGAGTCCCTTGTTTGGATGCTGAATAGAGTGTGACCTGTTCCTAATGAAGACAGAGCATTCGAATTTCCAGCTGCATTTCAAGGTGGAAGGCACACATGATTATCCCCAGATTATCAGTGGCTTCAGCCAAAAACAGTCATGTTACAGTCTTCTGGCAATTATAAAATCTAAAATGCATCGAAAACCATGACTGAGAAGGATCACAGTGAATGCTGAAACAGGAACTCACCTCTGTTGCAATTGCATTTGCATAATGCTCGATAAGCGGTAATAATGTGAATAATCACACTTAAGCTACAATGTCTGCAATTTATCAGTTAATTGGACCTTTGCAGTAATTAAGTCCACTCATTTTCCTATATCCCGCTAAGTGAGATTCTGTTGATTTCCAATCCATCCATCCATCCATCCATCCATCCATCAAATGGCGGTTTGTGAGTCAAGAGCCTATGCCACAGACTGTAATTAGAATTACAGTACACTACCTTATCCAGTTTCAAACTTTAATGCTTGCAGTACCAGGCTTAGAGTCCATTCCATGCAGCATGGGGCACAGGATGATAGTCAATCGCAGGTCACACACTGACACACACATGACACATGCAAACTCCACACAAACAAAACAGTGGCGAGATTCAAACCCCAGCACTTGAGGCAAAAGGCTCCCCACTGTGTCATCATTCTGCCATTTTAAAAATGTATTTTCACCTCATTTTTACACGTGTGAAATCCATTTTCTAGTATATATCACGAGATACATTGCAAAATACTGCAGTAACCAGAAAATACCTGAAAGAAGATAGAGGCACCATTAACCCATTGAATGCAAGTAGCATCAGTCAGTGTCGGCTGACAATTATACTTCTTGAGGCCGGTGTTCAGCCACAGCTTCCCCATGCTATTTACAGGAAAGATTCCCAGTTTGCCTTGTGTGGAATGCAGCTGTTAGGTCAATTTTCAAGCAGAGACCCATTGTGGGTTTAGCCTGTGATTGCCTCAAATCTCTTCCTTCTTGAGCAATTGCTGGTACTGCCTAGTCAGAAACTATCCCTGCTGAAAAGTTTCAATTGCAGGTACTTATACTATACCAGTAGCATATGAACTGTCAAGACAGAAATAAACTTTAAATCTGTCTTCTTACTATAGTTCTTCTACTTTACATGTATGCCATGGGAAAATGACAGCCAACTGTAAATTGATGCACATTTAAATGAATTTATAAGGCAACACATTCGCTGAACACGTATAACACCTTCCAACCATTTATCCAGAGAGAGTCTGCAGTTTATTCCAGGAAGCACCGGGAACGAGGTAGTAAAACAATCTGAATGTGAATATTATTCTATCCCAGGGAATGTGCTGTAAGCAGTTTAGCTACATCAATAATACCACATGCCTCGGACTAAGAGGAAGCCAGCCGGGAAGCTGGGAAAAAAACACTCAACATGTGGGGAATGTACATGCAGAATGAAGCAGACTGATGTGAGACAAACATGCACACACACATAACCTTTGAGAGTATATAGCAGCTCTTTGTGGTATATGTAAAATCACTAATCTTACCTTCAGCTGATACGGGTTATTAAAGTTTTCAATTGGTTGTCATGTTATCAGATTCAGCCCTACAAGACAGCGGGTTTACAAGAGAAGCAGACAAGTTACACAACCACCTCCCTCACTATTAAATATTGATATAATAATATCTTATTTTCACTAATCTAAAATATTTAAAGTAATTAGTCACTGTGGCTTTCTTGCTGACTGACTTATTAAAAGGTAATGATAAGGCCATTTATAACGAGTCGGATTAAACGAAATATTCAGCATGTGTGGTCTTCAGAGAGAGACAGGACAGAACACTGGGATCACTCAAGTGCACTGCACTGGCATGAGCTGCTTATATATAACCACTGATTTAAAAAGACTGGCTTTCAGCTAATGAAAAGAGATTTAGAGTTTCTTCAAAGTGCTTGAATTGTGGCAAGAAACAAATTCCATATTAAAACAGAATGATTAAGATTACAAGGGGATTAATTTAATTTATGGTTTTAAGGTCTAAAGCTTAGACCAGGGGTGTCAAACTTCAATCTTCATAGGCCACAGGATATACTGCAGTCTTCATTTCAGCTCAGCTCTAAATTAACATTTTTACTGTCTTTCTGGTAATGCCCAACAGAATTGCACATATTATCAGTAATTTTAAACCAATTGCATAATCTGAGGGCCCAGCTATCATTTTGCAGCTAAATAAATTTGTTAATTCTTATATGAAAACTATAAAACACTCTTATTATTCTTTAGAAATCTGTGTTAAAGTAAGCAGAAAACGTTAGTGTGGAATAATAGATTAATCAATAATGTATAGCCCACTTGTTAGTGAGAATTAAGTAATCATTAATTAGTACTAGTAGTTTTCATTTCATGAAATTACATGCATTTTTATCACTGTAAATTTGCAGGTTATAATTTTAGTATGCTACTTCTGTTGTAGCATGTTTGGTTTAATTTGATTTGGAATGTTTGATTCAGTTAATCAAACAGCTAAATCAAAGTAGAAAAGGTTAATTAATTAGGAACTCAGCTGGAACAGGAACCAGCGTGCCCTGCGGTTGGCTAGGGATTGAGTTTGCGACCCCTGTGCTAGACTCATTTAAACGATAGAAGCAGTAACATTTCCCATAGCACATATAATATTAATCTATTTTTTGTGAAAACAAAATTAAACAAATTATTAGATGGTGCATGGTTACAATTTGTTTAGGACAAGTGACTGTTCCTGAATAGGGGTCTCAGAACTTTGAACAAATTCATATACATGAAATAGACACATACAAATGCATTTTTCAAAAAAAGTTTTATGATGATGATTTGACAGCATGTATTAATATAGGCATACATATTCATATTTATATATAAAATTGATTTCTTGACAGTATAAATGGGCATGATATTTATTGTTCCTCATAGCTGAGTGGAAAGGAAATGCAGAAGTATATGGAGAAAAGAAATATAAAAAGTATGACAGTTATAGGAGCGAAAACTTCTGAGAGCCCACGGCCATCTGGCTGTGTAACCCCCTGAGCATGCTAAACTTGCAATAAGAATTCAATGTGGAAAAAAAAAACATTGTAGCTTTAACCGTGGAGACAGAATGCTAATGATGTGTCATGTATCTTTCAGATTCACCCTAGCTAAACTTATCCAAGTGTAGAGGAACATAATTATAGCAGATTATCAAGGGTAAAAAAATACTAAGATATTATATTGTCATCTGGATGTGTGCAATGTGCTACTTGCCTCACTTGTATGACATCAACATTTACGCACACCAGCACCCTAAAAGAAAGGCACCTCAACAACTCCACTACCTCAGGATTCAGGCTGGCTTCCAAGATCCTGAAGGCATTCTGCACCTGCACCATGGAGAGCATCCTGACGTCCTGATCATCACCACCTGGTTTGGGAGCCGCACGAAGCAGGACAGCCCAGTCCTGCACAGAGTGGTGTGGCCTCCGGGGCCTGGAGGCCATCCACAGGAAGCGGTGCATGGACAGAGCAGTGAAAACAATACAAGATGCCAATGGCGGCCCAAATGGAGCGGCCGTCCGTATTCTGAACGTGGAAAGTCCATAGCTAACAAGCCGCTTTATGCACTTGTGTTTATGGGAGCAGTGAGAGGCTTGGCTTCAGTGCCTGTGATCAGAAGGTTGCTGGTTCAAGCCTGGCCTTGGCACACCCCTGGCCACAGTAAGCCACCTTCCATGACCAAGCTTGCTCTCATGGAGTGTGACATTGGGGGAGGTGTAGAGAGAGTTTGCTCACAGGGATCAATGAAAAGTTTTAATTATTATTTTTAACTGTCATTGCACATCTTTTTCAATTGTTGATATATTGCTCTATAGTTTTGTCTTTTTTTGCAGTCATTTTATCATTATCGGTATTTCTGTTGTTATCTCATTTTATTCCTGTATTTCGTTAAGCTGTTTTGATTTTTCCATTTGTTTTGCGTATTTCATTAAGCACAGTCCAGGAGGTAGGGGAAAGACATTTTACTGCACAGTGGTGCAGTGTATGATTGTGTATGCGAAAAATACACGATTGCTGAAATTTTAAAAAGTATATCCTCTCAGAGGACAAGCTAGATGAGCTAATTATGGAAAGTGTATAATCAGAACAAAGTGATATAGCAGGTAATTTTATTAACTAAAATTAACTAAATTCCCAGCTTACCCATGGATATGGTTTATGTCTATCTTTGTGTAAACGTGCCTTTGAATGAATACGGTGCCCATCCTTCTTTGTGGACCATTTTTAATGTCCAGGCGGCTTGGTGCTCTTCAAGGCAAAGCCTACAATCTCTACTCACCTTCTCTGTCATCATCCACCTGTACTGAGTCAAAGGGAAATTGGCAACATGCTGGTTCCTCGCAAAGTCTCTCTCTATCTCAACTAAATATGCTTTTTTGTACAGTGCTTTCACATTCATAATTGTATTTTTTTTATTCTTTGACCAAAACATTTTTAAGAATATTTGCCATCAAGTGAGCCTACAAGTATACTGTAAATAGACACCATGACAATAGACATACATGTAGGCAAATATGAAAACAACAATAACAATATAGTCTAGAGATATTACTGTCAAAATGATCACAAAGAGTGCAGTGAACAAATCGTGGTGAAAAACAAAAAAAAAAAGTCTGGAGAATAAAATACAAAAATGACTAACAAACAGGATGTAACAAGTTATGAAACTGACACAGGTGACACTCATTCCAGTAGAGTGAGGACATGTTTGTGTTTGGCAGGGTTATTGTACCTACAAAGGTGTCTCTGCTCCTCCGTACAGCGGCCCCTGCCGGCCAGCCTTTAAGGCATTTTTTATGATAACTATTTTGGTTAGTCAGATCCCCTGAGTCATTGCCTGATTTCCCATAAGGCATGATTGGCCACACTTATGAAGTAAAAAAGGTTCACCATGCATGTCACAAGCCGTCTCCTTAGCTAATCCAAAGGCAGTTAATAGGTAGGGCTGTGTGACCTGATGATCTCCAAGATCTGCTTTTCCGGAGAGCTCGTGCTACATTGCACATTCGACCAGTTGCGGTTCTATGGCTCATACATGCATCTGAAGTTGTTTTGTCAGCCAAATCCTTTTCGACACAAACAAACCGGTAAGGTACCCCAGCAACCTTTTTGCCATTACAGTTCAGCTAAACACAATTCACCATGTGCAGCCTAGCATCTATAGTGTTATAATGGATGGCACAGACAGGATACAATTTAACAATTAACTTATATTCAGATTCTTGGAGATAAACGGATTCAGGTTATTTGTCCTAAAGGTACAGACGATTCTATAACATTAAAAATAATATATGTTATCACTATGGGGTGAAGTGTGGCTCAGTAGGTTAAGCCTTTGTGTCTGTGATTGGATGGTTGCTGGTTCAGACCCCACATCAGCACGTGTGTGGCCCCTTGAGCAAGGCCCTTAACCTGCAGCATTCTGGGTGCTCTTTGCAGCCAAGTTTGCTCTCATGAAGCAGGAGGTGAGAAGAAACTTTCCCCACCGGGATCAATAAATAACTTCAACTTAATATATTATGACTCTTTTTTGAGTAACCCCATAATCTTCTGGAGTTATTCCAGCATCGTCCACCAGGACTCCAGCCACAGCCCTGAGACAAGCACTGACGAAGGCTCCACTTAATGGTTTCTCACATGAGGCGGGCCCCAGGTTATCTGCTGGCAGTTGCTAGTTTATTTTCTAGGTTGATATTTAGATTAGCATATCGTAAGCTGTGAAACCTACAGAGTAAATATTCAAAGGCAATTATGTTGTGCTTTTAAGGCAGTAAATATAAATATGACTGAATAGAAATCAAAATCAAATATAAGTGACAAACTTAAAACATAATCATAAACATTGTAAATACAGGGAAACCTGAATTAGACAAATAATACAGCAAAAATATGGCAAATCTGGATCAATAATCCATCAACAGCTCAATCAGCCACAGCAATTAAGTGCTTCGTTGAAATGAATAAAGCACAATAGGTCTTTCAAACCAGACTCGGGCATCGAAACTGAAAAAAATAATCTGAGTTTAGATAATATGCTTAGTTACATTTTCCTGATTATATATGGTTTTTATTTAGTTTTCTTTTTCTTTTTGTCCTAACAATTGCACATTTCTTGTCTTTTCTCAGGCTGGCACAGCTAGAAAATCTCAGAAGGAAAATATGTTAAGCACATTCTTGGTGTGAGACCCAAATGGAGAAATACATTGTGTTCTATTAAAAAAATAAATCATATTAAAATAAATTTAAAACAATACTTGTCAATTTAATTGGGAAAGGAGAGTTTTATTATATAGTATGCCCTTTTCACAATATTAATTTTCTGCGATGTTTGCTTTCAATTTTTGTTTCGGTGTACTGTAGGTTAAATATCAAACATAAGCAAATAAATTGCCTTAATCAGAGTGTAAATTAGCTAGTCTGTGTCTGATTCTTTTTAGTATTTTAGCCAGTTGAATGAAAAGGACCCTCAGTGGAATCCACAAATTATCCTTTCAAACAGGAGTCACTAGCCCTTTCAGTTCTGCTTGCCTCCCACTATTGATTCGATTTACCTCTTTTCCCAAAGTCCCTAGCCCCACTGATGCTGCTGTTGTTATTTAATGATGTAAAAATTGTTTGATGGAGGAATTTAATATAGGTACCCAACAGGGCATTCAGGAGAACATAATTCAATTAAACTTGCGAGGACAAGTTCTTGCAAAGCTTGCCCGTTTTCAGGAAATAATCACTGCAAAATGCCTCAATGTTTAAAAAACTGGGCATTCTGGTAAAAACAAATGTCTAATAACATATATAGAATGATTAAAAAAAACACCTCTGATATGCTTGAGCTCCGCAAGTTCCCTAACAGCACACAATATTACACCATGCTACAAAGGGCCATTTGCAATGAGTAATTTATAATTATGTCATTTTAATGAGTGATATGTTGTAGTTTTTTTTTTTCATTAGTTCCAAGTTGCTGCAGATTGCCTCATTTAAGGCAATTGCTCCACTTGATTTAATTGCTTTGCATAACTAAGTAGTCATCAATCATACCATTTACTGCCTGCTTGTTCAGACACAGAAGAACAAGCTTGTAGGTTTACTATACGAATCTGGTCCACTACTAATGCAATATTCTTATCTTTTTATACTGTTCTGTTTTCCTTTGTATTGCATACAGAGAAGATGGAAAAGCATTTCACGACACAGTAGTACAGTGTCAGATTGCAGATATGATGAGTAAAACTTGAAACAAAACTTTCAACTTGCCGTGGACACACGGTTCGCTGAGCACCCTGAGCCAGACCATGCCAAGCATACTGCCCAAGTCTGTTGGACAGGAAGCTGCAGGAAGCAGGTAACTGCCAGAATTCGGGCCCTCTGATTGGACAGGAGGCTCTGGAACGAGGTGTGCTGGAAACGGACTCATATATGGACGGTTGGTGGAACTGGGTGGGAACCAAACCCAGGACATGATATAAAAACATAAACGGACAGATGACAAAATCACAACCGTAGCACTGAAACAGAACAGAGCAGATGGACGCCCAAAGTCATTTTCTCTGGGAGCAACGAGACTGAGCCCCAAGCAAAATTCACTCTGCTGGCACTTCCGGGTTTAATTAATTCCTTAAGGACCACTCCCAGCCGTCCCAGCTGACGTGGGCATAAAGTGGCTAAGACACCGCGCTGCATAACTGTGTCGTCGTAATTGACCAAAACTATAAATTGGTAATGTTTTATTATGTATGTATGACTTGTTTTTGTTGAGCATTTTTAAAACATACTACACTTAAATAGCTGATTAGATAGAGCCACTTGAGCTTTACCTTTCAGAAAAGTGTTTACATTTAAACAGATTCAGTTAAAAACAGTGGCAAACCAATGAGACTCACTTTATGTAAATGTGGTAGCACTGAGTATTGTGGGAGTGTGAGAATCTGTGGGAAAAGATCTCAGCTATGAACATGAGCCCAAATATTTGGGTGATGTAAATAAGTGTCCTTATTGCTACTTTGGTGCTCAAAATGTTTTTAGGGTAAAACTGTTTTTAATTGCTAGCTTTTTTCTTTTCTGGCAAACACAAGTTATTTTATTGCTTCTTAATTAAGACAAATGTATAGTTGAGGAAAGACTGAACAGCTCACTGATATATTTTGCAAGGCAGACACAGACGATTTAGCATCGTTGATTGTGCAAGGACTGCGTTACAATAATAACATTAATCCAGGCGAAAGGCATCTGCAGCGCCGCAGATTGCAGAACACAAAGTATATTCATTTTCTGCCAGGTCACCCAGTTACATTTTACCGACATGCCGGGGATAACTGAGAGAGGAAATTGGGAAAGGTAATCAAAAATAGATGTACACCCGGATTGTGTTGTTTTGGCCTGATTGAAGGCCCTTGAGATATATTGTACACAGAGATCTAGGTGGCAAGCTCAGTGCAGAAAGCAACAGCAAAACCGCATCTGATATATATGCGTGTCTATATATTGTTATGTTATTTAAAAAACTCCAGATTCAATCACACTATATCACTTGATTGCATCTATATGGTCATGTAACTAGAATTTTTCTGAAAACTGAAATTAGGTTGGATTTACTAAAATGACACTGTGAATAGGTAATTTTTAATACTGTCATTTTAAATTGTTTCTTGCGTAAACTTTAAAAAATTTTACCTGGTACAAAAGCTTCCTAGTGTATGGGAATCAAACATGAATATGGTAAGCCTGACTGCCTGTACTCAGAGTTATTTTTGTTAAGTAAAACAGTGTTTTTCGTTTGTCTTAGAATATTATTTTGCTTCCTTGTTCTGCCCTCGAGCCAAGCCATCTCCTCCACAGTACCATGGTACATAAACCACCGCCATCTAGAACTACAAGGTGCTTTAAGCACAGAAACTACATATTTCACTAGCTCTGCTATAATAGACATTACCTCAAAGCAAAAGAAGAAAAAAAAAAGAATCAGTATTTTCAAATGAATTTTAGGTAATTGGAATACTTTTTAAAAACTGAAGGAAGCCCTTTTAATCAAATGACCCAGGAAGAGCAGGCAGTATAATACTCAGGTCAGTATTAAGTCATTTGAAATATTTAATTTTTCAAAGGTTTGATAAACTTTGTATTGTAGGACCAATGTGTTGGTACCTGTATAAGAGAGTAGGTGTGTTAGTATGGCACATGAGGACTGGTGCCTAGAGCAATTTCAGACATGTGAGGGACTCGGCGATGGAAGGAAGGTCCACTGCATTGCCATGCACAGTGCTTGCTCCGCGATCCTTCTTTTTTCCGCTTGGCAAGCCGACCCTCCAAGGATTAGCCCTCCGTGGTCGGAATGAGGAAGAGCAACGGCGATGACAATATGTAAGGGAGGGCAGTGTTGAGAGGTGGGGGACTTTACCATAATAACTGCATAATAAGAATTCATTAAGCATACACTATGTCCAGATGTGCTGGACAAACGGATGATGGAGTTTTATGTTTCGGGAAAAATTGAAAGATGTAAATCTGGTTTTCACAACATCATGGGGGGAGGGGGATTCAGATGGCATGCCTATATCCAAGGTATGCATGCATCATGCCAGGATCTGTGGCAGGGCTACACAGGCTGGCAGAATTCTCTGAGTTTGGTACAGGTTTGTCTGATGCTCTGAAGGACAAGCTTGTTTGCAGGCTATGAAATGAAGGCTTAGAGAAGGCGCTACTTATGAAGAGAGACCTGACATTGGCACACTCTTTGAAAAATCACCATATCTATGGAAACAGACAGAAAAAAAACACATTAGAATTGCAAAAGAATGTAACTGCTGAATGCACTGTTGTAACAAAACATCTGGATGAAGTGCTGGCATACTTTTGATGTGGAGGGAGATCTCATGGTGTGATCCAGTGCTGGTTTATAGACAAGGAATGTGACCTATGCAATAATAAAAAGAATAAATAAAAACAGAGCATTATGACAAAAACTTGGAAGCGAGGGAAAGAGACAAAAAGTGAGGAGTTCAATTACACTGATGAATCTAGAGCAGGTGCGTCTGGAACGTTGTGCCTTGAAAGAAAATGAACGCAAAATTATTTGGCAGATACCAGCATCTGAAGGACAAAACCTCATGATGGAGCTTGATGCATGGTTAGTCCTTTTAATCATATCTTGCTAGCATTACAAAGTACAGTTCACACATGTCAAATCAAGACACTGAACATAACAAAGGTCATATCAAAGCAAAGGTCATGACTTTTTTATGGGACTAAACAGAGGTGTTCTCTTATTAGGGGGAAGATGGCTATGGGATATTCAGTTTAACTGGAAGCCTGTAAATATGGTTCAACTCTTTGAGAAATACAGCACATAGTTCACACAGGAGAAGTTGACACACTTATAGTCCTGTTGCACAGTGCTGTTCCTAGGTGAAATAGGGACTTTGGAACCCCTAAAGGCAAAGATGGCAGTCAATGAGCGTGCTCAACCAAAAACATTATGCCTTATCCCTAAAGGTTGAGGTAGATCTTAAATGCTCAGTGGACCAACATGCATCTCAGAACCAGGCACCTTGCTGAGATTTTTATTCATTACAGCACAATGTCTGTACATCTCAAAAAAGGGAACCAATGGGAATTAACAGAGGCCTATCCACTTAACAATCAATTCAATGATCAACTCTATATTCACATGCTAATATTCAGAATGCTAATATCCCCTGTCTGAAAATAAGTGTTTCACCATGGAAAGCTATAAGGCTTCAGAAGCTTGAATAGGAGAATTTTGTCGAGAAATGGCCCAGTCACTTCTCTGATCAATTCATTCACCTCAGGAAAGCAGATTGGATTGAGCTTTTCAATCTACCACTCTTCAGATCCTAATAGTACCAATGAATCTACTCTCTCATTTGTCCATGTAGATTTCATAGACTGGGGTGCGTTTCCCAAAAGCATAGCTGCTAACTATGTTAACAGCTTACAAAGTTGGAACTGTGCAAGTATGACGCAGGTGTTTCCCGAAACCATAGTTCGAACTGTGGAGGTAACGATGGTGTGGACTTACATAGTACGATCCATCGTTAAATGACACAGGTGTTTCCCAAAATCATAGTTCGATCGAACGTTCGCAAACACTGTTGTTAAGTTGTGTAGCTCGAACTACAGCTCTCGATGTCACGACCAGCTCCGCCCTGCGTGTTTATTCCCTGTGTTTCCTTCAGGTGTGGCTCCTAATCAGCCACACCTGAAACCTGTTAAGTTTTGCCTTGTGTTCCAGCCCCTTTGTTAACTGATCACCATTTCCTAGTGTTTGATAATGATTACTTCCCTATATAAGTATGTCTCAGTCTTGTGATCCCTGTCCAGTCATTGTTCATACTGTCCATTGTTTTTTGGTGTGTGTTATTCATTCACCACGTTAATAAACACCCCTTTGAGGGGTTTTCATCGTGACAGCCTGCATTCTGGGTCGTTCCTCTCCATTGCTACGTGACACTCGAGCTGTAGTTAGAAGCTTAGTTCCTGCTGAAGGTGGAAATTGCAGTTGAATGAGGGTAGTCATCATGTAAGCAAGGTGAAAATATTAAATAGTCTTGCTGTACAAACATGTATAATGTCAAATGCTTTGAAAATGTATTTGTAAGAGTAACTTTAATGTACTCCTCTGTTCATGAGTATAATATGATTGTAGAGGATGTTGTTTACCCACTTTTGTTTGTTATATGATAAAATGCATTACATATATAAATATATATTTGGGGATGCACGAACATGACGTTGCAATATCACATGGAGTAATATTGCTATATTTATCGAATTAAAAACATGAAATTACCCGATATAAACTTCAAAAATTTCAAAAAAACACAACGACATTTCAAAAAACACACCCACATTTAAAAAAACACAACGACATTTCAAAAAACACACCCACATTTCAAAAAACACAACGACATTACAGAAAACACAACAACAT
>JAODKL010000128.1:11061123-11076347 GCA_026780765.1 Petrocephalus schoutedeni
TTTGTAAATTTCTTATGTTCTTATGTTCTTATTTATTTAAAACCTACAATCTCAAATCAGTTGATGCAACACATGGTGTTCGTTATAGAGAATTTATGGATTGCACAGAATGACCAGTAACATTTTAAAGCTTGGGTTTATGTCCAGGGAGCTGTTCTTTTGAAAGCGTCCCTCCAGGTGTCTCCATTGAAGCCACCTGCTAAGACTGCTGAGTCCATTGAAATTACCCTCTTCAGCACCTCTCCTCCCACTTTCCCTAAAGGGATCAATTTGCATTTATTTCGCGGACGCCTCTACCCAAGGAGACATACAATTGTGGAAGCAGGGTCAGCCAATCCCAGGAGCAACTGGGAGTTAAGGGCCTTGCTCATGGGCCCCATGGTAAAACCACTCTACCAACTATAGGACAAGAGCCAGCAACCTTGTTGGTTAATATGAGAACCTCCTACAGTAGGAGAATATTCTTGCCACTTGGGAGCAATCCACTTGTCCACTGCAAACAATGACTGCACAGCTCTCGTTCTGAGAACGATGAGCATCCTCACAGCCAATTGAGGTCTTTCACCATTGACAACTGCTAAGTAAGGTGATTGCACCACTGATTAAGTGGTTTGGTTTCAGAGCTGACATTGTGCCCTCAGATATGGCAGACTATATCGCCACAATAACTCCTTTCTCACCAAAGAAGCACTACTCCGTTGGGCCCACAAGATGGCTCCACTTAGGCCTTTCTGGCTGAGCTCAGCCAGCTTACATGGGTGGCCCTGCCTCCAGCCACTTATCAGAAAACGCCTTCCCCGGGACTGACTCCAGGAGTGGATACTATTAACCCTAAAGGCAAGCTCATATTTCCACATGTACTTTCAGGCTACAGAAGGTCATGCACATGGGAGTTTGTGTTCATACTACATTTGTCTGTGGATGCAGATGATCACAGTCAGCAGCAGAGGGCAGATGTATTGAAACAAACACAAATATAAGCAGCGTAGTGAGACAGTTTTAAAATTGGTAGTGTAGGCCTCGGCTGTATTAATGTAATGCAGCATACCGCGGCATTTCCAAATCTCAAATCCTTACGAAATTTGCCGGGCAAATTTTATCGCCAAGAACACCTCCACATCTCGTACAACAACAGTTCTTCTTCTCCTCATTCTTGGTTGACCCCTGTACTGCGAAAGTTTCTGCTCTGTGAAAATTTCCTTGTACATGTGAGGTCGATGTACATGGACACACACGATCTCCACTGCCTAAAACAACTTGGGCTACACAGACACCCTCTGCAGCCGCCCAGAGCAAACCTGATGATGGAATTTATGTCACTTCACCCTGTGCGGGACTGAAAGCGCACGGAAACGCGACGCATGCATTGGACATATTACAGGCAGGGTAATGTGCTATTTACCACCTCCAATGGGGATCTTAATTGGATCATGGCTTGCATGGCCTCTCTTTTATTTAGTTTAAATGTGGACAGAGGAACCCAGCTCAAAGGGTTCAAAGGTTTCAAAAGTTTTCTCATCATATGTTTTAAGTTTATTGAAATTATTACTTGTCTGTTAACCTGCAAACTACAACAGCAATTCACAGTAGAATAAATAACAATAAATAGCAACATCACAGTATGCAGTTGACACTAAATAGAGCCTTAGAATATATGGAACATTACAGCGAAAGGTGAGATAAAGCAGAGAGTGCTGCAGTTATATTATGTAACAGTGTAGCTGTATTAGTATTAAAGTGCGATATAAATCAGGGACTGTTCAGTACTCTTATGATCTTGGGATAAAAGCTGTCCCTGAATCTTAATGCCTGGTTGTTTATGGTCCTGATCGGCTTGCCGGGGTGGGGGGGTAGTGCCACTGCAGGATGACTGAAGTCTTTCAAGATGCGATCTTCCTTTCTGAGGCAGCATGTGGTGTAAATCTTCCTGACTGCTGGGAGCGATGCGGCAGGGATGTTTGCTGCCACTTTCAGTACCCTTTTCAGTTCCTTGAAGTCCCGGTCTGAGCAGCTGCCTTGCTGGGACAGGTTGCTCGCAATGCGGATTACGAAGACAGACAACACAGCACACCCGAAGAAGTCTGTGAGGGCTATACTGTAGGTGACGCCCAGGCCTTCCTTAGACAGAAGTAGACACTGGTGGATTTTATTGATAGCAGCAATGACATTTTGTAGCCTGTTCAGCCACGAGGGTGTCCCTGAGGAATTTAAAGCATCTGACCCTCTCCACAACCACCTGCTTCCTGATTCGATGACTCCCTGTCCTGTCATCACTCTCCTCCTCCCTATTGGCTGTCTTGTTGCCATTGGTGATCATACCTATGATATTGTGATCAGCAAATGTGATAATGGAGTTGGACCTGTGTCTAGCCACACATTTGTGGTTGAGCTTGGAGCACAGCAGGGGCCTCAGCGCACTGCCTTGCAGAGTTATGGGGATGAGCACCGTGGAGGAAGCCTTCTTTGCCAGCATGCCCAAGCTGGGGTCTGCCAATGAGGAAGACCAGGATGTGGCTGGAGGGTGGTGCCAGTCCCAGGTCCAGAATACTTGGCAGTCAGTTTGGATCACACAGTTTGGGATGCCCCCCCTCCAATCCAGACATTTCCTTTCAAATGAGTTTGTATAAATTTTCCAAAACCCAGCTTATGTGTTTATCATTATGTAGTCAATCAGCAGGTACGCTACCAAAATCCGGTATTCAATTACCTTTTATTCCTGTACTCAATTATCTTTATATGTCAGTGAGGATCCACACTGGATGACTAGATGAAATATAATATAAAAGTAATATGTATGAATATACTTACCTTGTCATTCCTGAGCATCCATATTTTCACCAAAAAAAAATCAAAGTCAGATTTCTGATCTTCTAATTTAAAGTGATTTGATATGTTTTGCGTTATTTTGCATAACTGTAGGCATTTATAAGGGCTTTTTTCTCATTTTTGTTTAAAAGTGATGTATTTCACCTGCATTGTACCTTTATATTCAGATAAAAACACTCAGTAACCACATCATTAGGAACCAGTACAGAGTCCAGTTAGGACGCTGCATTTGTCTCAAGAAACACAGGGTTGACACGGAGTCACAGATGCCTTTCTGCACACCACTGTCATTCTGAGCTGTTAATTTTGTGTTTGTGGCCTTCCTGTCAGCTTTAATTAGTATGCTGAGTCTCCACTGACTCATTAACAAGGTGTTTTCCCCAAGAGAACTGCCACTGGCAGAATGCTTTTTTGTTTAATCGCACTGATGTCTGTATACTTTGGGCAGTGGACTGTTTGAAGTGGGTGGCTGTGTCTATGATGCTGGTACCGCCACATGAGGCAGAAACAAACCAGCAATCTCTGTCTGTCTGTCTGTCTATCTAATAACATGTAATCAGAATATTACAAAATATGAATCTTCACCACCTGAACCAATTTAACAGAAAAAACTTGGATGAATAAATGGGATTTTTATGCCATAGGTACCAGATTTGTTTTTTGAGCCGTTTGCTTCTAGTTGCTTCTAGCTTCTAGGTCTTCTAGAACACTGCTTATCCAACTGTTTTAGTCGTCTATGATCTAATTATGGAAAGTTTTCAGATTTTCAAATATTTTTCCTATGGTATAACAAAGGACCATCAAAACTTGTATCTAATTTTACAATACTGTTTATGCATTTTGGCACATCTTTTTTTCTGTGTTTTCTGTAAACTTCTGTCAGCACTGATGCTAACAGATACGTCTCTTATCCCTGGGAGTATACAAAGTGAGACAAGATGCTCCTCAGCCCAACACGTTGCACTTGTACACATTAAGGACAATTCTGCAGCTCCCCCTACCAAGAAAGCCATGTGAAGGAGCACATGTAAACCCTGTCCAGCCAGAGCTCAGGCCAGCAGCCAGACCTCTGCAGTGTCACTACATTCCGAGCCACCAAGGGCCCCTCATTCGAATATATCTGTAATTGCTTATTATAAAAATTGTTCTTTGCCTAATTCTGCTGTTCATAATTCATTTACAATTAATTTGTACCCATTCGTCTAGAATATTCGGCCATTATGGCAGGTGACAGATCGTCAGATTAGCAACAGTCCATAATCCACTGGTACTTCAAATACTAATTGGACATCGTAGCCGTTTGCTCATTATCACTGACTGCAAAAGATTGTTTTCCTGTTGTTCACAGTAAGTAAAGCACCGAGCAGAGTAAGCCGGGTCAGCTGAGGAAGGTCCATATCAGGGGTGGCCAATCTTATCCGCAAAGGGCCAGTGTTTATGCAGGTTTTTGGGATAACCTTAAGGTCAGCTGTTCAAACCTGGGTGTGATGACTCTTCAGCCAATCAGTCCTCTAATTAGTAATCTAATTAGGGAGTTGCACTAAAAACCTGCACACACAATGGCCCTAAGATTGGCCACCCCTGGTCTGTTTGCACCCAACTATGCTAATAATACATATTGGTTACTCCAAAACATCCATCCATTTTCTGAAACCGCTTCTCCTATACAGAGTTATAAGGGGTCCAGAGCCTATCCCAGGATGGGGCACCAACCCATCACAGGGCACACTCACACAGGCACCATCTTCATCCTCATCATGGCGCTGAAATGGTTTAATTTCAAGCTCCTCCATCTATGCCCTTTGTAGTCCTGGTCCCTGTTCCTGGTCTCTGCTGAAGGCTACATCTGAGTCCGCCTTTTGCACGCCTCCTCATACAGCCTGTCATCCAGAGGTCTCCACAGTTTCCTGCTGGGCACTGTCCAGTGGTCTTGGGCAGAAGGCATGGCATTGTGGAAGACACAGGCTGAAGATTTGGGTGATCTGTTTCGTATTTTGTTAATAAGCATTTTGAGCTGTATATTACAACAGTTGATTCTTGAAACAAAGCAACAATTCTACCAATTGTTATTTACATAAAAAAATATATATATTGGTATCTTGCAGATATTATTATTATTATGTATAAAAAGTTTATACTGTCTCACTTGAGTGTAGTTCCCTCTCTAAAGTGAAGTAAATTTAGTTTGATAATTCCTGTACATTTGTTGGAAGCCATACCATTTTTTTGTGCGATACCAAAATGAGCCATACAATCACAGCCTTCTTTAAACAGTTATTTGCATGAATTTAAATGCAAAAGGAGTACTGTAGCTAAATATTTATCAAACCATGGTATTTTGTTCTCTTTTGCATTCTCTTTGCTCTCTGTTAACCTTGCGTTTGTCACAATGGGTGATGCAGTGGACCTGGTAAGGGGTTAGGGTTAGGGGTGTAGGAGACGTGAGCTCCTGTCAGTTTTAAGCCCAGGATGAGATTATCAATTGACTAGCAGCCACCAGCTGCGTCTGGCTCCATAGTCACCCAGGGGAAGATGGTGCTTCCTGTCCGGAAGAGGGTGCGGTGCCAATGGGGCTCTGAGCAGTTAAGTGTGAAAAACGAAATGAACCATTAGATACATTTTGAACTCATTGAGGCCTCCTTGTAACACAATGCAGCATTTCTCTTTGCAGCAGAATTCACCATTTCCAATAGCAATCACTTTGCGTAATGATAACATGATTCTATTTGCCACAGTACACAGTGCAAGAATCTCAAGGTGTTGGTTTTCCACTATTATATCAACATCCATATTAATATGAACATCACGTTAGGCACATGCAATTCTTGCATCGCAAGGACTGGGATAGCTGAGCTGAGATCAGGCTTTTTTGAGCCTATATACTGTCCAGACATCATAGCATTTTTACTTATCTTAGAGAAAGAAAACTTAGCAAGCATTGCAATTTTAATGATGGAAAAGCAGCCTAAATCTATAGAAGATTTCCCAAAGCCGCATCTGAATTCATTCAACTGAAGTCTTGGACTGTAATTATTAATCTGAAGTCTAAGTGAACCTATCAGATCACCAACTCTGGATTTAGACGAGGGTCCCTCTGTTCCAGTCGTAGAGGGCCAATCTTCCAGGTTTCCTTACTAAAACACACCTTATTGAGCTCACCAGCCAATTACCAGGTTTAGTAGGTGTGTCTGAGTAGGGAAATCTGCAAACTGTGTCACAAAGTGGCCCTCCAGGACTGAAATCAGGGAACCCTGATTTAGACTAACTAAATGACCCCCAACATACCTTACATGACTGTAACTGTTAGAACTAATGCTAAACTAAACAAAAGAAGTAACACCAAAGTCATCATCACCAACAGTGATTTGAAGTTTTTCACTGACACATTGTGTATTTTAAAAGGCTGCCCAAAATTGTAGGTCTGTTAGTCTGGAATGCTGGTGGATTTAGAAAGGGAGAGATCTCCAGGAGATCCTAGAAGTCATTACAGATCAACTTTCCAAAATGGCCCCAGCAGAACATTAATCACAGCTCACTTCCAAGGGTCTGATGTCTTCATCTCTGGTCACTGATGCGAGCGACTGCCTTCCCCATAAAAAAACCACAGCCACCCAACCCGAAAAGCCTCTCTGTGTTTATCTTGAAAAAGAGCATCTGTATTTATGCATTAGTCATGCATTGTATTAGTTGACTGGTGATTACACAAGTCATGTGAACAGCATACATGGTGGCCAAAATTATTAGAACACTTGACAGATCTGAAAATATTGACTTTTTTGCCTCCAAAACATGATTTCATTTCATAATGTTCATGAAATATGCAGATGGTTGAGCACAACAGATATCAGATGAAGTGACACCTACTGTTTTTATCCACTTTTAACTTTAATATTTGGTATGTCCACCTTTTGGCATAGTGTGAATATATTTCCTGGGAACTTCAACACTAATATTATCCCATGCCTCGTGCAACTCAAGCCAAAGGCTTTCCTTTAAATGTACAATAGATCTGTCCAGTTTATTTTCCAATTTGTCACAAATGTGCTTGATGGGGTTGAGGTCTGAACTTAGCACAGTGATTCTCCTTATGAAGGCTCTATTCTATCGTATATAGAGCATAATGATCACTTTGTAGATATTTCATTTGTGTTATGGGTATTTTAATGGCCAATTCAACAAAAACAACTGAAACCTTTTAAATATGCCAAGTGTTCTAATAATTTTGGCCACCACTGCATATGTATATTATCCATTTATGGAGTCAGATACTGTGATGATGTAATCTATATAAAAAAATAAATGACAGAAAATAATGCTCCAGCAATTTCTTTGTTCCTGGGATATGATACTGTGTGGTGACGTCACACTACAAATGGTCAATATCATGTAATATTATAAGCCTAAATTAAATTAGTGTGTGATTGCTCACAGAACTTTCTTCTGTTTGTAAATACATGTATGTCTACTACAGTTAGTTACTATTGCCTTGACAGCTAAACAATATAAACATCTAAAACATTAAATGTTGACAGTGAACAGTGTTACGGTTGCGGTGCGATTTACGACCCATAATGCAGGCGGTGCAGGAAACAAGACGTTTATTCCGAAGGGACACAGGATTTCGGAACACAGGAACAACACGAAGATCCGTAAACCGATGTATGGTGCTAGATATCACTCATACATACAATGACCGACACTGGGGAGAAAACATGGGCAGGCTAAATACACGGGAGAACACGGGGCAGCTGGGAACAATCAGGAATACGATTGGGAAACATACGCACGAGGGGGACAAGGGGCGTGGCACAACAAAAGACACGGACATATCGTGACAAACAGTGACAGTGACAAAAAATAAGTTTTTGTCCAAAGACCACCCATATGCTTGTCTTCTGTGTTAGCATGGGAATTTGGAGGGTGCTTCAGTTTCCTCCCACAGTCCTAGTACCCTTGGTTTTGAAATTGTCAGCTTTTAGTCCCTTTACTGCACGATTGCTCTGCAATTAACTAGCATCTGATTAATTATGTATCTGAGATCATTATGACATTTCCAGACCAGTAGGGGGTGATGGCTCAGAAAAAGGGTCCAAATTTAATTGTATAAGAGGTTGTGAAAAATGCATGAACAGATATTGCATTATTCACATAAATATTGACAGAGCTCAGTAATCTGTTTCTGTTTGTTAGTGAGTAACAGCTGAGCATCTGCTAAAATAATGCTGCATTAAGCGACCTTTTTCAAAAGACTGGTTGTGAATAATTCAAAAATAGTCCAGACCTTTTATAGACAACCCATAGGAATAAAAGTAGCACTTTTGCATGTTTTAAAGAGAATGATGTAATATTATTGTTAATTGCCAGGCCGCCTACAGTTCATAATAGCTAATCCATCTGAAGCTATGTGGGCCTGGCCAGTACTTGGATGGGAGACTAACTAGGTTGCTGCTGGAAGAGGTGTTGGTGTGGCCACCAGGTTAGCCCATCCTGTGGTCAGTATGAATCCCAATTCCCCAGAGCAGTGATGGGAACACAGTGCTGTTAAAATGGCGCTGTCTTTCAGATGAGACATAAAACCGAGGTCCTGTTTCTCTGCGGTCATAAAAGATACCTAGGTGTCATTTGAAAGAGTAGGGGTGGTACCCTGATGTCCTGGCTAAAATTGCCCACTGTGGCCCTGTGAAATCTGGCCTCTAAATCATCCCCTATATCTAACTGGGGAATTCACTACCTCGCTACTACAGTATGTGGTGAGCATACTGGTGCAGAATGGCTGCTGTTGCATCATCCAGGTGGGTGCTACACAGGTGGTTGAAGTGGCTTCCCATTGCTTCTGTGAAGCACTTTGTGTGTCAAGAAAAGTATTATATAAAATTATTATACAACATTCATTCATTTATCTCTTACAGTAGGATCATTCATCAGTATACATTTTTTTCCATTGACAAACTACACGTCCACTACTATAAAAATGCTGTGACTCCAAAGTTTTCCCCAGTTCCAGAAGTTTTCCTATTAAACCAGCAAACTTTGCCGTGCATAACCTATATTTTAAAAAAGATTCCAGCCACCTCATTTACATCTCTGTGCTATGAAAAGATTCCATCTTAAATTGATAAGAAATGAGAGTCATCCCCACCTCTCGCAAGCTTTTTAAATAACGACTGCATGAGCTCATCATTCATAATGACACTGATCATTTATTATGAACTCAAGTGGGATGAAAAAGCGCTCCCTTCGTGAATAAACCTTGTTCTCCCATTCTGATTTCTGCTTAACCTTGGCTCATGCCTGATAATAACTTTGTCATTGAAAACCTAACTCCTTTTTTCTTAACTAAAGGGCCTTTAAAAAAGATATATTGCTTGGACACTGCAGATGAAACCCCAGCTGTATCGACTTACATTTTTATTAATTCTCATTTCTCCTGCAACAGGCCTAATCGGAATGACCTGGCTTTGTAATTAAAGACACCAGTTGGTGATTGTGATTTGAGCAAGAACATATTGTGTCATCTACGGTGTCGCTGATCAACCCAGACCATATCACATCATGTTTCATGGGCTACTGTTTGGTTTTAATATACTATCTGAAAACATGCTTGCATGCTTCAGTTTCACCTACACGCAATCTCCAGTGGTTCCAGAATATTCAGCAGACTGTTTCACCTGTCTTGGGATTTGTCTGACCATTTTTACCTCTGTGCCTTTCCGTGAGTTTTGTAGTCAGGATCCTTGTTCCCAAGCTACAGTCTAAGCATTAGTTCCAGTTTCTGGTTTTCCCACATATGATATTGCCTCTTCTGTTTGTTTACCTCCTCCTATTTCAGATTATTCTTCATTGTCTTAGATGAGCTTGATAGAGCTTAGCTTGCCTACTGACTTTAAGCAATAAATATCTGTTTTTGGACTGTTGGAAATGAACGTTCTCTGGAAATCTTCTGTTATTACAATCAATGCACTAAGCTTAATTTTTTTTCTGGTATTTATTTTAGAATTGGGTCATTGTTAACATGGTCTTCTAATCTGATCCTTTTTTCTCAAATGGGTATTACAGAACAAATGGAGAAATGTGCAGAGAAACTAATAAAAAAAATCTTTTTCAGCATGTTAGTCTCCTGGAAATATGTATGGATTGTATCTACCGCATTTATCTTTCATTTCTATATTCTAAAGAGTTTTTAACTGGCTTTGAACTTTAAAATGAAATTTTCAGTTCAGCTTTGAAAAATGTTCCATATTTTCCTCACACAGACACACCAGAAGCAGTTACATATTCAGCCCAAAATTTGAGTTATATAATAGAGATGATTGGAAAGAAGAAAAGGCATTGTTAAGAACATCTTAAATGTTTCAACTGAAGCAGCTTATGCAATGATAGCAGTTAAAGTGGCAGTATTGCCAAGTGAGAATTTTTCTGATGCCAAAAGGATTCTAGTTTCTAAATATATAGCACATATAAATGTTTTTAAGTTCACGTATAAATATGTACACACATAAATATGTTTTAGTTCAAATGGAAAATAAAATATATATTTACAGACTTCCTTGTTTTAAATCCTTTCTACTTTTTCAAGATTTATAAAGGTGGAGCTTCAGTTCCTTTTTTAACAGTTTCTGGGGAGAGGCTGGGTGCATTTTGAATGGACAATGTCATTGTTAATGACTATGCTGCATAAACAGCTTTCTAATTTTAAAGTGATAGTCTGAGTGTTTTTTAATGAACTGAAAATGCCAACAAGGGAAAGTTAATGAAGTTATCTTTTTCAAAAATAGCGGTAAAGAACATAGTGTAGCATATATTAAAATTAGTTTAATAAAAGAGCATGCTTCAGAGTTACAGTCATGTATTTTCTTGGATTCATCTGTTCTTTTAGTATCATGTGAATGTTTCATGTTTGACAAACCTTGAGAACAAGATGAAAATGCATATAGAAGCCAGTAAAAGCTCTTATGGGTTCAAATAACACATAACAAGCCTGGTTTCTGCTCCACTCTGTGCAGAATCTGGGAAAGCTAGCAAATACTGTGGGAGTCCAAAGACAAAATCTCCTCCAGAGGTCCTTCTGCAAGTGCTCTACCAACCTCCAGGGTGGCAATCCCCTGGTGTGGTGGGTCACGACCTGGATATGTGACCGAAAAAGTTCATTAATGTATTGTATTTCATGTGAATTGATTCAATATAAATGAATACTGTACTTAAAATAGTATAATCTAATTAAAAAGTCTAGGTTAAATACTTAGTCTTCTCTCAAATACCTATATTTCTTTATATATATGCAACATACTCAAAATGAGTACACAGTGTGCTTCTTAATTATGCCAGTTTTTTGTTCTAACCTTGCCTAAATTGCATTTAACATAAAAAATCAGGGTAAGATACCATTTGTCTTCTGGAGAAAAAATGCTTCATGTAGTGTGTATGGTCTCCCAGCCAAATGCCAATTGAATTTTATCTAAAAGAATTTACTGTGCGGTTAATTAGATAAATATATTTAAAGTTTACTTAATCATCAACATTTCACTTTGATTATGACAAAATGATGTTCTCTTTATTTTATATGAGCCATGCAATTTGTCATCCTTCAATATGATAAAACAGGTACCATTCTCTCAAGTGGATTTTCTTCTTCAGAATGGACCATCGCTACACATCAATAGGGTCTTTCTACTGCTAGACTAGACCAGGGTATACGTGCGCTTAGATGTCTCGTTGCTTTCCTACTGTTATTTCCACACTGGGACATGCCAGAAACACTTTGAACTTTAGGCCTGCACTTCTAGGCCTAGCAATCCTCTGATCCTCTAAACTGCTCAAAAATGCCGAAAGGAACAATGAACGTGAAGGGCATCGTGAATTATACATTCACAGCATCCTTATGTAGTAAACCTTCAGAAAATGGAACCGGTTCTAAAAAAAGCCGCAGCCATCTCAAGCAGTAATACAATGTAGTTAAGTCGTTTGAGAAGGTCACGGCTGCAGCCCTGAGGGACTGACCAGCTGCAGCTGTGAAGAAAAGGCTTCATCAGCACACACACTCAGATATGTGCCCCGCAAGCGGGCATATTCAATAAGGGCTCAACTTGGACAATAATAAGCACGCAAAAATGTAATGCATTTTTTTTTATAAAATTTACATGGGAAGCCAAAGGGGAAAATAGTAAAATAGTCAGTAACCATTTCAATTTTGTCAAATGAGAGGTAGTGTTATGGTTCAGACTTGTGTTTGGTGTTGAGTTTTATGTGGGGATTGGCTTTGGGGTAAAGGTTGAGGTTTTGGTGGGGTTTAGGGTTAAAATTGAGGTTTGGCTGGGGGTTTGGATTTGGGGTTAGAACTTAAGATTGGGTAGGTGTTGGGTTTGGGGTTATGGTCAAGGTTTGGGTGGGGGCTGGCTTTGGGGTTGAGATTTGGGAGGCAGTTGGATTTAGAGATGAAGGTTTGGGTGGGTGTTGGGTTTGGGGCTAAGGCTTGGGTGGGGGTTGGGTTTTGGGTTTGAGTTGAAGTTAGGGTGGGTGTTGGGTTAGGGTGAGGGCTGGGCTTGGGGTTAGGGTTGAGCTTTGGGTGGGGACTGGCACTGTGGTTAGGGGTGAGGTTTGGGCGGGGGCTTTGGGGCTAGAGGCTGTTATGACTGACAGAACATGCAGGGGTCACTCAGTGACGAGCACAGTTACCTCCTCAGTTCCTCAAATCTCAATCTCAGGATCAGCCCCCAATATATCAAATACCTTCTCTCTATGTATGATGTTTCCTATGCCATTTGATTAATTGTTGTCTCTAAATTCTCCATGGTGTATGACTGGGTGTGTGAGAGCCATACATTGGACAGGGATCCCATCCATGGTGGACCGCAGTCTCGTACTCTGTGGTGCTCTGTGGTCTTCTGGCTCCCCTGTTACGTTGACCAGGGTAAGTGGTTAGAAAATGGATGGGAGGACCCAGCAGAAATATAAAGAGAACACTCAAAGGTCTACGACATTGTTCTCATAGGATTAATAGGTTTGGCAATAACCACAGATAAACTATGACAACTGAAGTATTATGACAAATAGGTAAATGAATAAAAAATGTATTAAGATAAAATGCTGTTACAACCAATATAAACACTGAGTGTACTTTCTGTTATTCAGACTATTAAAATGGCTTTTGCAACACATTTCCCAGTGTATTTAGTAATTGTAAAATAAATCAAATACTAGTAAGGTTGTTACTCATTCAAGTTCCCATACAAGAGACAGTGTATTGACATTACCAGTGAATTATTAAAACAACCGTCTGAGATTTGTACAGAAACAAAGTCATTCACAATTCATATAAAAAACATTTCTGACATCATCAGTTTGACTGTCAGTGACTCCTGGAAACACCAAGGATTAAATTCACAAGATTAAAGGTCAGTTCTCTTTCTGCATGGTGCAATAAAAATGTAATTAAATGTAGAATAGGCAGTACAATCTATATTCTATTTAATTATCATACCAGAAAAATTAGTTTCAGAATTATTCTGTTTCAGGCTACTTGTTAGTGTCCCTTTTCAAAGATATTTTGCGATACCTTCTGTTTCTGCGTCTTTTTAATCTTTCTCATACTTGTGTTTTTTTTATAGATTGATGAAAAACGCTTCTGTTCTGACAGATGAAGTTACCACCAAACTCTGTGCGTCATGTATCCATTCACTTGTAGACAGAACAGGGGACACATGCAGTTGTTGAGTAGTTTGTTTACATGGAAAGCAAAAAGGCAGAGATTCTTCTGATGGAAGCACACTGTTTTTCTGTTGTTCTGAAGCACTTAGAAATCCTGTGTGTGCAAATGTGAGTCTAAATACAGAATGGAAAAGCAGGGACTTCTTTTTCAAAATAATAATTGGAGAAAATATCAGTGAAAACTATTAGCATATACAACAAAGCCATGAACAAAACAAGACTATGAATTTACTGAAGCAAGGAGAGGAAACTGTGACTCATTATTGTGCACTGATACATATATTTACAAACAAAACACTGCTTAATATTATCTATGTATGATTTAAGGTGAAAAATGAACATACCTGTAGTACAGTTTAAAGTTTTGCTGGAATTCTAAAACAAGGAACTGCCAAAACTGGGTATTAATATATGCATTTGAATTTCATTAATAGACCAATTGAAAGTTTATGGGATTTTAATTGCATGAGAAATGGTTATTAAATGATTATTATGATATTATGATTATTCCCAATGGCCATTTACTTTAAAAAAACAATGTCACACGCGGCATGTAAGAAAAAAACTCTGATGACCAGCAACTGGAGCTGAAAAGAGTGTGAAAAACTAGCTAACTAACTAACCAAATACCAGTCTAAGGCTGGTAATCTGGTGTTCCTGAGCAATGCACAGCAAAACAATTTAGGTTCATTTTGTTTTCTGCCTGCAAAAGTATCCAAAAAGAAGGTTGTGGGGGGTGGGGGCATGCAGCCACAATCAGTCTCACGCTGAGGTGAGTGAGAACCCAGAATACTGGTGAGGAAACAATGTCACCCACAGAGCCACACATAACTGGCTCAATCATTCATGGCCAAATTCACACATACCAGAGAAGTTAATATTTCTGTTTGCACGGTATGTGCAAACATTCCAGAATTGGCAGTGGTTTGGTGCCAAACACAGTGCAGGACAGTATTACAGGACGCTTAGCAATGCACTGTGCAATACACACAAAACCGAAGAACAGGGATTTGCAGGAAAACAATATTATTTAAAAACAAATAAACTTGCATAAGAGTACTATGTGCAAAATGCCAGGGAAACTGTAGATTTCACAGATGTAGATATACATACTTACATGTATATTAAATAAGATAACTCTTTATTGTCATCGCATAGTCATACTTTGTACAATAGTACAACAAAATCGGAACACTGTCAGCAATAAGGACAGTATTTTCTTTTATCATCTTAACTTTATTAAGGCTGATTAAATTGAATTGGTTTGATTTTATTTCAATCTGAGCTGCTGTCACAGTGCTCAATTACCCTCCTGCAACATCTATGATGTCTGTCAGTGAGTATTAAATGCGAAAAGACATGCAACACCAGAAAATTTAATTTCCTCTATCCTCATCACATTCTTCATTATGGGAATGATCCAATACAAATTACATATGGCAGTAAAAGTCCTTTATTTTTACACTTCATTTGGCTGATTTTATCCATGAAAGCTTTGGTGTATCTAGCACAAACTGCAAAAGTTCTTGTGCAGTGCAATTTTGCTATTTTCAGGCATCAGTGCCAAAATAAAATATTATATATATTATATATATTTACACACACACATACACACAGTCACCGGCCACTTTATTAGGTAGACCTTGCTAGTACCGGGTTGGACCCCCTTTTGCCTTCAGAACTGCCTTAATCCT
>JAODKL010000128.1:11098021-11108340 GCA_026780765.1 Petrocephalus schoutedeni
GTGAAGAGCCGTGCCCCCTGTAACTGGTCCAGGACAGAAGATAACAATGGCAGGGGGTAACGGTTCTTAATAGTAATGTCATTCAAACCCCTATAATCAATACAAGGGCAGAGCGAACCGTCCTTCTTGCCAACAAAAAAAAAGCCCACCCCCGCAGGTGATGAGGATAGTCGAATAATGCCGGCTGCTAAGGATTGTTCTATGTATTCCTCCATGGCTGTCCTCTCTGGAGTAGAAAGGGAATATAGACGTCCCCTAGGTAGACTGGTACCCGGGAGCAAGTCGATGGAACAATCGAAAGGGCGATGAGGTGGAAGGGCCGATGCCCGGGACTTACTAAACACCTGATGAAGATCCTGGTATTCAGCGGGTACCTTGGAAAGGTCCGGGGTCTCCCCAGGGGCTGTAGACGCCACAGGTGACTGGGCAGAGGGTAGACAGTGAGAATAGCATGATGGAGCCCTGGCGGTAATAAAACCCTTTCCCCAATCGATCTGAGGGTTATGTCTGAGGAGCCAAGGGTGACCTAACACCAACTGCACCTGTGGGGTGTCAATCACAAACAGAGAAATACTCTCCACATGGTTGCCAGACAAACGGAGACTCACCGGAATAGTAGCGTGAGTCACAGTTGCCAATCTTCCTCCGTTGAGGGATTGAGCAACCAGGGGCACCTGTATAGGTGTTGTGGGTATCTTCCATTGCTGAACCAGGGAGGCATCTAATTAGCTGTCCTCAGCCCCTGAATCAATAAGGGCAGCCAGCGACTGCTGCTGGTTCCCCCATGACAGCACGGCCGACAATATAGTGCGTCGGGAAGAAGAGGGCATACCCAAAGCCACGCCCACTAGTACCCTCCTCCTTACTGGTGGGCGAGCCCCTTTTACTGGACACGAAGCAACAAAATGTCCCATCTTCCTGCAATACAGGCACGCCCGGGAGGAAAAACGCCGCTGCCGTTCGGCAGGTGATAATCTAGTACTGTCGACCTGCATTGGCTCCGGCATGGCCTCTAGGGGGTTAACAGTAGGCATGGCGGCCAAAGAAAAACTTGCTCCTTCCCACCGTTCCCTCTCGCGCTGGGAAAGCCGGTTGTCCACACGGAGGGCCAGGTCGATGAGGTCTTCTAAATCATCAGGAAGATCGCGAGTAGCCAGCTTGTCCTTAATAACATCAGACAACCCCTGGTAAAAAGCGTCGAACAGCGCTGTCCGTCCCCATCCGCAAGAAATCACCAGGGTGCGGAAACGGATGGAATAATCAGAAACGGAGCGACATCCCTGGCGAAGCTGCATTAACTCACACGCTGCTTCTCTGCCTGACTTGGAGCGATTGAACACGCGCCTCATCTCCTCCGTGAAGCTGGAAAAGCGCACACCGAACACAGCTCCAGTGTCCCAGGCTGCGGTCCCCCATTCTCTTGCTGGTCCTGTGAGCAGGGTAATAACATACGCGACCCTGGAGCACTCGGTCGGAAAGGGGGAGGGTTGCAAATCAAAAACGATCGAACATTGTGACAAAAAGGACCGGCATGAACCCGGATCCCCATCATATTGACTGGGAGGGGACAAGCGAGGTTCATTTGTCGATCGGCTTGCCGAAGCGGCGAGGGCACTTGACTGGAGCTGTTGGACCTGGGTAGCTAATCCCGTCAAGCCTGCGTGGAACGTTTCCAAAGACTCCCCGATCGCCGATAATTCGGACTGATGCTGTCCCAGGATGATCCCCTGTTTACCCAGGGCTTCCGTAACAATGAATGAATGAATGACTTCCGGTCGCTTTGACACTCTCGCTGCTCGCGGTGTGAATGCAGCATTACTGTCACCATTTAGGGGTATGATCTTAATACATGGAATTCAGTGGTATGATTCCAGAGAATAGAAATACTTATTAAATAGAATTGGTCAAGGAATAAAACTTATCATAGGATGGATTTTTTTGTACTCCCTAAATGCAAATGTTTATGATCACTTAAAATATAAGATCAATGCTCAGATGTGACTTTAATATCACATTTCAGATATTAAAGGAGATAATTCCGTATAGCATGCAATGCAAACATGGCAAGTCATTTAATGGCACAGTTGAGCTATCATGTGTGACTCCCTGAGCAATGGCTTGTTCGACACAAAGTCAAACCAGCGGTACCCAAGGAGTCCAGTCTTCATCTTAAGTCACTGGATAGCATCTATGTCTCGTAGGGATACACCAATCTGACTTTTTCTGTCTCGATACCAATACCCGGGCTTTGAGTATCGGTTGATGCAGAGTACTGATCATTATTTTATGTGTAAGGCAACATCAGGCTTAACTTAAAAAAAGGTTTCCTATCTTTGTAAAACAAAATGTGACACAATTCAGTAAATGGGGGCAGAATGGTGGTGCAGCGGTTAGCCCTGTTGCCTCACACGTTTGGGACCGGGTATCAAATCCTGCCTTAGTTGCATGTGTGTGGACTTTGCATGTTCTCTCTTTGTTGTTGTGGGGTTTCCTCCGGTTTCCCCCCATGGTCCAAAAACATGCTGAAGCTAATTGGAGTTACTAGATTGCCCGTAGGTGCGCATGTGTGAGTGAATGTTGTGTGAGTGTACTCAGCGAGTTGTTCCCCTCCTCGTGCCTGTAGATTCTGGAATAGGCTCTGGACCCCCTGTTTCCCAGAAAGGATAAGCGGGTAGGTAAATCGATGGATGGAATTCAGTAAATGTATATATAGGTATTTATTTTCCTTTCTTGAAACCTGAAATACTTTGAAATCATCACCGTCTTATCTAATGTTCTTACACTCCACATACCACAAAAGGTATGCACATGATGTCACAGCAGCTCGTCCACTGAGTGGCAAAAAAGCTGAGTGGCAGTGTTAGTATTCAGCTTGAATGCTACAAAAGACATGTCATAAAAGGGAAAGAGCTGAGTGTGATTGTGTCACGGTTCGAGCGCGAACGACGACCCATAATGCAGGCGGTTCTGGAACAAGATGTTTATTTCCAAGAACAGGACTTGAAACAGGCACGAAGAGCAGAAAGCCGTGAGCGATGCGTAGAGGTGTACAAACATACACAGTCAAACGCATACACATTCAACAATCGACCATGGGGGACTGAACACAGGCGGACTAAATAGACGAGACATCACGATCAAACACGGGGCAGCTGGGAACAATCAGGAAATATGCACGTGGGTAACAAGGGGCGTGGCACAACAGGAACACATGGACAGACCGTGACAGATTGATTATACAAATTGTTTTTTAACAAGAAATAGAAGCTATCTTTTTACAGATTGCTGAAAACGAAATAAGTAAGTATCGGATATGGATCGGTCACATACGGTTAATACCTGATCCGTCTAAAAGGTATGGATCGGTGTTGAAATTGATGCTGAATATCAGATAGGTGCACCTCTAAGTTTGCACAGCCATACTGCAAGACAGGGAGCAGCAGGACTCTAAAGACTTGGACCTTCATCCGCTTGCAAAGATATCGGGAGCGCCATACACCCCTTTCCAGTGACCTCATGACTACCTATGCTCTCCCAATCCATCTACTTACTTCATAGGAAGAGTCACCAGACACATGAATGTCGCTACCGAGGTAAGCGAACCTCTCGACTGTCCCCGCAGACATGCACTGCTGATAGTTGTGCCCAAGAGGTCATTAAAGCCCTGGATCTAGGTTTTTAACCAGGACACTCGCAAGCCCAGACACTCAGACTCCTCACTCGGTCTCTCAAATGCCTCGAAAAGAGCCTCGATTGACTCTGCAAAGGGTCACAATACTCTCTTTTAAAAGGCTGCAGGATTGCAAACAAATAAAAAAACATGGATCCAGCACTACTAGATAACAATAAGTTGTTAAGTTAAGTAAGCAGTCATGTTTTTTTCCTAATTTACACAGGCAGAATGGTCTATCTATCTATCTATCTATCTACCTGTCTAGTTTGCAAATCTATAGCATTTTTACTGGGATTGTTTAATTGTAAAAACTACATTTAATTGTTGAATTGCATGGTTCCTGTGACAGTCATCACACATTGTAACGTTCTTAAAAAATAAACATAACTAAAAAAGACTTCTCATATTCACAAACTCTGAAAATGTCCAATATTTGAAAGTGCTCCAATATGGAAACAGACACAAAACACCCACTCCTGTCCATGCCCATACTCTCCCACTATTATCCATAAAACCCGTCCAAAAATGGCTTGGCTTTGTCACAGTTGATTTTAAAGGCTTACAGTCCTCTAATAACAACATTCCAAATCAAGGGGGGCAACATTCAACATGCCTCAACTTGTGCAGTTACACATGTCTATAAGTGCTCAAATATTCCCTCTTACCAATGTTTATTAATCTTCTATTAATCTGCATTTATGGCCTGTAGTTATAGAATAATATGTCACTCCTTTTTGGCAGAATGGCAGTTTAACCTGAGAGTGTCAGCTCTGAGAGTCTGATTGCACCTTGTTCGCACAAAGTTGTGTCTGTCATTTCCTCTAAAGGGTTGACATTAGCAAATCATAATGACTCTCATCTACATTCCTATGCCTCAGATTGAGCTGATTATTCTCCTTCTGCCTCCAGACAAATGCTACCCTAATTTCACTGCTTCACAATTAACCAAATGCTTTTATTTTAGATGGTGAAAATCTCATTTGGTTCCCTGGGTGGAACGAATCCTACAGGAGCAGAATAAATTAATCACTCCCTTAGTAGGGAAGTCATTAAACACCGAATGTTTGCTTCAGAGTAGAGTGGACAGGGGTGGTTTATTCTGATGAAAAGGCCTGTCTAATAGCAAAAACAGTTTGTTCCACCACCATTTAATTCAACTTCTTGAGCCAAATTTAAGTGGGGCATAAAATGTATTCACTAAGTGATGTTGTATAGAGGCAAGTATTCGAGAGTGATACCGGGAAATTTGACAGTTTTTCAAGCCTCTGAGGATACTGCTACGATATGTATCCCAAATTGAAATGTTGGTTCAGGGCACTAAATGATAAACATGTAAACACACAGAGGCATAAAAAGGAGAAACAGAATTAAACTAATTAACAATACATTTTTTTCATCATATGTAATGACATAAATTATATTTTAATCTGTCACCTGCAAATCACTCAAAAAGACTGACAGAATGAAATGTGTCAAATCACAGCCAGTGTTACCATTATCCCTAAAAAAAAAAGAAAAGAAATATCTAGGTTTCACTTTGAACAAGAGCTTTTTTTCTGGTAACTTTTCTTTCAGTGTCTAAGTGTTACACTGTCCAGCATATCCATGGTGGTTATTTCACCACTGTTTGTTTCATTCATGCTGCCTCTGTGCGAAAGACCGTTTCTGTCCGCCCCCCTAATTATCTCTCATTGTCTAAAGGCAAGATCTTCATGTATCTTCAGGACAAGGGGAGGATTGATTCTTGCTAGGAAATGTCCTGGACCAGCAGTCTTCAACCACCGGACCAAGGATCATTTGGTATAGAAAGAAAGAATGAAAAACTATTCATTTTTATTTTATTTCCATTTTATTGACTATCAGAGCCTGCCTGGTGTTTTATTTTGAAAAATGACTAGGTAATGTCCTGTCTGTGCCTCTTTCACAGTTTTGACCATAGATATAAAAAGGTAGATAGTGTGTTTGAAACTGGACATGCGTCTGAGCGGTTGTCACATAACAGAGCTTTAGGTGCATGAACAGATGAAACCTTGAAAACAGGCATCACTGGGTAACTTTTCACAAATGACTGACAATTTTATTGTATTTTATAGTTATATAAGTTAGTGAATGTGAACCATCATTTCAGACTATCCTGAAAATGACCTGACACCTACATGATGATGGCTACCTAATGAAATCATAATGTTATGAATAACTGTCAAAGCACTATGTGACTAGGGGTAAAAGTGATATTTACTTAAGTGTGTCAGTTGGAATGTGTTTGTGCTCATGAGGTTATACACTCTAACTAGCCTAAATATTTATTTTCAGTTTGCGATGGTGCAGTGGAAAATCGTCATACATGAAACTGGTCTGTGGTGGAAAAAAGGTTCTAGACTTAGTGTGACCCAGTATTGCAAAGGGTCTGAACACTTGGTTTCTAGATTCTTATGGAAAAACTGAAACCCTATAAAGCCCTGCTCTAACATTAAACGGAGAGGCATCCAGATAAATGTATAATATGGATCAGTCCAGCTGCCAGCTTACTTACTGACTGACTGAAAGAGGGAAATTATCACTGATTCATTATTTAATTCATAGTTTAGACAAAATGTTCGCCCTAATGAGCTAGTCTATTTAGACATCATAACATTTGTTGCAACATGACTGGGTCTAATTCACCTGCTTAATTGCTTTGTACAGAACATTTCTGCTCAAGTGACAACTGGAATGTAATTAATTGCATTCACTTAAAGAATGTGCTGTTCAAATTTCAACCTAATGAAAAATGCTTACTTTGTTGGTGAAGTGATTATGAAGAACCGCAAGAGAGAGAGAGAGTTTCTAGTTCGTGCTTAAATGCTTACACATGTAGCGAATCCGGAGAAATGATTTTTCAGCAGGATTTCTCCAACGCTTGTTCAACACCTTGTTGCCACCTGCCATGCTTCAGAATGGCTGTTCTTTATTAACTTCCAGTTACTCACTGAGGTGTTAAAATTCTGATATGAGAAAAGTAATTGCTTGTGTTTTTTGTAATATTAATACCTTTTTTTAAATGAAAATTGATATGAGTCACATTTTCATGTATGTATAATCAGGCCATGGCCCTGTTATATAAGCAAACAAAAAAGAAACAAAAGTAGCGTATATTTTTAATGGCCTGTTGCTTTTATATAATACTTTTTCAATATGTGGCATTAAATTGACTTTTTTACTATGTCTTGCCAAACAGCTTCTCAGTGGCTAGTATCTGGTAGGACTCAATTTTGTCTACAGAACAGCCTTCAAGTACTGTATGGATTCAACAAGGTTCTGTAAACATTCTTTATGGAGATTGGTCCATGATATTTCTGTACTTGCAGACTTTATCTTGGCTGATACACACATACACACACATGCAAGTATAGTTTAATTAATTTAAATGCACAGATGCTTCACACTGGCAGGTATGGAAACTGCACTACCTACCACTGCAAAGCTTTGCAGAACATTGTGCGACATGTAAGAAAATCATTGGGGATGGGCTTCCTCCTCTCCAGGATTCATTTATCATGCAGTGTCTGAAGAAAGCCAGGAAATATATACTTTACCAATATTATTCATATATACCACCATCTGCATCTGCACTCACCTGTTCTCTGCTAACTGTCAAGCAACGTGACAAATAAAGTGATTTGATTCTATACAATTTAATGATGGACGGGTTTCCCTCTAGTCCTCCTATGTTTGATGGACAAGTTGGTGCAAGATTTCACAGCAAACAGCATTGTCTCAAGCAGGATGATAAGAAACAATGTCAGGACAAAGAAATACGTACAAAATAAATCATAAGAAGGAAAATAAGGAGAAAAAATGCATTCAGTGTAAAAGTATTTTTTTAAATGTGTATAACTTATAGTGAATCAATACCAAACATATTTTTTTGTAATATCACTGTGCGATAATGTTGAAACCTTGTCAAACCTTCAGATCATCTGATAAAAGGGGCCACTAAAATTTATAGACATCAACTCCTTACTCCTTAATTCAATGATAATTATTGCTGTTATTATCATCCCAATAAAGAAACAAATGAATAGATCGTTCATGAACAGATGGATAAATAAGTGTCTAGCTTCTTGATACAGCCAAAAATACATGTTTTATATACATACATACAGACATACACACACACACACACACACACATATATATATATATATATATATATATATATACACACACATACAGACTGATAAAAAACATCATGAAGTCAAATGCCTTTCATGGCCAACCCAATAAAATCCAAATATCACTGAACCTTTACAGGAACTACTAGAGGCTTTGATTCTTAAAGATTGAACCAGAATTCCCCATCACTCAAGTCTATTGTGAAGGCAAAGGGTGGCCTATGAAGGACTTGATGTGGTTTGGTGTTTCCAGTGTTTTCCATTTTCTGTAAATAGGCCTTGTGAAAGTAATCAGACCCTGCAAACATATTCAGATATTGTTAGAATTTAAATGATACTCATATATTTGTCCTATTTGTTATGGATGGGCATGGTGAAGGATGGACGATCTGTGTTGTGGCTCAGAAAACAGGACTATTAAACTCAAAAAGAACACCAAAAGGACCATGAGAGATCCCTGCCTTTATACACACATAAACTTTAATGACATCCCATTCTTAATAGAGAGGCTTTATGGAGTTGGCCCACCCTTTGCAGCTATAACAGCTTCAACTCTTCTGGGAAGGCTTTCCACAAGGTTTAGCAGTGTGTTTATAGGAATTTTGGACCATTCTTCCAGGAGATCATTTGTGAGGTCAGGCAGTGATATTGGATGAGAAGGCTTGGCTAGCAGTCTCCACTCTATTTCACCAAAGGTGTTCTGTCAGGTTGAGGTCAGGGCTCTGTACAGGCCAGTCAAGTTTCTCCACACCAAACTCTCTCATCCATGTCTTTATAGACCAGTGCTTCATGCACTTGTGCGCAGTCATGTTGGAACAAGAAAGGGCCATCCCCACACTGTTCCCACAAAATTGGGAGCATGGAATTGTCCAAAATGGCTTTGTATGCTGAAGCATTAAGAGTTCCTTTCACTGGAACTAAGGAGCCAAGCCCCTGGAACTGCAGGCCAGGGGGGCGCTGCCAGAGCTTCCAGACAGCTGACGATGGGTAGTGTTAAAATACCCTCTCCTGGTCAGGAATGTGGATAACACAGTCCTCTTGAGTCAATGGGCATCTCCTGGGCAAGATACGGCAGCATCTCTTGGGCTGGGTGCGGCGGTGGCAGCGCCTCCTGGGCCAAGCATGGCAGTTCGATCTCCTGTCTCCGTTTTCGGTGGTGAGAGCAAATGGAGAGCCAATTGGCAGATCGGTAACCGGCTTCAAGTCCATAGTGGGGACCAGTGAAGAAGCGGGCTCAGCCAGGTGTGGATCCACATCTGGGGTGATCTTGGCCAGGGCATCTACTGCCTGCCTGAAGAGTGCGCTAGCCACAGGTACTCATCACACCATGGGGTTGCACATCCAGAACAGATGCTGGTGGAGAAGGGCAAAATAGTCCTCGGCCTGCAGGCGGGCTGTCCATTCTGGCTTGGAAGCCTGTTCTGAGGTTGGGAACTGGGGAACCCGGGGAATTCGAGAAGAGAGCCCTGGAAGCCAGAGCTAACCCCAGGACAGCCAATTCTTTTGTAATGTCCAGTCATTCTGTCACAATCCACGGGATGAAGAACGCGGGAGTAGGAGATGGGGCAAGCAAAAACAGGGTTTTAGTAAAAAAAAAAAACAAAAGCAAAAGGATCACAGGGGACCCAAAACAGGAACGACTAACCGGGGAAGGATCAGGCAACAGGTAGGGCAAATGCTATGATTTCAATGACTGGACTGGGGAGCACAGGACTGGAAGGAATTTATAAGGGTTACAACAAGAGGCAGCTGGGGTGAGTGAACATGAGGGCCAGAAAGAGAGGTAAGACTAACTCATTAGAGCCACACTGGGGAGAAAACCGGAGGAGCAGGAAGGCAGGATGTGACATAAGGAATGAAACTCCAGGGGAGACTAGATAAGGGTAACTGAGTATTATTACAACTAAGGAACCAAAACAAGGAATTACACAATTAACCAAGAAAACTATGTGAGTACATAAAGCAGGATATGGAGGGCATGAGTCTGCCACTTAACTAAAGCTTATGAGTATGTCAGTCTTACCGCAGAAGGTGGATAGATAGACAAACAGCCAGACAGATAGATATATAGATAGATAGTCACTACATATAATATTCTTGCTTATTCATTCATAATGTCCCTCTGTAAATGCATTAAAATCTCATGATTGCTTCTTATACATCTTACCGAAGATAGCTAATATCAGGAATCTGGGTAGACACACGGAATGGACTGGCATCAGCGGATAGGCAACAGCGGAACCCTCCCAGTCAACGAGATACTGGGTACCCCGCCCCCGAGGACGCGCATGGAGGATCCGGTGCATGGTGTACGCAGGACCACCGTCAATGAGACAAGGCGGAGGAGGGGAGGGGACAGGCAGGACCAAGGGGGAGGTGATGAAAGGCTTGAGCTAGTATATGTGAAAGACTGGGTGAACCCGGAGTGCCGCAGGCAGCTGGAGTCGATAGGTGACAGGATTAATCCGGTGGGTGATGCGGTAAGGTCCAAT
>JAODKL010000128.1:11202239-11236968 GCA_026780765.1 Petrocephalus schoutedeni
CCATCCACTCTGCAGATCTCTCGAACACCCCCATACTGGATGTAACCCCAAACCATGATTTTTCCTCCACCAAACTTGACTGTGTCCTGGGTGAATCTTGGGTCCATCCGGGTTCCAACCAGTCTCCTGCAGTATTTGCGGCATTTGGTATGCAGTTCAATGGAAGATTTGTCGTAAAAATCAACCTCCTGCCACTTTGCCACTGTCCATCCTTGTTGCAAGCTGTGGGTCTTGGCAAATTCAACATGCTTTTTTGTTGTGTTCTCGTTAATGCTGGTTTCTGAGCACTAATTCGGCCATGGAGGCCACTGTGTGCGAGAATTCAAAAAACTGTTCTTGTAGACACAGCGGTTTCTGGTGACTAGTTATGATGTAGCTCTGCTGTAGTTGATAAAGGGTTGGCCCTGAAGTGTCTTATGGGGTCTACCTGACCTGGGCTTATCATGAACACCATCAGTTTCTTCATATCCTTTTTTTATCCTCCCCACTTGACATTTGGATACATTACCGATGTCTGCCACCTCAGCAGCAGACTTGGTCTTCAGGTTTTTGATGACCAGCACTTTGGTCTGTGGTTGAATCTTTGGCTTGTTGTCAGAAGGTCTGGTGTGCTGGGGTTCTTTTTATACACACCTGGGATTATGTTAATTAGAGTATTTGCCACAAGTGAATTTCTAATCTGTGATTGGTTGAATTATTAAAAGACATGACAAGACTTTTGTCCTTGCAAAAACAAGTGTTATGGGCTTTAACAAGCTGTGAACATCAGGACACTTTTTGACTGTTTCATTTTGCACCCAGTTATTAATTTGAAAGCATTGGCATTAAATTAATCCATTTATTGTAACAATTGATTGATTAGAAATAAACTTATATGCCTTTTTAAGTTACTATGTCTGTATGTGACAAGACTTTTGTCAATGACTGTACAACATGGTGTAATATAATGGACAGAGCAATAGACAAGGAAGGTACAGGAGGAGGGAATACATTGTTGTAAATCAATTTAGAATTTAAAAGCTAATAAAAAATATCTAATTTTGAAATGTTTAAGGAATTTCTGTTGGTGCTGGTGCTGGCATGCCATATCAATGTAACATGTAATCTAGAATAAAAGCCAAAAATACTTAAATAGAGTTAACAAAATTGATGAGATGTGCAAATAATAAATAAACATGTAAAGAAATAAATAAGGTGAGACAATGAAACGTTTGGACCACAATGATACTGCATGTGCAATCAAGCTGATAAAGACAGTAAGACTATGAGACACGTACACTGGGTGTTTGGATTTGAAGCAGTGTGCTTCTAATGAGAAACAATACTGTAATACACACAGTACACTCCATCAAATAGTAATGTAAATGTAAAATTACAATACTTTATAATAAAATGAGATTGCCCTTAAATTTAATGAAAAATAAAACATGAATTGCACTACAAACCAAAAGATGTGCACGGTAGCAAACACTGGAGGCCAAGAAAGAAAACGGGGCCTGAATGTGCAACAGAATATTTTATTGTACACTACAATAGGTTTCTTTTTATGTAACAAAATACTTAACACGGCTTATGGATTAAGAATGGGAGGTAAAAAAGTAAAAGATCCTGTACATATAGTGGCTAGGTGTCCCAGTACTTTTGTCCATATAATGTACATTACTGCATGCATACTGTGTTTATGATGACCACTCTTGCGGATGTCGTCCAGACAGCCTGATACCATTATAGCCTTATAGAACTTAACCATCAACTTCTGTGACAGTTTAAATTTCTCCAGCTTACCCAGTGCAGGAACTGTTGGGCCTTCTTCATTATGCAGACAATTGCTTTGTGAAGTGAGGTCACTGTTGTACAGGGTGTAAAGTGGGAGATAGAGCACATCCTCATGGGGCACCAGTGCAGAGGAAGACGGGGTCTGAAATGTGGCTGCCCACCTTCATACCCTCTTTCAAAGGCAGGGATTCAGCAGCAGAGAGATGGCTGGACACTGAGAGTCTTAAGTTTCTCAAATAATATATCCAGGTTGATAGTATTAAAAGCAGTGCTGAAATATATTAACTGGGTCTTGGCATAAGTGTAAGAGATGTTCAGGGGTTGAAAGGTGTAATGTAGGGTCAGGTTAATGGCGCTGTCAACAAATTTGATCTGTGGCCAAACTGTAGAGGGTCTCGGAGAGCTTCAGCTTGTTGGATAATTTTCGCAAAACACTTCATAAATACAGAGGTCAGGGCTATGGGTCTGTAGAGAATCATTCAGGAGGTTATTTTGTTTTTTAGGGACTAGAATGGCAATTGAAGATTTAAAGCAGGCGGGTACTGTTTGCTGGCTCGGGCCAGTGGATCTGCACAGTGCTTGAGTGTAGCGGGTGAGATGTGATCAGCTGACTTCCTGCTTACAGGTGTCGCAGTATAGTATGTGGTCAGGTCTGGGGGTGGGGGGACATCATTCCTTTATTTCTCAAATCTTGCATTGAGCTGATTTGGCAGTGAAGGGCCTGCTTCAGTAACTGGCGGTATGTGTATGTATCTGTGTCCTGAGCTGGATGGACAAGCTGCTACTTTATTAGTATGTATAGTAAGTATATTTTTTTACATAAGCTGTTTTCGGTTTTGTCAGTTTCATTCACATGAACTATAGTCAGTAAAGAGCTGCAAATGTTTCACCTTTGTCACCAGGAACTCAGTCAACACTGGCATACCATATCATACACAGTGTAATATGTCATGTAATTATATATTGTAATTAACATCCGTAAAGAAAACAAGAGTCCCTCTGCCACATGTCTTATGTTTGCTGCCACTGGGTCCAGTGCACCGTGGAGCTGTGGTGGATAAAAGTTTATAGAAAATGGATGGATGAAAACAAAATAATCTTTTAAAGAACATGCTTTAACTCAGAGGTTTAAATCAGCCCTTCTAGTCTAACACCTAACTGTAACTGTGATATGTGATGTAAACAGTGATTTAAACAGTCTGACAAGGAAATACATGGCAGTTACTCGAGGCAGCAGCCAATTAAACAAACCCAAGTGTAGAAATGTAAATACCACCTACTATTATATTATGTATTGCCACGTCTGTGTAATACTCTATTATTAATGCTTTCATATGGTGATCCATTATTGTTGGCTCACAGAATTCCCTTTTGCCCCTCTGTTGATTGTGACATGTCACTCTGACTCATTATTGAAAAATACCCCCTGGCAAGACGTCTTTTGAGCTAACATGAATAGCAGTTCATAAAAATACATACTTCCTTTAAAACCATCATCTATAAATTTGACTCAAAGCCTGTTCCTTGCATCCCAGGGGTGCAGTTGACTACAGTGGCTGGTCCTCTACTCCTCACAATTATATGTATCTAGTCATCAATTACCCGAGTCTTCCGAGGGTTCACTGCTTGTGCCTTGTCAAGCAAGGGAAACAGGCAACTGGGCCGGACTCTGCAGTCTCCAAAAGCTGGGAGAAACCCTCCACACCACAAAGGCTGATACAGAAAGCAGGCCGCTGACTGATATACTTGGCAAACTGGATTGTCACACACTGTCGCTGCCTTGGATTTCCATGACATCTGGATGCATCATATTTTAAAATCCTGCTGCCAGTACAGCATATCTCTCGCATGCTTCATAAGTTTGAATGGCTGTTACATTAGGGTGGAAAAAAACCAACAAGACACGTGCACAGTAAAATTTGATAAGCTGATTTTAAAGGAATCTAGGAAATCGATTGCCTTGAAAAAGTTAAGCAAATATAAGTACCATTTTCAAGTTATGTTTACTTTATGTCTACTATTTATGTTTACTTAAAAGATAGGTGTACCGTTAAAAAACAGGAGTTCGTTCAAAGTAACGTTTTTGTTCAGTGTAGTAGGTTGGAACAAAACTTTGGTCTAGATTTTTACTTTCTGGAACTGAACTTCCTACTGCTGTAGGAATGGAGAACTTTTGTGAATAATTTCCCCAACACTGCTTTAGGCGAATGCATGCCAGATCATTGCCCTGTTCTGAATTAACTTGGATTGCCTATACACAAAATTGCAGTATTTAGATGTTGCTTTCACTGTAAGAAATTATTAATGCATCAAGAAACATCACATTACATTACAGTGCAGTTGAACTGTAAAGTACATAGAAAAATCAATAAATCTATGGCATTTGTTGTTTAAGAATATGTCCGTGAAATGTGTGAAAAACTGTGAATTTACAGTATTTTCCTTTAGAGACTTGAAGGAAGAGTCCATCACTTAACAGAAAAAAATCAGTTAAAAAAAGGAAAATGTACTGGCAGCAAATGATCTTACAGAGTACAACTATCTTTTAAGTAAAACTAAATAGTAGACATAAATAAAATAGTACTTATATTTGTTTAACTTTTTCAAGGCAATCGGTTTCCTAGATTCCTTTAAGTAAGATCAACTTATCAAATTTTACAGAGTGTACTTGAAGGAACACGAAGGAAGATAAAGCCCTGATGAAGGCGAAAATGAAGCACAAGCTAATGCCTTCATTATGGCTTTCTTTAAGGGAATCTTAAGGTCACAGGATGCCATCCGTCCATCATTTCTTTCGATAGCCAGAGCCTAAGAAGAGCTGTAAACCAGGCAGGGCACAGCCTGGATGTGATGCTAGTTCACAAAAGGGTTTTTTTGAGATGACAGCTCACCCTTCATTCACATTCTTGGTCCATATGAATACCCAGTGTGAACCCATGCTCAGGGTGGAAATGAAATTCATACACACAGATGAGGGTTTGCCATGAGGTGCTAGAGCTTTTGGCTATAAGATCCCATTCTTAACCATGTATGAACCTTTCATCTATATCTTTTGCTTATGTAACCAGTTGGTACGCTGCTTTGCGGTTTTTTCATAGTCAGGCACCCTGACTCATGTGGAACTGCTGGAGACTTTCATTGTAAAGACTGGAACAGGACTGAAAAACTCTTCTTAGAGTGAAACATATGGGCTCCACTTCTACACACTACGAAAGTCATGGGAGTATTAGCATAATAAAATGGGTGCGACTAGGCGTTGTTGGCATGACTGTAGAATGAGATTGTACAAGGAAATTTCGTAAGTAACAAGACAATCGATAGACAAGGTACAAACAGCTACTTCACCACAGTACAACTACTGAATTTGGCAAGGACTTACACACAGAAAACATATGAACGCACGGGGGAGAAAAGGGACAGAGCACATAACCTGTACTTGTACCTGTAATACTTTGATTTTGTGTGATTATACACGGGATAAAGCCGGTTACACTTAGCAAAGTGGCAGATTATGCTAGGGAGACATAAAAACAAAGCGTCCGAATGAGGTATGGGGACCGCTAGCTTTCATCCAGCTTCATGTATGTGTGTTTTTCTGCATGCTGTTTCCATGTTTGCGTGGGTCTCCCACAGTGGGTCACCAGGTATGAGTACCCAGTGTGAACCCAGTGTAATTCCTATTGGTGCCCGAAAATCAAGCAGTCAAGTGAACTGGTCTCTAAATGGGAAGTGGTGCTCGGGCATGTGCCCTGCAGCACTCTGTCATCTGGTCCAGGGACTCCCCTCTTTTCTATAGGCGCCTTTAAAATATGCATCAAAAGGACTTCAAAGATAAAAAGGCGATGGAGACCTTCAGAATGTAAAAGCTCTTCAAATAAAACCATATCTTTGCAGTATATTGTAGAAATGTTTCAGAAATTCTTTGTAATTCATTTGTCAGTGTACACAATGTTTCAGGGACCGTACCAGAAAAAGAAAACGCTGGAGGCCAGTTTTTCCACAGTATTTTCACAACCTCCTACAAATGTTGATCTATTTAGGTTACCTGCGAATGAACACACACACACATACATATGCGGACACACACATACTGGACATATTTGTATTCCTATCTTAGTGAGGACCATCCATTGATTTCTATAAGAAAAACCCTAACCCTAAAAAAAAGGGTAAAAAAAAACCCTAATTAGAAAAACATATGCATACACACACATACACAGAGACTGACCTGAGGCAGCTCCCTTGATCCTGTCACATGCTTACATCACCCCGTCACACTCATTCCCTCTCCAGGCCTTGTCAGTCATCTCTGTGCAAAACGATGAATCACACAAACCTTCCTCCATTGCTTACCAAACCATCAAAATTCATTTAAAACTCTCAAAGTGACGACACAGCTTATCAGGACTGATCTGACCTGCAAGCGGCATCGCTGCGAAAACTTTATTGTTCTATATTTTCGTCCTCAAAGTCATCATGACCTGAAAGCCTAGAGCCAGATCCAGTCAACACATTTTCATCAGTTATTACTTTTTCAGTATTTGTTTAATGTCTTCCATGCTACCTTTGAATAATTTACGAAGTCCCTAAAAACACGAAAGGCTGCTGATGGTAGATTTTCGTTATTGTGTTTCTCTCTCTGTCACATGCCATCATTTGTCCTGATCAGAGACACAAGGTCTCCTTCTGAAATGATCCTTATTACTCTGTGGCAGCTCCCTGTCATACAGCAGGAGATCCAATCATGCATCACCATCCAAGGCCTTTCTCAGCCACTCCTGCACCGATGTAGGATGGTGACGTCTTGCGTCCTCTTTGTACTCCAAAGCCAAATTAATCAATCAAATCATTAAGTCATGGATGGGTGGCCTGCAGTTATAGTCACTTTTCATTTGGATCTGGTCAAAAACTGGATGAACTGATTCTCCAAGCCCTCTGAGGGGATACTTTGTTGTTTCCTCTTCTGACTGCAACGGCAAACCATTTCGTTTCAACTGCAGAAGATGTCTACTCTATTCAAACTGCATAAGATTCTACTTTACAGCTTCTTGATAGGTTTGGCGCAGTGGCTCACTGGGTAATGCTGTTGCCTTAGGCCTCCAGGGTAGGGGGATTGTCTGCTTCCTTTGCTCTGTGTGTGTGTGTGTGTGTGGGGACCAAATGTCAAATGATAGTAACCTATTATTTTAACCTATTATTTTTGTGGGGACCATTTTTTCAGTTTTTGTAAAAATCTGTGACTGCAATCAAAAAACTAAAAAAGTCTTGTTGGGATTTTTTCCCCACAGAAATGAATGGATATGTGTGTGTTTCTGTGTGGAGTTGCCTTGCTGCCCTGAGTCGTGTGTGTTTCCTCCCACAATCCATCGGCAAGCAGTCAGGCTGATTGACATCCCTAATTTGCCCATGTTGTATGTTTATTTATGTGTATTTACACAGTGGTTGATAGGCCTCCCATCCAGGATGGACCCCAGCCTTGTGTCCTGCGCTGCCCAGGACAGGCTCCAATCTGCCAAGCCTGACCAGGGTACATGCTTAGATGAGGGATGAGTGAATTCCTAGATAGATCAAGCATTCGTTCCTGAATATCTACAGCAATGCCAGGTGTTTTGGGAAATATAATATATAATTTCATATAATTTCATGTTTCCATGGAGATTATTTTCAAATGATCAAAAAACTGATTTTCACAATAGAAGCTCTAATTAGAAAAACAAAAAAACAAGCCAGTTGTTTATTTATGGACGTTACACTCATGGCTCTTGTGTTGTTAAAATGCTTCCGGTGAAGTGGGAATTTCCTCCTTAATGAAATATGTTTCAAAAGAGAACATGGTTTACTAGTGAACAGAAGGCACTAGGCAATTGACGGCGAAATAACAGACGGAGGTGAGGGGCTCCCAGCAGACAGGCACACTGTCTGACGCTCCTCAGCGGTGCCTTATCGCTTCACTTGCGAGCATTGTAACTTTGCATGCAGGCCAATTCTGCCATGGTGTCAGCAAAGGCGAAAATAATGAAGCACGAAAGGAGACAGAACGTCAATTATCACCCCAGTGAGTGGTAGCTGAAGGAAATTTAAACGCTGGTTTAATCCTGAAGACAATATCCATGTGTACCACAAAGCATAGACCTGGGGTAATTCCCAGTGATAGTACTTTGCAAAACCAAAACAAAACAAAGCAGTCAAGTTAGGATGAAGACAAGCTTGAAGGAGTAAGGTTGCTTTCATTATGTCTGGCAGAGTTGGCACATAATGAATGTGATTGCATGTCATCTGGGGGTACCTGACTGTGATGAAGAAACTGCCAGTGTTGTGAGACGTCCAGTATGCACTGGAATAAGGACATCTTCCCAGTGCTACCAGTGACAACACAAAAGGGGCAAACTTAACTGATTTAATTGCTGTGTCCAGAGAATGTCTGTGTTTCTCAGCTAGGTCCTTGGGGAGCCACGGTTTTGCTACCAGGGGCTGGGAGGGAGCAAAAATATGAACTGACTCGCAGGGACCTGGGAGGGAGCAAAAACATGGAGCATTCGGGGGTCGCCTTGGACCGGGTTCTGAAGTTCCAGGAACCATTGGAACCGTGTTGCCCCTCAAAGCATGAATGCAGTCTTTCTGTTAACTTATCATTATTCTACCGGTTTACCCTCATCTAGGTTAAGCCCCTAAATGAAAGTGACACCTAACAGCAGTCTGCACTGGGCCTTAAAGCTTGCGATGGCATGTCATTAACAGGGACATTTGGGAATGTTCCTGCCGTTTGTGGCACGCCTGCCACAGTGCACATTCACTGGGGCTGTGCCTCCATCCAGTGGCCGGTTCCCTTTGTGGCAGCCCCTGTGTTTATGCTGGCTTTACAAGGACACTAGTGATGAAAAAACAGTGACTCAAGGAACTGTGCAGGTATCGCCTATGCCATACAAACACTGCTACGTGTTTATAATGTTAAACCAAAACATGACAGTTATTATTATTATAGTCACAGATAGGCTCTGCCCCAGAGGTAATATAATATGCATATGATGTAACTACAGTTGCAGTTTTCTTTGATCCTGTTTCTGTTCTCTCACTTATGTTTAATTTCCTTTTACAGCCAAAATTCTTGTTCCATTTTGAAGTAGCTGCCTATTATGCAGTAAGTATCATAGAATTTTATATTACAGCAATACATGTCTTAGTTTCTCAGTAATCTTGTCACTGCAATAAGTATTTTGTAGGTCAGCATTTGAGAATTTATTCTTCATTTATTGTCCATGCAGGATCTTCCATTAACAGCTGAATGCATTATATATAGATTCCGAGCATGGGAGCATTCTTTGACTCTTTCAAAAGACGAAAAACTTTCACATTTGTGTTTCCTAGATTTAGTGAAAAAACAACTTGTAGCTATAACATGTAACATGATTTATAGTTAAAAAAAGTGATATAGCTTTTTAGACAAGGTAAGAAAAACAACAGACAGCAATGACATGCTCATAACCAAAGGAAGCAAGCGCACATGCTGAGGTCCTACAGATGGATACTTGTGATGGTCTAGTATACACTGGCTGCTTGATTTATAAGTGATTTCCTCATTTTACAATACTTTCTGTCTTATTGGATTGCTTATTTTATTAATGCAGTGAGGGATTAGTTTGTCAGACAGTAATGCAGTGAGGGATTAGTTTGTCAGACAGTAATGCAGTGAGGGATTAGTTTGTCAGACAGTAATGCAGTAAGGCACTAGTTTGTCAGACAGTAATGCAGTAAGTGATTAGTTTATCAGATGGTAATGCAGTAAGGGTGTAGTTTGACAGGCAGTCAACAGAACTGTGGACCTTAATGTGATCAATTCCCATAGCCCTTTGTGCAGAAGCAGATAGTTCAGCTCCAAAAAGTAAAATCCAGGCCAAGATTTTGTTTCAACCAACCATTTGAGTACTCTGTCACTGTGACACTTTTACTCAATTGGTTGGCTGAAGCAAAATCTTGATCTCAATTTTTAGTTCAACTGCATCTAAACTGTCCACCTTGGCCACTGTGTCAATAGTGTTGTGAATACTGGACTGTTTGGAGATATTTAAAAAGAACAGACTTGTTCACCTACTGATGTATTGTTACCAAGACTGTTCATTGCTATTTGTGCACACATTAGCTACCCTTTAGATTGCCACTATTTTCATGCTATTTGACTCATGGTTTCCATCTTCTCGGACTTTGTGTGTTTTCTCTCTCCATTTAATCTCCGCTTTCAGGCAAACATGAAGCTTGATCTTTAAATTCCTCACACAGAAAACTTCCCATTTGGCATGTGTTTGCTGCTTCAAGTCTAAACCCAGTTCTAAAGGAAAACCACCTCTAACAGAACATCCGCTGCCATCAAGGCCGAACTAGCTGAAAACAGGAAAGTCGCCATCTTAGCCGAAACGCATAAACAGAAGCAGAAAAATTCCGTTAGTAACACAATATATTTACGGAAATATCCTGTGGAAATGATAGGCAGGAGAGTGGAGCTTGTGGGTGTTCATATGCATAACAACAACAACACAGGGTAATGTTACAAAACATTCTCAAAGTACATGCATCACATGATGAAAACGACCAATCACAGCTTATAAATCAAACTTTCTGATGCAACACACTCTTCGGGCAATGAGTGAAATATCGCTAATATGAAATTCAATTCAATTCAATTCAGTTTATTTTTATATAGCGCCCTTCACAGCAGAGTACGATTAACAAATGAACTGAAAAAAAAAACTGTTGTGGTACATGAATGAGCAGCATAAATGATTAGATGGAACTGAAATGTACAGTTCCTAAAATGCTCAAACTTCTGTTACATACACTTGTTGGACATGGAGTTGGAGCATAGAGCTAACTCCACAGGGCAGTGCATGTCTAACTGTTTGACATACAGTGCACAATGCTGCAAAATGTGGCTCGTTCCAGTGAAGAATGTTACCTGAAACTATAGGGTCACAAATCGCCCGAGGAGGCTGACAACTGGCACTCAGACCTTGAGATCTATGAGAATATTCAACCACTAAAAAATGAGAGGTGTGTAATTATTCCACAGATTGTTTAGAATTAGGTGTCATACTGCTTCAGAAGCCATATAAATATTTCCTTCAAACAACAGGTTATTTTTTGCCAACTTACATTTATTTAGGAACCGCTTTTATACAAAGCAACGTATAATTGAGAGAGCTGGGTCAGGCAGTCCCAGGAGCTATTGGGGACCTTGCTCAGGAACTCAACGGTGACATCACTCTGCCATCCACAGGATGTGAACCAGCAACCTTCTGATCACATTAATTTGTCATTCTATATGAGGTTAATCCTCGTATGTCACAATCCTTGTTGAGGTGGCTTTTTTTAAACGATGTTTGTCACATTTGGCAGGGTTACACAGTGAACAATGCCATTACAATATTACAGAATTGCATTGCCTGTGATGGGTAAGCCCAAGAGCCTCCAAATAATAAAGGTATGAAGTGGTTGGAAGAGACCCAAAGCAGCCCAGCTTTGCTGGAGGTTCCCTTTTCAGGGATAGAAAGAATGTAGCAAAAAATGGGACAGTAAAAATCCTTCTTGGTAAACATATGTAAAAACCAGAGTTTCAGTGGGGAGCAAAAAAATACGAGCAGTGCACAGATTAATATGGGGGATGGGGTGGCGTTACCATCAAAACAAAAGCAGCACAAACAGACCAATATATAGAAATGCTGCAATGAGAAACGGGTGGAATGAGTCAATAGCAAAAAAAGCCAGGGGCCTCACCCATACAGAACTGGCAGTGGCCATGCCTGACACAGGCGCATTATCAAGCGTTATTCTACATCTGAAGTATCATTTCAGGGCTGGGGTTCGAGCCCCACCTCAGTTCGCCTTTTGTGTGCGGATTTTGATAGTTTTCCCTGTGCCACGTGGGTCTCTAAACTGTGTACAGTATTCGCCTGCGTATACCCTCAGAGTGACTGATATCCAGGGTGTACCCTTACCTCCTGCCCCACACTGCTTTGAAAGGTCTCCAGATTCCTCGTGACTGTGTGTTGATTAAGCGAGTAGTTCTTGGCCTCTGAGATGTTGAATTCAATTCTCCCTTTGACCACTAGGTGTCCCTCTTACATCTCTTTTCAGAATATCTATTATATTGCGAGGTGACGTGTATGTGCAGTTTGGCATGAGTAGACTGACTTGGGAAAAAAAATGTTTTTATTTTTTCAACTGAAGCGTTCTGGTGTATTGCGGCAGAGTAGTCACATAGACCTATGAATTTACGATTCATTGTTTAATGTCTGTTCTTGTATAGTTGAACCTATTTAGGGTAATAAAAACATCTAAAAATAACTATATATTATTATATTATATATATTATATTAACTATATATTTAAATATATATTTACATTTATAACTATTTTGTGTATACAGCTGTTACTTATTAGAGATTAAACAGAGCATTTTATAAGATTCTTGTATTTTAATGTGATTTTAGTTTTCCAGACTGTCATTTATATGCAAAGATATTTATTGAAATATTTACATACAAAGAAGTTTTTAATTTCATTTTAATGTCTAATTAAACATTTTCTTTTCCTGGTGAAACAGTATTCAAACATATGACGTTAGTTATAAACAACAGCTGGTGTTCCCATTTTGGATTGTGTGCAAAATTTCACGTCAGTTTGATCATTTTATTCAGTCATCATTGTTGAAATACCTATTAATTTAATATAAGTTTTAGAAAACATAATATAGACTTAAATTAAGCAAAACTAGAAAATGGGTTTTGTTTTCCTTAATTTGCATAGTACCATTTTGCATTATAAAACACTAAAATTGTCCTCCAGTTACAGCAATGATTCTTATTTATTGTCTGTAGAGAAATGCTGCACATAGATATGCAGTAATACTATAATAATCATGCAAACATATTGCGCATATTACACCTTACAGATGCGTCCCCCGTCTTACGAACAACAATCAATATTTGTTTACATTTGATGCAATGTTTATTCTAATTAGTAAATATTAAACCTTACAATACAGTAAACCAGGTTTGTGCTTTTAAAATGGAAAACGTTTGCCACATGGTAACACTTTTATCGTTGACAGCTATAATTTTTTAATGGTTATATGCGGGATGAGGTGAAAGTCACCTGGAAATGATGGCTAACTTCCCGGACCCACCTCTGCTCGGCTCGGCACGGTATCTCGCAGTGGAACGGAGCAATGCGGCGGCGGCGTCTCGCACTGTAACTCCACCCTCCACTACCCCTGCACCAGGGGCCGATAATGTCAGCCTAATGTCTTGAATTAAAAGCTGGGGCCGATTTTGTTTAGTCTCGGAATCAGGAGGCGGTAACAGAGCCTGGAGCCGGAGCCGTGTGGGGTCAGGATGCTTTACAGGCCTGCAGGTCTCCGCCCGGGGTCTGCCGCTCCCCGCAGACACAGTGCAGCCCATCTGAAAGACATTTACGATCCCCCCGCCCCCAATGCACCCCCCCACCCCACTCCCTGCCTCTTTGCTTTGTGTGCTGACATGGGCCCGGCCCAGGCCTGCCCCCCTCGCCCCGCGATACTGTCCCTCCCGTTGCACCACACCTCAGCTCCCCTGGAATTACAATCGTCAGCGACCCCACCCTAGTTCAAATGGTCACATGCAAAACACAGAGGGTTTCTGGAACTATCGTGGGACGGCTCAGTAATGGGGCCAGGGTTTCAACCTCCCTGACCCCTTCCAGTGGGGGAAAACACACAAGTGGCACTAACTGTGGTTATGGAGGTCACTCCACGCTTGACATTCATTCCTTGACTTGACATGTTTTTGTTTTTACCGTTTTTTTTTTCTTTTGTTCTTGCCAGGTCCCGAATGATTCTTGCCTGAATGTTGTGCTCCAGCTTTTGCATACACTTCCTCTGCGGGCTGATTTTAAGGGGCCTGTTCGTGGTGAACATGCATGCTGTCACAGCAAGAACTGTGTGCGTTTCTGTAGGTTCTGAAGTGAGATGACTTTTGATTATCTGATGACACAATTTATTAGTTTGCTCAGCATTCAGTCAGTTGTTTTTTTCAGGGAACGTCATAACCGCTTGATATTTTTTTGATGGTTCCTCTGTGTCTCTTCCCAGCCTCTTGTGTAGAATGCCCTCCATGATATTTTCATTAAATGTCATTTGTAGGCCTGCATGATTAAACTACAGATTTATTTTACAAGACACAGGGAACAGTCACATCTTCCGTTTTCTCCACCTGATATGGCCCAGAGCAACCCTTATTTATTTCCCATGGTTCTGAGTGATTTGGACTGGGCTTGAGAAAGACTAACTGGAAAGGAAGCCGTTGAAGTGGGAACAGGGTAGAGCAGACCGCAAGTGCGCACGCTGTTCTTTCATTTCAGTGCTTATCCTGTTTACATGTTTCGACGCTGCCGTGCCAAACGGATCTGGGTCCAAGCACCTCACAAGACGGTGGGCCCCATATGGCACCTCTGCTTTTTATTCTCTTGTTTGTTTATGGGGAGGATGCAAGGGGCCATTGAGATGGGATAAAATATGCATAACCATCACTTTCCAGGTACTTTCCTGGGCTGTGTGAGTTAGCAGGACAGCTGTACTCTTCAAATTGTTACAGAACTAGGCCAGCAGATAATATGTACATTGCTCTAGAAACTGGACAGTATATCTGACATACAGTATACACTGTATAGCCTCCTGCTAGCTACATTTTAAATTGGGTGTGAAATAAAAAAAAAAAAGTGGTTATTCCTAAAGATCCAAGATAAAACTACAACATGTTACTTTATATATCTCAGCAAAGGCTATGCACCTGGTTAACTAGTAGAAAGATTACTTTCACTTCATGTCAAATCCCAATATTTGGAATATTATACCCACTAAACTGTCAGAAAAACAGCGCAGCATAGAATTATGGTATACTTGAGGAGGAAACAAGTGAACTGCACCCTATTATATTATCTCTGCTGTAATATGGTTAATCCTACTGCTCAGCCCAAATTAACTTTTATCTATGACATGGGAAAAAAGCTTCAAAACCGTGTGCCGTCTCTGTGTGGGGGAGGATGGCTTTATAGAAAATATGCCATTTGATTGAATGACGTTAGAGGTCTATTCACATGAGCCATTTTGTGTTTTGAATGCTGTTCATTGTAAGTGTTTCTCAGTGCTACATCTGCAGCACCTATGTTTGTTGCAGTTTAGTGGTTTGCACTATTCATACAGGCTACATAGAGCTAATATTCTGGATAACTGTTAAGGATTAAGTTATTAAAGAATAATTGAATTGAAAAATTTGAAAGCCCACATTATGATCAGCTAATTTTAATCTTTTAAGTTCTAGTTTTCTGTCATAATCAGTCCCTTGAACCATGTCTCTTTAAGTAATTATTTGTGTTGAAGTAATGGTAATTTTCCCCAAGAATCCTGGAGCTAGAGTGATGTTGGTATAGCACATGAATGGCAGGAGCAAGGTGAGCTTTTTTGGGGACAGGTGTCCAGTGGCACTTTAGCGGGGGTGTAGTTAGAGCCCTGTAGCCTGAGGGTCTGACTCCACACCCTAAGCTCCCTGCTGACCAGCAGAAAGGTGATGGGGTCACCTGACCAGCCCATATAGCTCAACAATTCTTTCCTTTCCAAGGCGTCTCAGATTCCAAGTAACAGATTTTTAGTAATCAGATGTTTTCTCACCATACATTTGGTTTTGTGATGAGAGCAGGGTTTACAAATGAGTTGAATCACAAAAAAAAACTAAATAAAACCAATTCAATTCAAATGTTCATGTACTTTTTAATGATTGTATGGTTTTGCTTACATTTTCATTTTTAAATATAAGTATTGTCATGGTCATTATATATAGCATATTTTTTACTAAAATTTCTAGTACAGATTTTTAAAGGTGTACATAAGCATTGTGTCAAGAGATATGTATTATTTGAATTGTGTAGAGCTGTCTTTTCTTACTATAAATAATCACACAGTTATAATACAGTCAATCTAAAATTTAGGGTCAGAGTAATAGGGAAAATGGCGACCCTGTACAGACAGATATTACCCAACTGTGTGCCCTGCCCATAGTTTGTCCACAGTTTTGGTAAGCGACAATCGGCATGATAAAACAGCCTCGCTGTGTGATCCGGTTTCCAATGCAAGGGTGCATATTTCTACTGTGACAAAAGCTAAACATCGCGAGTCTGCTGAAGTCACTCGAGTGAATATGTGGCACAGATGCAGATGCCCAGTAACAGGAAAGCAGCTCTGTTCTGTGCGGAAGGACCGATCACAGCAGCGGAAAACAAATCTAGCTGTGTTTCGATAATTATTACATTGCAAGAACCATATTTCTCCACAACGTCATAACAGCCTGTAACTTTTTACCTTGTAGGGACACTTTTTGGTCCCCACAAAGGTAACCTACATTTTATAAAAATCAAACTGTAATCAAAAAACTAAAAATGACAAATGTCTTGTATTTTATTTGGTTAGTTATGGTTAAGGTTGGGGCTGGGAAGGGGTTAAGGCTGTCATAGCTGGGATTAGGGTTATGCCCATAGAAATGAATGGAGAGTCCCCATCAAGATATTAATATGTGGACTGTGCGTGTCTGTATGTGTGTGTGTCTCACTCTTAGCAAGAATCAATAATCATGTAATGATCCTTTAGGAATATCTTTAGGAAGTCCATCATTGATTTGTCCTTCACTGAAACAAAAACTATGTATCCATCCCATCCATCCATTTTCCAACCCACTTATCCTATTCAGGGTCGCGGGGGGTCCGGAGCCTAACTATGTATTAAAATGAGTTATTTTATTAATTTTTATGGGTTAAATATTAGTTTGGGCTAATTTGTTTCTCATAGTCAGTAGTTGCTATTGCAGGCCTTTGTAGTTGAGATATAACGAGAGTCTTTTTAGACTATGCTTGAGTGACTGGGGAAGAGCTATAGCAACCATGTTTTCTGAATGATCAGTACCATCTGAGGTGCGGCATGGTGACTCGCACATTTCCAGGCTTGTGTGCCATCTGCGTACTCTTTCAGGATCCACTCGGGTACTGTACATAGTGTTCTCCTGCGTACTCCGGTTTTCCTTCTTCGCCCCAAATGACTAAAACAATCGTGTTTCTTATTTTCATTTATCAGGTAATCCTGCTGACATTGAAGAATATCTTTCAGGCATGAGATCGCCTTGTAACAGCAGCTCACCGTCTGAAGAAAACTTCAGTCAGGCAGCTGCATGCTGTTTACCTGCTTTAGACATGGATGCTTCTTTTTTAGCAAAGGTTAGCAGTCTCATCCATAAAAGCTTTTGAATAATTGGTCTGCCTTTAGTGGGGTGGCAAGGTGGCACAGGAAATAGCACCACTGCCTCACACCTCTGGGACTGCGGTTTGAGTCTCTGCTCGCGGCCCCATGTGTGTGATGTTTGCATGTGTCTTCGTGTCATGGAGTTTCCCCTTGTAGTCCACTAGCATGCTAAGGTGAACTGGTGTTACCCTAATGTCTGTTCTGTGATGGGTTGGCACCCCATCTGGGGCTGTTCTCTGCCTTGCTGGCATAGCTTCTGGGATAGGCATAGAAATCAGAGCAGTTTGCCTCTACTGCCATTTATTTGTTGGCCTGCTGATAGGATGTGAAGATGGCACAGTAGCCAGGGGTCAGAACTTCCCCATCTTACCTTCAGGGCTGTGGGTATGGTGTGTGGAGTCTGCCTATTCTCCCTGTGTTTATGTGGGGTTCCTTCAAGTGTTGCAGTTTCCTGCCTAAAATGCTCAATTATGTAAACGGGTGTCTGCAAATTGCCCTGCAATCAACAGCCATCCTGTCCCAAGTGTCTCCTACCTATCCTGTGATTCCTGGGAAGGGTCTAGGCTCACTCTGCCCCTTTATTGGACAAGGCGTTAATGGAAAATGGATGGATTCCGTGAAACATGCAATAAGATCAATATAGTCACATGCCATATAACAATATTTAGGTCAACGTCAGACCTTGACAATGATAATAACTATGTTACAGTTTAATATATTTACTGTACCATAACTTTTGTCATTATTTTAGAGTGTACTCTTTCTACTCTCTACTGAAGTGTTACTCATAGTGTGTAAGTACATTCAACAATGTTCGCTCAGTGGTGAAATTGCCCAACAACACATCTCTCAGAAAGCATCCCCGTCGTAAGCACGATGCATGACTGTATGTGCGATGCCCAGTTACTTACCCATCACTATACTCAGCATTGTGGCTGGGTGTTACGTAACAATACTGATCGTTTTCATGGATTGACTATAATAATGTTCCTTCAATTCATAAGAATACTTTCAAATTCATGACTCTTGTCTGGCGCAATTTAGTGAAATTCAGCGACTTACTGCATTATATCACATATTGAAAACTCTGTTTTGTGAATTCTATTGCCTCCTTTCCTGACAGTCTGCCTTTTTTTTGAGAATCACTGAATAAATGTGTATTTGTCTTTTGTTGAATCCTGGGAGGATTGTTTGCATCAGCAGGAGCAGAGTTTGCATCATCTCGCATAACAGGTGCTGATAAGCCACTGTGTCTCTTCCTCAACAAACTGTAAACTGTTTAGCATGAAGCTACTTCCAAGGAGTTTAACTCCAAGCATTTGTGGGAATCTCACAAAGGAACAAACAGACAAAAACATCTTTAAGGAAAAAAACATCCTAAAAATAAAGTGATTCGTTACCATTTTGACAGTACTGGGTTACACATATGAAAACATGCATTATAACATTACTCTGCACAAAGAAAAGTCTCTAATTATGGGAATTAGGTCTATTGGATTCCTCTGGAATTTGTACATATCAAGATAAATCTCTGATTAGATGAATAGCACCCAGTAGCAGCAAGGTGAAAATCTGAATGGCAAATGCATAGTAATACTGGATAACTCTGCCCCTCGTCCTGTGATGCTGTATTTTCTCAATAGAGACATGATCCTTGGTCCATATCCATCTGTATAGCTAAAGTCCCTGTTATTTGTCACTGAAAGTCGCTGTTACACTGTGGGAAAACGGCCCACAGAACCCCCAGGGATTCCTGTAGTCATATTTGAAAGCCAAAAAGAAAAAAAATGACAGTGGACAAACACTAAAGGATTTTAGTGAAAACATGTTTTTTATAAAGCGGATTGACATGCATGGGAATAGGATATTATTTAGAAGCAGAAGGAAAATGTTTGCCATACATGTACTGGCCATGTCATATAAAAGGTAATATACAGTACAATGAAATTGCTATTTTAAATCTTGTTTTTCCATAGTCTGTACAGTTTACTAACAAGCAAAATAGATGTATTTATTTACCATGTTCATATGTTTTGTATTTATTTTTACTTGTATGCATAAAGAGTCAATATTTCTTTACCAAAAGCTTCCAGGGATCATATCTCGGGCATTGCAGTGTGGATCGGAACTTGCTAACATTTGTATTTTTAGTTTTATCTCTACGGTTTTAGGCTAAATTTCAGGGCTATAACTTTTCAACATGTCACTATTAGGTGAGTAAACAACCAAGCAAGCACAGATGTTTAAGCATACGATCGGAAAACAAGGGTCGTGTGTCAGGACACCCACTTGCCTATCCTGCAAGTGGATAATTTTTAAGCATATTCTGCTAAAACTGTTTATCTAATGTTTTTTGCATGTATACAGACTTTTTTCGGTACACTAACCTCTAAAGGTATATTAGACTTTCGCACGGTCTCCTATCTAAGGTAACTAAGCCTCTCTACTATACGCCTTCTCTGGATGGCACTGGGGTTTGGCATACTGAAACTCTTAGCTCCTCATTCTAGCTGCGTAGACTATGCCTGACAAAGTTGGGTTTGATTTACTCGCGTGTGGTGGGGATTGGGGTGGGGGCTGATGTGAATTAAGAGGAAAGAGGTCTTGCGAGGCTATGCAACCACTTCATTCTAAGTACATTTGATAATCGGTTCCAAATGCTCCAGCTCATCTGAGTGCGATTTTCACAACAATTTATTGCATGTAAACAAGTGATTGAGTAAATGAACTGTAAAACCCTATTGTAAGTACTTCCTGTCACATACTTCGGTAGAGCATTTGGACAAAACCGCCAAGTAGCGCTGCTAAGGGGAAGGGGACAGGCAGGAAGGGGACTGGCAGGAGCGGGATCGGCAGGAAGGGGAAAGGCAAGAAAGGGACAGGCAGGAGTAGGACAGGCAAGAAAGGGACAGGCAGGAGTGGGGAAGGCAGGAAGGGGACAGGCAGGAGTGCGATAGGCAGGAAGGGGACAGGCAGGACCGGGACAGGTAGGAGTAGGATATGCAGGAAGGGGACAGGCAAGAAAGGGACAGGCAGGAGTGGGGTAGGCAGGAAGGGGACAGGCAGGAATGGACAGACAGGAGCAGGATAGGCAGGAAGGTGAAAAAGCCAAATGCCACAGAAAGCAATGTATTTTGGTCAGGAGGATGAGCTGTCATTTGAATCCTCCATGCTACATGTGTAGCATCTGGGAGTGTGGTGCAGTCCATATTTTTTTAATTGTGTACAATCCTAATAAATCTAAAACCACAATGTCACAAATTTTTATTAGGAGACTGTCTGATTTAATTGTACACACAGAACTGAGCTAGGATAGTAGTACATTTGTTTTGAAGTATCCTAAGGACAGTACACAGACATGCAAAAAATCTGGATTTCTGCTACAGTACATGGTTAGTTAGTAAGTTAACTACTACAGTTCCTTGGATTAAAGTTATACTTACACGTAATTTGTATTTCTAGCATACTATCGAGGCATGTTTTTAAGACTAAAACACCAAACCAATGCATTAACAAATGAGATTTGGACATCCAACCAGATCAACCAGTTCTCTGAAAATGTTTATCATATTTCTACCTAAATGAAGTTACCTAAACTAAGCTATCAACTGTCCTTGATATGCTTTCTATTCTTCTGACTCTAGCTTATGGAAAATTGTATATAATTGTAAAAAAAAGCTAAAGGAAATAAGACGTGTTTTATTTTGAAAAAGTAACTGATTCAGGTCCTTTTCACCTTAAAGGTGACTAAATACCTTCTAACCCTGGTGGGAATTTAGGAAAATGACGATCCCTAATTGTGGATGGAGTATCTTTGGGCGTGACTTTCCCCCTCTTTTCAGAAGTGGAAACAAAAGAACAATGGAGATACCAGGTGCTTAGCATTGTGCTGTTTCTCCACAATAGTTGAGAGGGATGATGTCTGGAGGAGGAAGAAGAATGAAAAGAAAAAGTTGCAGTTTTTAATTTGCACAGGGTGCTATTTTTTATTTTATATGGCTGTCTTTTTTCCCTCCATTTTATTTTTTCTTCCAGCCATCATTGTTTTAGGCACCCCCTTCCTACCCCCGAAATGCCTACCCATGGTTGTCTGTGATATGCGGGTACAGGGGGCCGCCACGCCTGCTGCTGGAGCCGCTGTGTGAGGCACCAACCAATGCTACCGAGCCTTTAGCCTATGGTGGCTAAGCTAACTGAACAGAGCCACACCGAGAAACCGTTACCTGAAAAGTGACCTTCACCAGCTCACGTCTCCTTCAGTTTAGGAAAATTTCATGTTTTATTATTGCGATTTGTCAACCTACACGGCGCTATGGTGCAAATGAACAATACGGAACTTATGGAATTTTTCTGCTCAATAGTTGCTATTTAATGGATGAGTTATAGGTTAGATATTTGTCTCTGTTATTAGTTTTTTGGTCATTATAATTTGGACACTGGTAGTGTGTGTATGAATAAGATTCATTTTATAATGGCTGCCTCTGCCACTTTCCGTAATTAATTTGCTGTTAAGCTAATTTGGTCTAATGAGTATGAAGCGTGCATTCAGACACACGCTCTTCTCCGACATGGCCCCAACTCGTGGCACAGCGGTAACCCCGCGCACGGCTCCTTGTTATCCACTTGAAAGACCATAAGTCATGACAGTGCGGGAGCTAGAGTGGTTTAAAACTGTCCTCTCTCCCTCAGCATGCCCCAGGAGGAATGTGGCAGGCCTCCGTTTAATTCCTCGCCAGCAAGTCACACCGACAATTTGACCTGTCAGTGTGGCCATGAATCTACTTGAAAGGGGCTCATTACAGCCCGGCAGATTTATTGGGAATACATAAGGCATATTCTCATCTAGAGGACAGCTCATATGGCTCCAGGGGCCGAGGAAAGAGGCTGGAGCAGGTCCTGTGCTAAGGCATGGAACCTGGGATTACTTGGATACGTACACCATGATAAAAGGCGATTCAGCGTGTAACATGAGGCAATTTCTTGATTTCGTCTCTTCTTTTTTAATTCCTGATGAAATGACAAACTTTCAGTGGCTTCCCCATTAAGAAAGTCCACCACTAAAATAAACATTTTTTTAGCACTTTTCAAGGGCATTTTATTTGTTTACATTTATCATATATATACAATATATCATATTGTACTCTTGAGGATACAGTCAGATTTTATTTCTTGGTTCCATTATTTTGGCTATCCATTTTCCAGACCCTATGTCAGGGAACAAGACAATTCTCGCCTATTCATCTCAGGACACACTCTTGTGTGTTGAATTTTAAAGATGCTAATTCACAGACACAGGGAAAATGTTACTTCCCACAGGTTGAGTTGAGACAGAAATCGATCCTTGTCAAGGCTAATGTTGTAAGGCGAAAGTATTACCTACTGGATCACCGTTTACAGTTTGGTATTGCATGAAATCTACTTCTTTGTTGTTAACGTTTCTGAAAATGAATTTTTGCCCAGAAAATTTGGTTCTGTTTATACTGATACAGCAATTTACACTGATGATACTTGATACATTTTGGAGATGAAAACAGTAGGTCAGCTGTCAGGGAATTTTTCAAAGAGTTGGAAGCCATCAAAGAAAAAAAGCCAGATTAATGCAGAAATTCACAAGTGAAGACTTGAAGAACCACATGTCACTGATATAATGAGTCTTCAAAGGTAGGGGAATAAAGGTGAATATGACAATTTCTTTCAATTTGAAAAGTCATGGTTTAAAAAAAAATAGTGTGACTGAGTGATATATTAATTTCATTACTGGCATGACACATGACTGCTGAATTGATACTGATACCCTCACAGCAGAACAACTGGAAAACAATGGTTGTTTATTGAGTTACAATGAAAGATTTTCTTTTAATATTTCAGTTGCAACATCCTGTGGATGATTTTTAAAAAGGCCAAAAAAAAGAATGTTTTGTGCTCTCATCTTTCATGTAGATCTTTTTTTGGGGAGGTTTGGCAGAATGAGGAAGGCATTTCACAGCGCTCACTTCTCTAAAAGCAACAGAGAGATTTGAATAACAGAGCGGCAATCCGGTCACCCCCAGCGCATCTGCCTTTTCATGGCAAGAAGCCTGAAGCAGAATCTCCCAGCCTCATCATCTTGGCAGGACATAGAGGTCCCAGGACTAATGTTGGACAGAGTTGAAGGGGTCGCCGAGATGCTAATCATGTTTGACACAAATCTGCAATGGATCAGAGTGCTTTTGTTGCCTAATTCAGGGATAGTGTGTACCCCCCCCCCCCCAACCCCCCCGCACATGACAGTTCCTATTTTCATGTCATTACTTATGTCTTACTGGTAACTAGTGCTGAGGGTTGTAGAAAACATTCATTTATTACTAATATTCTAGCCTAATGTCAATCTTGCTCCACATTATCTATGGAGTATCTCTATGCACCTCTGTACACACTCACACTCACACACATATGCAGGGACACACACACAGACGCACAGACTGCCATGCATATTCTTTCTTTCTTTTTAAAAGTTACTTCCTGCCTTTCTACCTGCCCAGGCAATCCCCGATGCAGCTTAAGGAATTACAGTTTAACTGCGCCTTTAATAAGCTGAGGTTACCATGTCTTCCTAAGTGTCCAACTGCCAAGATCAATGTGCGCCAACTATCTGCCACCACTGACAACGCCGACTACTGAAGATCTACCACATCTAAGCACATTTAATTAAATCAGTATTTACTCTATCTTACACTCTCTCACTTTTCCTCTATCTCGCCCTTAATGTTTTTCATTTACTTGTATACTTTTGTATTTACTGAAGGAAAGTGCAAACAAAATGCTATTGATTAAATTATTGTTTTTTTTTCCTGTCAAGGATTTCAGTCTCTTAGTGTGCAAAGGTTTTTGTAAGTGGAACAATCCTGCATGCTAAATGTTAAACAGCTGGCTAGAATACTGTTAAAATCCATCCATCCATCCACTTTTTAACCATTATCCAGAACTGGGCTGTGGGGGAACCAGGACCTGATTCCAGACGGCCTGGGACACGTGGTTGGGGAGCATGGTGGGCAGGATGCCAGCAAGGTTAAATCACATGCTAAGAATCTTTCAGGCTATACCACATATTTTTTGGACATTACGATTTAATGCTGTTGTTTTATATTTCTTTATACTCATTTACAACTGTCTCACAACAATATAACATTTTTTTTGTTGCTGTAACACACAGTGACAGAAAACAAAAGTAAAAACTGTGTGTTGACTGGTTCAGTTTCGGCTTGGTTTTATGGAGAAGACTTAGTTATTCAAGGCTAAAGTAAATGATTAATGTATGTGGTGGGATTTATATGCATTTGAGACACATATAGGAGAAAATTATACATGTACATCTTATTTAGTAGACATTTTTATCCAAAGTGACCTACATTTGAGAGAGCAGGGTCAGACGGTCCCTAGGGCAATTGGGGGTTAAGAACCCTGCTCAGGGGTCCAACGGTGACATCACTCTAGGATTTTAGCTGGCAGAAACCCCCACAGCACACAACAAAACTGGAATTCTGGCTTTGTTTTTTATCCATGAGGATCAAAGGCAGCCAAGTATGCAAAATTTGGTTTTGAAGTAATTCTCTAGGTGTTAACCGAGCTGCATATTATCTACTGCCTATCAATGTATATATGTTTACAATAAAAATATTTAAACTCCTGAGTAATGCTGTTTCTGCATTATGCTGGTGAAACTGTCACCACAGCATGTCTGTCATGTCTCAGATATGGTGTGGAAACACAAAAACAAATATGAAAATACATTAGGTTTCACAGTGGCTTGTTGAGGTTGAACTGCCGTGGCATTTATTGAGTTTAAAGCAGCCGCAAAGATGACTGTCTCAAAATTGCATCAATCCTTCAGCGGCTTGGCACGGTGCCCGTTTCCTGGGGAAGCGCCGCGTGGCTGAGGGTCACCTGTCCATTCCCCGCAGAAGTCACTAAAGGGATCTTTCACTGAGCATGATCGCACAGATTCACACTTCACAGGTGTTTTGCTTTCACAAATGTTTCCACAACCCCAGGTGACTAAAATTTAAAACCGTTTGGAATCTAGTAAGTAGCCGTTGTACTTAATAACAGAAGCACCTGCATGTTCTAAAGCTTTCAATACATTACACCAGGATTTGTTATAACTTATTATTATTATTAGTAGTAGTAGCAGTAGTAGTACTGCTGTTGTTATTGTTGCTGTTTGTTTGTTTTCTTGTTTTAAGTATCACAGCAGATGATTAGCTGCTATCTCTGAACACCCCAGATGGGAGTAAACACTCTGTTATAAACATCTCCCCATTGCCTACTGTGAAATGGGTACAGACCGCTTTACAGTAAATCCGCCAGAATTTGTTCTCTGCATGAAAGCCTGCATCCCCTGGCATGTTTATCTTCTGTCTGTAAGACTGGCATATAACACCTTGGGCATCATGTGGCAGCTTCTGACCTTATCCCGAGAAATCCAACTGTTCATGCCTGCTGTGCTTCAGATCAACTGCAGGTAAAAATGACCCTTCATGCTAATCTAGTGCTAAATAAATACAGGAATTTCAGAACTTTCTGAATATTATGTTTAAATGAATTCTGTAATTCAGTAATGCACTTTTCATTCATATTGAAAGGATGTTAGCTTGGCGATGGTTTACATGATTGATTACATTTTACTAAACATTTTTACACAATTCTCTTTAGTTTCAGGAAGATTAAAAATAATGTATCTAGTTGCCATTTCATTAAATAAACTACAGTAATAAATGCACTGGCCACGTTTATTTGCTGTGTCTTACAGAGCTGAGTGACTGGCATGCACAAACATCTAACGCTGTTAGATGATGGATCAAAATGGATCAAACTGTAATCCAGCACAACTTTTCCTGAGATCCTTCTCTTCACTGCAGCCTCGGAGAAGAAAGAGGGCATTAAAAAAGAAGCATGCCAACCATTTCTCTCCAAGTGGCACTTTCGCTAATTGCCTGGGGTCTCGGGCAGTAAATCCATCAAAGTCAAACGCGATGAGGGCAGATCACGGCTTCAAAGCGGCAGAAGACAGCTAATCATGTCAGCAGCAGATATTTCATTTCTAATTAGAAACGCATTGGGGAAGACCTTGGGACCATTTAGGCAATTTTGATACAAAAAAGGTATCACAGCTGGCGAAACACTTCAAATGACAGTTACATAAAGTTGCATACAAATATGTTTAAACAATTTACATGTATAAACAATATACAATTTCGATTTTATTTATTGTTCTTATTACATGGTTATTTTGCACTGTACAACTTCCACGAAGAATATCGAACATTTCAAATATGAACAATATATGGCCAACTTGCATGCTATAAACCTTACATGTGAGAAGAGGTTTCAAAGTCTCCTGTTGCATCTACTGAAACCTGCTTAGTAAAAAAACTCATCTGTGTGAGAGAGGTAGCAATATTCCAAACTGTAGCGTACAAACTTCTTATACAGCAAGTAAGAACTGCAGCACTGTTATTATCCCGTTAAAACCCATGACATGTAACAGGGATTAATCCAAAGCAACCCGATTGTGCCAAGCATGTTTGTTCATGACACCCTGCTGATTTAAAATTAGAGGATATATTAAAATGGAACAATAACACGTTCCCACCTGCTCTGTTTACTCCCACTGACAGCAGGAGAATCTTAGAGTGCCTGCCTGCCTCTGGGAACAATTCCCAATCTTGTCAAGTTCAGAAGATGGGGTTAGATCGGAGACTGGGAATGTGGTGAGTATCGGCTACAAGTTTTTTAAAGAGGTGACTTCAATTATTTATGTGGGGTTATTGCCCATAGCTTCCGGGGTAGATTGGAACCCCGCGACTCAGAACAGGGGTGCATGGAAAAAGGATGGGTGGATGGATGAGTCGATGGATGGATGGGAGGATGTTTCTTTTTTAGTTATAATTCACGCTTAGTTGTTTAAAGTCATTAAAAATATTAAGGATATAAGCTGGCAATGAATAATGTAAATATGTAATGTCAAATGTATTTTTATTTTTTAATACATTTATGATACTTAAAAATGTGAAAAATGCATGCTAAATTGCTGAAATTAACTGTGACTGAAGACATAAATCATGCTTCGTTAACTGCAGTGCATCCAGCTCTCCTTCAGACTGAATTGCGTTATAATGTTATTGCTGCTCTGCTTTTCATATTTCTGGGTGTAGGGACCACAGCCAGTGGCAGGATGTTTTATGCCATCACAGAACTGAATCTCACCCTCCTGTATTATTCCCTTACCTCTCTGTAGCAGCAAGGATGTATGGAAAACTACAGATTACAATCTAGAAAAAGTCAGGAGGGGTCTTCTCCCTACGTTACTCAAGAGAGAAGTCTGAGGGAGAAGATTTCAGCCTTTACCCAAAGCTACACCCATGAACAGCAAACAAATCACAAAGGTCCTATTACAGGGGTGCACCGCATACTCCCAAACACCTCCACAGCTTAAGTAGTAGAACCCCCAGCCCACCTCCGCAGGGCTCCAAAGCATGTAGATAGGTGGACAGAATCTTTATTGTCATTGTCACAAGTACAATGAGATGCTGTTTGAAGCAAGCCAGCAGATGCACATTAGGAGGAGGAACAAATTAACAGTATAAAAGGATTTACAATAAACAATAATATAATATGCTAAAGGTATTATGGTAATAAAAGGTAATAAAGCTCACCCCAAAACAGAATTAAAAAGAAAGGTCTAACTGTACTGTTATATAGGTAAGTTACTTTAAAACAGAACAAATCATTCAACAATAGACAATCAGCAACACAGGCACTGGCTGATTTGCACTTTTATTTTTAACTTCTATTGAAGAGCAATCAGTAAGGAAATGTAAGGCTGTAGTGTAAAGGTTAATTTTGGTGTCCATAGCCAGGCTCAGTTTCAAGGTGTGTGTAATTAAACTTACACTCGTGGGCGGATTGTGGCTCTGTGCCTGTGGTTGGAAGGTTGCCGGTTCAAATCCCAGGATTGGCAAAGTGATGTCACCGTTGGGCCCTTGAGCAAGGCTCTTAACCCCCAATAGCTCCAGGGACTGGCTGACCCTGCTTTCTCAATTATACGGCGCTTCAAATAAAGGCATCAACTAAATAATGTAAATGTGACTGAAACATCAAACATCATCTCATAAAGAAAAATAACTCACCTGTATATATGGAACTCCCCTCTTCAACCTTTTTTTAACCATCCCTGAAATGAAAAGAAAAAATCTTTAGTTTTACAATTTCCCACTATTGCATTCGTTTACAAGTCATTCATAACAAGAGTCAGTTAAGTCGACCGTTAAGCTACTGAATGCTAACCTGATTGTATTTTTTTTTCTCGTGTCTGTTGGGAAGGTTTAGTGACAAGATACATAAGTGTCATTGTCACAAATGCTATATACTTTCACATACATTGTTGTGAAAAACACGGCTGTAGTTTACGGGTAATTCTTCATTGTAAGATTACTACAGACCAAATAGCGATGTTACTTTTATATCTGCCGACAGCATTATTGGCGAGGCTGTGGATTTAGACCAGGCCCTGTATTTGTGCCCTATGGACAGATACTTCAGCAGAATCGCCTGTTAGGTATTTCTTCCGTGTGGAGGATAGTATTTCATTTGTTCTCTTTACTCATGGATGATAGCACCTGTTGAGCAAGCGAATGAGGGGAAAAAAACACCAGCACTCCTTATTATGACACCTAATAATGCCATAAAAGTAATTTAAGAAGAAAGGGATAGAGACACTTAAGTCTGAGTATATATTCCTGCATGTCCCACGACTACAGAGATGTGGAGGCCATTGAGGTGTAAAGCAACTTTGCTATTTATTTGATTTTTCACACTGATCTAGCACGACACAGATCAAAGGAAAGTCTTTGTTTTTTTGTTTGGGGGGGGGCTTTCAGCACTTCTCTCTAATACTCAAAACATAATTAAGTTTGTTTTTTCTTTTTATACTGCCTTCCATACACTCATATACATTTGTCTGAATTTCCATCCCATTTCTTAATACGTTCGGTAAATATCTTAATCTTTCCCCCCTTCATCGTCATTAAATTATTTTAAATGTACACTTACATTTCGTATCACTTCGGGCGGTAAACAAGTGCTACATTTCACACTTTTGCAAAAAAAAATGGATTAATCCTGCTGTGTGCGGTCAGTCAACCAAGCAGAGCCGCAAACTGCCCTCCCGGGGGAGCAGCGCTATACGGCAAATTGAGATTCATTTCTGTATAAAGCACTACAACGTATTCCTCAGTAAACTGATTGCAAATTAAATTAATTTATATCAACATGCAATGATAAAGAACGTAAGATACATAATACATTAAAATTAAATTAATCTTAAACATTAAATAAGAAACACGAGACCCGCGACGTTTTTCACGTCGGTGCCTTAAGCAATGAAATGAAGGCCTGACAACAGGGAATAATTTTCACATTTTTCTGAAACGCATAACAAGTGCGTATAGAAATTTCATTCAAGCAGAATCTGTTTAGCTGGAAGTTTTATATTATCGTTCATTGAATGGCGTGTGTGTGTTTTTTAATTTTTTTTTTTTTATTGTTTTTCATGGAAACGTGAACAAATCCAGTTATTAGTTTAACTACATAGACCTAACAATATTTAGTCATGAAAAGAGGTATATGCACAGTTTATCAGCAATAACAGTATAGATCGCAGGTATAAACTATTGCAATTATTTGCTGGACGTAGCCTATTAGCTAGGGATATTTATTATTATTATTGTTATTATTATTATTATGCACTCTCACTAGCAATGACTATGTAACACAAATATTTTCGTGCGACTGAGTCCCGTCCCAGCCCAAAGTTATAGCTACGCGACCATAATGCCATAATTTACACCTCACTTTTAATTGTGGATTAGACGCTGCTCCAGCTAATTAATATCAGATGCATTTGAAGGAAATCGCCCACTGCCGATCCCGAATCTGTAAAATGTCTCATTCTTTATTCCAGACGCGCGCATATAGCTAAGCCTATAAAAAAATATGGTTCTTAAAGCTAGGCCTGATATTTGCTACTGCTAGTCGTAGTTAAAGATAACTGTGAGTCACGGTGAGCCATGTTTGTTTACTGAGCAGCAGGATAATTGCTCCTATAAATCAAATGGCCTTCCTGTTTAGTGTGCTGTAAAAAGAGAGTTTATCCAGAAATATATTGATGTATGTATATATATATATATATATATATATATATATATAACTAAATCCCTAAGAATAGTCGCTTAGTCAATTACACGCCCCCACCTGCATTTTTCTTCTCATTTTTCAAGATGGATTGCGCGTAGTCGGGCCAGCTGCCCCGGCGCCCGGGGGCGCGGCCGTCACCCAGGCGCAGATAAGAATGCCTTCGCCGCTGCGAGTCCCGCGAGTACACGGTGCGTGGATACAATCGCGGCCGAGGCAAGCTGTCCATCACTGCCTAATTGTAGCAAGCGCAGTCACGCTACCCTGCGAATCGCTGCCTGGTTTCTACCTGTTCACAAGGTTCACAAGGAAATCTGTGACAAAAGAGAATGTTTAGGTCATACGGTGCAATCAAGGTAATTTATCCAGTCACAAGCGCTTTCAAAGATACAATGCATATTTACAGGCTTGTCTGTGTGTGTGCTTGTATGCTTGCGCTTGTTTTTGCGTTATGCACATTCTTAGGTGTATTTAATTTTATTTTTATTTGATCATTATTGGCTTAATCAGAATTTATACTGATTTTAATAGTAAAGTTGCAGTTAATATGTTACTGAAATTAGCAATCAAATAATTCAAATTTAACACCTCTAAATCTTGGCCCACTGCACTTTAGCCTTATTCCATGGGGGGTTTATAATGCACACAACTAGAAAACCTGCCATTTGATGATCTTACCTCTAGGGTTTTGTCCTCAAGATGGCTATCATGCTGTTTACAGTAAACAAATCATAAAAGGGATCACAGCTAAGCTTGGTACATTGAATTGACAATGCTGATTGAATTAAAAGAAATGGGAAGAATTCTGTGAAAATACCCCAAGAAGAAAAGTTCTATTCTTTTAGCGATCATTCTGGAAAGAAAGAGAAAAAGAAAAACAACCCGATTAAAACAAAATGGAGCAAAAATGCCACCATCACCACCATTGTTGGACATACATCCTCACAATGGCAACTTTAAATGGTTAAGAATCCAATTTGCATAAAAGATTCTATTGTTACATGGCATTGTTGTGTTTTTTTCGTGGTTTTGTTTTTTTCTGCATTATGTATCAAAAGTTTCAAAGCAATCTCTACCAGATGAGAAGTCTCATGTGTAGGAAGTTATGTAAATTCAAAGCAAATGTCCCATTTCAATGAAAATCATTCCTTATATTTAATAACTTTGAGGGAACGTTTCTTGTACGTTTGAATTCATATTGGTATAAAATGTCACTTTGTTCCTATTTAATTTCTATGAACCTTTATTAAATGACCATTTCTGTGTCCACTTATTTCTGTTTAAAAGTAAGATTTTCCATTTACCAGAGAACTATAGCAATAAATCTGCCACAATGTGGACACATGTTATGACTTAAAAAACAGCTGCGAAAAGCGTAGTTCCTTTAGGTTTTATGGTGTTTGCTCTGTCCTAATTTCACTTGCAGTTAACATGAGCAGCGTCAGTCAATCTGGCAGACATGAAAGTGGCTCAGCTTCTCTGAAATAGCATCTCCATGAACTCTGCCTATGGGGATGTTTGTCCTGTAAACTAAATAACCCATTTAATGGCAGTCAGAGGCTCCTAATACCGGAAGTCACAAAAACGGTCAGTGCCGTTGCTCTTTGTTTAAATGTAGAAATCTGCAGGTTTCCTGACCTCTGAGTATACAGGAATACATTCTCCTTCTGAACTGCACACAATTTTGGGTCAAAGTTCATTGTTTTTTTTCTCTGTTGTTTTTTTATATTAATATTACAGCATCGTAGTATTAATTGTGTGTATAGATAGATAGATAGATAGATAGAAGATAGATAGATAGATAGTAGAACTGGAAAGCTAGTTAAGTAGTATTTGTGGTATGGACCTGTGCTTTCTCTAGTTGTCCAATGTGTCAAGGCCGTTTAGGGAAAGGTCCTGAGATAATTAGGGGCGGTGTTGATCTCGGTGACCTACCCCACCCGACACTTAGCATGGCATGCATTCTGCACGCCCTGAGCTCCATCCAACCGTCTGCATTTGACAGTTAAGCTAGAAATGAACCCTGCATTTAAAGGCAGCCTGAACACTGCCCACCAGTGTCAGGTGTGGGACCCAGACACAGTCGGGTCAGATCAAAGATGATGCAGGCAGAGTGATATTTCATGACAATCCATTTTATTTTTGTTTTTCCATTACAGCAGTTATTATTGCTATGTTTGTGACTACTCTTCAGGTTTTATCAACGCCCGCCAGATTTACGAGCTGCAGAGATATTTATCGTGTTGATGTTTTCTTCCTACTGGGTAAAGAACACAAGAGGGCGCTCAACCTCTCCTTTTCCTCTTTTTTCCAGGGATATTCTGAGGTGGAACTGAAAAGGGACATTAATAGACTGAAGTGCAGTACAAATTTTTGTCATAACATTCGGTTTCTGTTGCGTGGGAAAAGTACTTGTAAATGTACTCATGTTGTCAAAAAGGTATATACATATACCTGTGTTTTAGGGAAACCCTACTTCTGTTGTCATTTAATTCTTTAATATATGACGTTTGCATGCTAATTCCATATATAAAGACAATTAATAAACATCCAGATAAAAAAGTGAAAACGATAAATTTATTTTATAGATAGAGATTTTGTGTGCATATACAGTGCAAACCATTACTATTCATATGTAAAACAGTAAAACGATGATCCAAGACAGCCATGTGAGAGTCATTCTATTTTCATGTTCTGAAGTAATTTGAATAAGTCCCTTGGGTGCAGCTCATTGATAAAGACATTCCTGTTAACACGGCAGATTGCCCCCAAATGATCCATTGAAATCACAGCTTCTGTTGCAGTACATTAAAGCACATTACAGTAAAATTCCAATTCCAGCAACATGCTTTTTATTTGTAATGTACCTTCACAGATATGAGATCTTGGACAGAGTGACATATAATGATTTCCTATACATGTATGTTGTATCTGGCTAGTGTTTTATGTCTGCTTATTCTGAAAGGGTCATTGCACAACAGTTTTTGCCTTCAACAAATGCATGTTCATGCAAACTGGGTAAGTTTCTGATCTGCTAACTGAACCTATGGATTTTGCATGTCCATTATCACATCGTGTGAGTTTATCACAACCATTCTACACTGCATATCATAAAAAGTGAAAGTTTATTAATTTACTTCAATGCAGTTCAACACCTCCATGCAGCCAAGTTATCCCATTTTAGAAATCAAATATCAACTTTATCTAAACGATATAACATTTTTATAAAATGTGAATGTTAAATATGTCGAGAAGATGTGTATTTTAAACTGATTAAGAGAGTACAATTCATCCAACTTCCAGCCACTAATTCTGAGCAGTGGTCACATGACAAAGGGAATACCACAGTACACATTTATGGGTTATTTTTTAAGACGTCCAGGGTTTATGGAGAGACTGGGAAAAAGACTAAGAGCACATAAAGTTTGTGAAGGAGATGTGACTTTCTCGCTTAGTAGAGCAAATCAATGTCTGAAAATGGTCAATAGGTGGCATAGTGCTTAAGGATGTGGATTGCTTGGTGTGCGCTGGATTTTAAAGTAGCATTGTAGCGATGAGCAGTGACGCATGGAGCAGGGTTTCCCAACCTGGTCCTCGGGGCCCCGCGGATGGTCCGCATTTCTGCTCCTTCCCAGCTCTCTGCCAGACAGTCCACATTATTGGGAGCTGGGAGGGAGCAAAAACGTGGACCATCTGCAGGTCCCTGAGGAACGGATTGGGAAACACTGGCATGGAGGATACACCACATAACAGCCATTGACTTGTCGCCCTATCACATGCCTCAAGGCCCATGGCTAGATTATCCTAGTAGGCAGGACACAGTAGCTACCTATAATTCATTCTGACAAGCGATTGGCTCAAGGCTAAACCTGTAACCCTATATGCAATGTTTTTAAAAAATGAAACTGGAATTCGAGTGAAAGATTTGCTCTTATTCCACGAGCTCTGCCAGTGACTTACCTCCCAAGTGATAAACATGGCTTATAATTTTAAACTCTACCTGTGCAAAGGGGAAGTCAAGCAACTGCCCCCATTGGTATCAGAACTAAACAATCCATCAGAAGTATACTTCACTGACAAAGACTCATTGAACTTTGCCCAGTATCTCTTCCTCCATAGTTTGTTAATCAGAAACACTGGGGTATAGAAACTATTTCATAGTTTCTGTACATTAACTTCTGCTCACATGAATGGGAAATTTGTTAACACATTTTTAAATATTTGCTTTACTTAATTTCTCTTATGGTGGATAGTATTAGAAATATTAGGAAGTTGGTGTTAGTGTGTTTATTTTTATATAGACATATAATGTTTATGCAAAGGGGTGTCATGGTGACTAACTCCCAGGTTTGTGGGTTCGAACCCCACCTCCACTATCTGTGTGTGGAGTTTGCATGTTAGAACCCCACCTCC
>JAODKL010000128.1:11249005-11269431 GCA_026780765.1 Petrocephalus schoutedeni
ATGCCGAGTGGAACTTCTTCTTGCAGGTACGGCAGGCCTTCTTCGGCAGGGAGTAGTTTGACCCGTGGATGACAGAGGCCCCACCCCGCGCCCTTGCCGTCTTCCTCGTCTCCCATGTTGGAGCGAGCAGCAGCGTGGAGCTCGTCCTGCTGGGGAGGGACAGCGAGAGTACGAAGGGGGCCTCATTAAGACAGGATGTGCCAGGATGCAGTAAAAATGCTTTTTATGAAGCTCAGCACTTAAGGAGATCATTTACAGATGTACCTATGGTGCGCCTCTGGCTTGGCTCTCCATCCCCTAACTGAAGCACTGTCTTTCTGCAGCGCTTAAGCCTGCCGTTTCTGCTCTGCTGATAGGTCCAGCAGCCATACTGGACAGGGAGCCTTTCAAAGCATGTGTCAGTGCTTCTGAACTGTCATCGGGGCTGACTCCCGCTCCATTAACAGAATCCGCAGAATCCGTCGCCAGGAATTAAACAACGATTAAAAATAAAGAGACAAAGTGTGTTATTTCAGAGGCTTTAAGCAGAGAGGAGATTTGACCTTAAAGCAAAACAGATCCCCATGCATTTAAACTCTCCGGCAGGGATTGCTGTCCCTCCTGCCAGCCACGCAGCGGGACAAATGCTAACACCCACCCCCCCGCCCTCCCCGAGGTCAAGCTAAGAGGCCGGTGCAGGCCACACGACAGCTGCGGCAGCCCGGTTTGCTAAGCAGCACGTTCTGGACATTCCCTGCTCCCTAACAGCAGCAATCCTCCCACCTCACTGCTCTCCGTTCACTTCCAACCAAACGAAAATCACACTGGACCCTTCACGAAAAAACACACAAAAGGCCAGCGTTGTGCAAACACACCAGTGTTTTGAAGGCACTTTCAAGGCTTCTGCGGCAAATCAGCGCAAAATAAAAAACAGATTTTTCCGAGGAAGTAAGGAAGGGCACGCAACGAATTATTTGAAATAATATTTTAATTAAAAATGTGCACATGCTGAGATTCTGCGAACACAGCGCGTGAAGCGTCCTCCCTCCCGTGCAAGCAGAAGGTGATCTAGCTGATTACGCTTTAATGAAGCTACAGCCTATGCGGTTTTTTTTCTCACACCTTTTTTTAATTTGCTCTCTAGGAGCTTTTATCTGAAACAACTTTCATCGCCTCCATGTAGTTTGTGCTGTTTTTTTTCCCCCTTTCCTTCTATTTTAATGAGCCAGTTGAGGTTAATTATTTTGCTAACATCACACACCAAGTTTGTTTTTAAGTGAGTAATTGTAAACAGTATTTTTTAATAAAATAGACAATGGGTAGAAGGTAGTAGAGTAGTAAGGGGCCAAACAGTCGCCAACTTCCAAAAAAATGGTCTACACCGGGGTATGCTGCATAAACTAAACACTGTTGTGAAGCATTTAGCTATGCTGAGCACACAGATCTGCTATGCAACTAAATAATGCTCAGTTTATAAAGGATTGCACTAAATTAAGGGAGAGAACAGAATACCCTCTGTCTTTTTGGTGCTTTTTCAGAAAAATATGGTTTTATTCAAAGTGGCATAGAATCTGTCTCTAAGCACCATTTAAAATAACTGAAATTGTTTCCTACGTGGCTCTTTGAAGCATTAGGCAAAGTGGTTGCGAGTATGAGGAAGTGCACAACTGATCACACGCGCATGTTTCTCGCCTAGTTCCTGTGACCACACCCCCCCACGTATTGCTGTGTTCTGCAGACTGAAACAAACAGGGCGGAAAGATATAACCTGAGCTATTGTGACTCTTATAAAACAAAGCAGTTTAAAGATGGAAGGATGGATGAGTGTTTTCTCATTATGGATAAGTTCTAATTATCAGTATCATTTTTTTCCTTTCTTCTCTCATGTGAAATGCTGCATAATTTGTTCCTGCTTACCATGGTAGGAACATACACCACATTGATTCAATGGGTCTTGGTAGATCATAGCATTAGTGTTGTATGGCTCTTGTAGACCTTTTCAGCTGAAGATCTTATTTAGTACAGAGGCCCGCTCCCTTACTGTAAATAGCTTAATATAGACATGGTGCTTTGAGAAGCTGAAGACACAGACTGGTAGAGGATGAATGGGAATGCATGCTGTGAACATCGGCAGTGATATCGGGGGATATTTCCAGGCGCATAAATTGTCTGGGTACGATGCATACAGCGTAAATCCTTTTGGAGAAACAGAACACTGTCTGGTGATAAAAAGGAACATTGGTTTTGGGTGGAAAACCCCTATAAGGAAATTTAAAGCAGATGACAGTGTCTGGGGGACTTCATAAAAGCGCTCAGACAGCTGCTACGGACCGAATTTATTCTCTTTCTCTTTCGTAAATCTCATCAAAGGTCCCCTGTCGTCTCTGACAGAGGATGCCGAGCCGCGTGAGTGCGGCCAATGCGGTAGCCTTCGTCACGTTTCCATCCCACCCTCATCCTCACCAAACACCGCCAAAACCCAGGCTTTAACAGGGAGGGTGGCAAACAGATCATTAAAAAAACGGAAGCTTGATAACAATGGAATTAAGAGACAAGGTAATCTGAAAATTCTGCATCCTGCATATGATTACTGCAGACCGCTTCATTGAACTACGCTCCTCATTTACCACAACTAGTCCCACCTAATGTGTCCCTGATTCTGACCTTTGACCTCTGTCTTTGAAAAATGGGGAACACACACCAGAGGTGGGGTTAGCACTCAACAGTGTCTTAAGCCCAACTTTAAACGTGGATCTGGTGATGGACCTGCAAAAGCTTCTAACGACCAGTAACTTGGTCTTACTACCTTTTTATATTCTTGCGTTGGTTATGTTGAAGAAGCTAACTATGCCTAACGCAGTGCTGGGTTTCTGCATGGGTCCATTATACTGTTTAACTCATTCCTATTTATGAAACAGAGCTGTGGTGGTCATGGTCAGACTTGGCTTCCGGGAAGGGCACGCAAGGGATGATGCTCACTAAAGGAGACAAGTGCATTGTTTGCCTTTCCGAAACAACAGGCCCCTCCACTGCTACAGGATCTGTTGTCTTCTGTGTTAGTGGGAGAATTGTACATACATTTTTGGCTAATGGAACATTTTTTAATTGCATATTGCTACATATGATGTATATGATACATTTGGATTAAGGTCTTAATCCTTAATATTGCATGTTATTATTTCATTTTTAGCTGACACCTTTGTCCAAAGTAACACACATGGGAGGACAGCTTGGGGCCAGCCAGCATCCAGCATCCCAGGATAGGCTGAGGTTAAAGGCCTAGTGCTCACATGGTTACTGTGCCAGCAAAAGGATTTGAGTCCACAACCTTCCGGACAGAGGCACAGAACCCCAGCCTGCTTTGTGAGAATGCCGACGTCAGAGGCATTTCAAACTGTCCATACCATTCACGCCTACCATGTCTTTGGACTGTGGGGGGAAACCAGGGTACCCAGAGGAAACCCCACGACAACACAGGGAGAATATGTGAACTCCATACACAGAGCCATGAGAATCTCAAACCCTGGTCCCCAAGGTGTAAGGCAACAGTTCTAACCACTGTGCCCCTGTTATAAACCATGTGACCTCAAATAATAATCTATCCATTTATTTTCCTCAACCACTTGTCCTGTTCCAGTTCACAAATCAAATAATGTTAATGTAACATTGCCTGTCTATGGTAACTGTTTTTCTTCAGCGGTTGAGATAAAAATGATTCCAAAACAGATCATCATCAGGTAAATCCTGACTTTTTTGTCACTACTGCCACCATTCTTTTGCTTAATTCCCCTGTGCTCACGGCCAACTCCCCTTATAAACTCCATCTGTAATTGGTTCATGTCACTGTCACATGACATTTATTACCACATGATCAGCTGTTATCAAAAGATGTGTCAAAATTTATACAATGAGTCAAAGTACCAGTAAAGAGTCACTTATGTTCTTTATACACTAAAATGACTTGTTATACAAGGTTTATATGACATTTACAGTAAATGCTTATGCAATACACTGAGATACAGAAACATCACTTAATCATAACCAGGGTTGCCAACTTCAGTCAACTGGCTGGCATGAGATTTTCAATTCAAGACAAGTCACACACATGCACACTTTTACTACCTTGTAAATAGTCTGTATTCTTTGCAAACTACCCCAAAGCTTTTGCTGTCACTACTGTTTGGTTCATAATGGAATATAACATAGATTTGTCATAAAATTTCTTGCGTGAGCATCCGAGTCCGAAAGCGTAAGTGTCATGCCAGACACGTGAGCTGGCAACCCGGACCACAACTGCAGGTCCTGGAGCCAAGGTGCACAGGGAGGTGATGAACTTCCAGCCCGTCTTGGGAAAGTAACCTTTAGGCAGTAACCTCTTGCAAAACATCCCCTACCTAAACAGTTCTGGTAGCAAATAGGTATAAATATGTCAGACAATAAAAACTTACAAAGCCACGAGTGTTCAACCCTGCATTTAAAGCATGCCATTTGGCCAGTACCTCCCACAAAAGTTATGCTCAAGGCACGTTAATAATAATAACCTTCTAAATACTACTTTACTGCCAGACATGCACTCAGATGAGATGAATTAGTTCGATCTATTGCACTCAAGAAGATCCCAATAAAATACTGCAGATCAGTACCATGAACTGAAAAACGCGGGACCCTCAAAAGCTTGTTAATCGTCAAGGAATTAAGGCTGGCAGTTATAAACAAAGCTAGTTCTTCAAAATTCTCCCAAAATATCCCAAGGGCACCATTCACTTATTCATCATAAAATAACCTGCAATCTGCAACCTTGTTTAGTTTGCATCATATAAACAAATAGTATGAAGTTTTTCATGACTTCTGAAAAGGTCTAAAAAGGATTTCCTTGTTAGATTTGCTTTATATGAAATATCTGTCTGTGCATATCCTAAATTTTGCATTTACTTTATTTAGCAGACACTTTTCTCTAAAGTGATTTAAATTGAACATTACAGACATACAGGGAGTTGACTAGGCATAAGTGCAGCTAGGCTGAGCTCCCAAAGAATGACCAGTTACAAGTGCAAAGATGAATTAGAGCAAGATGCTGTAGATAGATAGATAAGTCAAACCTAGACTGTACATGCATAGATCAAGTCCTACATAACATAAATTCCCCTGGTCTTGTGAACTATAAGCTCAGAAAAATAAAGCTAAAGAGAAAGGTACTTTATTTTATGTTTGTGGCTTTTCTCATCTAATTTTTTCCATCCTGTAAAAAACACAAAGAAAGTGTTTCTATGAGCGTATGGTCCCATGAAAGTTATAATAGTTAAAAGCATCTTGATTTTGAGAAGGTGGCACCGCAAGCCTAGTACATGAGATTGCAACAAGCCTGGGTCACAACCTGTCCTGTCCTGCAGAAATCTCGCAGCTAATCAGCAGAGCTTATTACACAAATGACCAATGGCCATTACATTACTTTGGGGAGTTGGTCTCTGATCAGCGATGCCTAAACAGTTCAATGTGGCCATTTCACTTGGGAGAAAAGTTTCTTTGGTTATTTACATTATTAGTATCATCACACACATTTTCAAAGTTTCAAGTTTCATCGTCCCATGTATTTGGGGAATGCAGTGAAATTCTTTTGCCACCTTTGCAGGGAGAGGAATGGGTACATACAATAGGAGAAACAGCATGGCAACATAAGAATACAAAGATATGATAATGAATGAATAATAAATACATACTGTAATATAGGGATGAAGTAACTGCTGGAGCACAAAATGACAATACATTGTTGAAAAATGCAGTAGGTACATTGAAGTACATGGTACAATTGCAGTCATGCTACAATAGTTCTAGATTGTTTGTTGCCAATAATGTCTCGTTAGCCTGTGTGCTTACATTTACGCCAACTGGTGTCCCGTGCACAGTGTCCCCAAGCCTTGTGCCCTGTCCTGCATAGGATAATCTCCAGGCCTCCTGTGACCCTGGCCAGGATATGCGGCTGGAAGATTCTGAATTATCTATGGTCAGTGTTAGCAAGGAAATGCTTTGTTAAAATGACTTAATCAGCTCATCTTCACAACCATATGCATTGCTTTCTTGAAAAAAGGCATTGCATTTGGTAAAAGAAAAAAAGATAAACCCAGTGGATGTAAAAGGTGTACACTGACTGATACCCTTCAACAATGAGACCACTTTGTAAGCTCCCTGCAGACCATGACTTTTGCTGTCGGATGCAACTGAGTAAATGTCAGGAAAATGCTACTAGGACAGCTGAACTTAATTTGGGGTTAATCCTGGTCATTTTAATTGATGGCAGGTGTGTACCCCAAAAGACTGACTGCTGTAATTAAATCAAAAGGTGTATACAAAGTATACATTTTTTTAGGGTGTGCACACTTATGCAACCAGCTTATTGCATGTTTATATATATACAGTATTGTGCAAAAGTCTTAGGCAGCCAAAGGAAATGATGCCTAAATGATCTTTATATTGGTATAAAACTGTGCTGTTATGCTTGTCAAAGTGTGTTAGCTTAGCCATTTGTAAACCTCTGCTAAAATCACCCCATTATTTGCAGCAACCATACATTACAGTCATGTATTTTTTTGACTCCACCACTAGCACACGGCATATAGCTAATCAATATCTCATTGACTTTTTTAACTAATTAGGTTAATTAAATAAATGAGCTAGTGATGAAATTTAATTAATGCATGTAATTGCTGGGGTGCCCCTGACGAGAGGTTTTGGAACTGAAGTGGTGTTCATCTGGCCGTTCAGCAAGATATCAGTGACTTTTTGGAGAACTGAAGAAAATTTTACTAGTTTTTGTTGTGTTATTCTTAATTTTCATATGTTCTAATGTTAAACTGTGTTTTTTGTTCTGAGGAAATGTGCACTTACTACCCAGATAAATAGCTTTAAACATTTCCTTGTATGTATCTCCCCCTAAAGAGATTTGTTTCCTTTTCAGTTGGATTATACAGGTTATAGGTCACATTAAAGGTTGGAAAAGTTTAATGATTTATTGTGGTCTCATTTATTTATTTTTTTTGCATCAGAAAACCCTGACATTTTAACAGGGATGTGTACACTTTTTATATCCACTGTATGTTTCACATTTGTATACTCTCTAAATAATTATCCATAAGGGCAAGTTAAAAACATTGATTTTTGGGTTAAAGTAGTATTTTCACTAAGATACAGCACAGGTGACGATTTTTGTATTTTTTGATTGTTTGTTCTGCAGTCCTGTTTCAATAAACCACACATCGTTTCTTCTTATGTCAACCGTAGTAGCTGAGTACTGTTTAGAGCACAAAATTGAACACCCTCATCTCAATGGTTAAAAATAAAAAAAGAAAAGCATCTCACAGGGATAATGAGCTCTGTGTGAAAGGGCTCTCTGAACAAACTGAAGACTTCCCTAATGAAAGAAGAGTTGCATGCTATACACTATCTAATCCAGATAACCCTCGCATCCCTGCCCGGTGCAGTGACTGCAAAAACTGCAGCCTAAACCGCAAGCTAATCCTAAATATACATCAAGGTGTGGCACAAGAACGCTGGAGCACAGGCCTGGTATCTATAGAACATTCTGCAGGTGATTCATTGTTACTCATCTCTTATTGTCACAACATGCTACAACGGACATTCGATTTTTCAAATTACTGTCCCATTGAGCTTCAGGATTGTCTGATAAAGACACACCGGCTGAAGACTGAAGTTAGCTGAATGTCTATGTAACTGCACAATATGTTAATTATTGCAATACTGTGCCTTTAAACCCCCAAAACGAGTGAGACAGGAAATTCTTGCCTTGTACACTGATGCAACATGTTTTCCATGTAAAAGCATGTAGGTTATTGGCTTTACAACTTTACGACTGTAAGGCTGCACAGATGTATTTTCCCTCGAAATTGCAACATTGCAAAGTCTCCCTCATCCTTAGCTACATCTAAAAACTCTACACTCATAACAATTCAGAGTATATGCGATTATCTGCATCAGGATAGTAGAGATAAATATTGTCCTGCCGGTAGTTAGTTAGCTAGCAAACAGAAGAACGCAAACTATTGAAACTAAGTCTAGTTAACTGAATTCAGGAAATCATTTTATTAGCGGCCTTGGCAGAATTAAAAATTTTACAGCATTAATTTATGACATGAAATATGAAACTTTCACTATAAAACATAACCTCTACATAAAAGATTATGGACATAGAACTGAAACCATAGCATTGACTCCCTGGATGTGAACCTTTGAATATGGGAGTATAGCACATTACCTCTGATACAATGCTGTGTCTTTGCTGAAGATCATGAACGGACTTCAGTGGAGTGGTGGCATTGTTTATGCATCTCCATGGTTGCAGGCACAAATCTGGCTGTGGGTCTGTTTTGGTTTACTCTGTTACTTTCCTGCAGAAGTCCAAATAGGCAGAGCTACAGTTCAGGTAAGCTGCCATTTCTAAACTGCTCCTGGTGTGTGTGGCTGTGTGTGGTGCATGTGTGTCCCCTGATTCTCCTGGACCACGTTACTTGCGTTACATTCTCTGCTTATTCATTTTGGATGCCGATCACCACATTCCGGTTCGTTTAAGCGATTATTTTAGAGTTAAATGCATTCTAAAAACATGTTTTGGTCCTACAGTACACTGCACTTGTGCTGTCAGGCAAATTGGTCCCGAAGACGCTTCGTCTGGCGCTCAAATTTATTGCAGTTAATTTGAAATAGCAGTTATGTTTCGCACAGGCATGCACCCACAAGCACGCTGGGCAGAGTTATAGCCCAGGCATTCATACCTCTTCCACAATAAGCCGCCCCTCACAAAGGGCCTTTGCTGTAATAACCTATCCAAGCACTTAGCAGGATCTGAACTCGCTGGCCCTTTTATTCCAGAGATCCTCTCCTTCCTAACGATGACAGGAGCGCCGAATGCCTGTTTTAGCATGTGTCCCCCTGCCTCGCCTGTCGTTAGGGTGTTTTCATCCCTCTGGGATGGTGCATATCAGTACAGAAGGAGCCTTCCTGGCCCGGTGGTGACGCTCGCCTGGAAGGAAGGACGTGCAGGATACCTTGCAGGCTGTACGTGACATGACAGAGACACAAACATGTCATTTAGACACATGTGGATGCCCAGACTGAATGGCTGGATAGCATTTGGTGGTGGTGGTAGTTGGGGGGGGTGTTGGGTTCAGCAGATATTACCTTCCCCCACTGTCAATGACCTGCAGGACCCTGGGGGGGGGCAGCTATAAGTATGAGCTCCCAAATTATATTAATTACGCGAATTAATAGTAATTCAGTAACCTCTAGGAACTTGTGTCATTAATAATCATTGTGTCGTTAATAACAGAGCACATACTTCATCACTGTCATTAAATAAGAACATTAACAGTATTTAAAATACATATAGTTATACTGTCATTCAGGGCCAAGCATAATATAATGTGTTTATGCTTGTCCCTTATTAAGCACTGCAGACAGATTTCTTTTAATTGCTAATACCCTTTAAAAAACACATTTCAGGAAGTAATTTATCACTTTACTAGAAGATCGCATTCATCACTTAACTGCATCCAGAATCATGGGTGCTGTAGAGAATAATGCAGGCAGGCTCTAAATCCTAGGAGGCCGTGGCTGTGCAGCTATTGAATGATGTAGCTTGAGCACTGTGGCGATGTCTGCGTGGGCGGGTGAAAGGCCAGGCTCCAGCGGTAAAACACTGATAAGCAGCGACGCGACGTGGCTCAGCAGGCTGACAGGGCCGCTCACAGGCGTGGTTAGGGAACATCAGGGCGGCTTCAGCCTCCGTCACCGGACCGGTGCCTAATTTCGGACCATGCTGAAATGTGACCCTCCCCCAGACCCAGGGGGCCAGAGTGGGCTCAGTCCTGAGGCCCAGGCAATCTCCCGGGGTATTATTTTGGCAATCAGGAAGTGTGACATGGCCAATTCCCGTGTGTGAACGTGCCTGTGACCAGCTCAGCATACACAATAAAACACTGAAGCTCGAGAGAGGGTGTAATAACAAGGGCAATCCCCAGACTTCCTGCATACAAATGCTATGAGGAGGTCTTGCCCTTACACAAGGTACAAATAATGAAGTTCCTCCCTCCCCCCGCCAGAAAATAGCTCATGACTGAATCAAATATAACAAGATTGGTAAAGAACATTTTTTAATAGCTATTAAGGTTAAGGTCTCTTTGAAATTCACCCATAAAGCTTTACTGAAAAGAAGATCTGGCAGTGAGCTTCTTCCAACAATCACTGCAGTGTTATGCTATTTTCTCTTTGTTTCCCTTGGACTCAAACACAGCGTCACCATGCTGAGGTATGCAAATAGTTTTGTGTTTTACTTTGTAACAGATGTGTGGCCTTGGATTTTTAATTGCCTTGAAGACGTTTTTTTTTCTCTTCCACGACGAACGTAATTTATCTTGATACTCTTGGTATTCATAGCTAGATGCAAATTACAGTTCATAAAACCGTTTAAGTAACTCGCACAATGGAAAAACAGATGCTTTCCATTCTGCAACTGAACCTCAAGCTTTTTTATTCCGAAGTCTAGTTTCTTGACCAAAATATTGGAAAATGTGGATCTAGTCAGCGCTCCTCAAGCTAATAATATATTCTCAATATCAGCAACTTCCCAGAGTCCCAGAGCCCCTCCTACAGCCATAATTTCCATAATTATTGCAGGTTCCATTTTATGATGCATTGTTTGCCAAGTGTTTGCACAACTAATGACATGGGGTATTGTCTTTCCGGCTGCAGAGTGTCAGCATTGACTGGGTGCATTTCTGAATTTGTTTGTGTCATGTTGGGAAGGATTGATACCCAACGTCTTCATAAGCAAGAGTATCAAGGCTGAATAGGCCTCACTAGACTGATTCTGTAGTCTGTATGATACGAATTGTGTACGTGGAGAATCATGGTCCTTATCACATGACCTTCTCTAAAATCATGTGACTTTTTTGTGTTGATACACTCTGAAATATGCATAATTTGTCATGCTTTCTGTGAAGTGACATGCATTTCTAGTTTCTTGCTTTTGATCTCATATGCTGTTCACATTTCTCGTGTGCTTTAAATATAGTTGCCATTCCTCTCCTGAATTTCAAGTCAAAAGCTGCTTTATGAAATAAATATTGCACATTTTGCATTAAAACCAGCTGAGTGCTTTGGATGGTCACACACACAGATCTAATTAGGATAACAGTGTTATTGAACTGGCTCTTGGAGCTGAAAAGAAGTTTGGAACTGGAGTGCATCGTGAATTAGTAAAAGCTTGCAAACACAGACTGACTGTGCTGGTTAAGCATGAATTCATTTATTCTAGCCCTGAAAGAAGTGATGTGTTTTTGAGTCTGAGTGTCGCCTCTGTGTCTGTGTGTCTGGAGGTGTGTAGGTTCGCAGGTTGGGGCTCTGTGCTTCTGTCTGCAAGGCCGTGGGTTTGAATCCTGTAGTTATCTCAGTACCTGTATCACCATCAGGTGCTTGAACAAGGCTCCTAACCCCAGAGACGCTGGATGATCCATGTCATCCCAGACTCTTTGAGTTACTTCAGATTCTACAAACTACTTTAAACCTGAAAGGCTCCTGTGCTTGGCTAAATAGTTCTTCTTGTGCTTTGACTGGCTTGTTTCCTTGATTGAAAGATTCATCCAGCCATCTCACATTAACATCCAGGTCCTTTTGATTGTCCGGGATGACATGGATTATCTGGTCACACTAGTATATAGACATCTGAGTCTGTGCCTCTCATGAAGACAGTTTCTCCATGTGGATGGGCCAAGGGGGTGTTTTACATTGTCATTTTGTGAATGCAAATGCAAAGCCACGTACCTCCAGTAACGTTAATGTACCACAGGGTGGCATTGAACTAGAAGCCTGAAGAAGCACATGGCCAGAGACAGGAGACCAGGGATGATGACAATGTATTGCAGGGTGCCCGCTCACAGAGGCGATCTCAGACTAAGGGTAACTGAGACTGCAGTTCACCAGACTGCCTAACCCTTACCAACTCCACTCACTCATAGCAGGGCGCAGGAACCCAACCTGAGGCTGTAGTGAGCTATCGTGCTGCCATGACCTTCATAGCATTTATTTTCTTCTGAGCAATATATGTATGCATGCTGCAAATTTCGTTTTAAGTTTACGTGACAAAGAGCACCTATAATAATGTTTACAAGCCAAAACGCCATGTGGGCCTGTCATGATCCCATGGCTGGCAGAGTGATGTCATCATGGGGCCCCAGTGGCTCCGGTGGAGCCGTATGATGACTCCCCTGCGCTGCTCCAAATATCTATCTCCCATGGAGAATGAGCGGGCATAGCTGAAAATCACCCATTCTGCCCAAGGGATGAATACATTTTATATAGATAGCATTAAACTCAAATGTTACGAACTGAAATGTGCCTGTTTGTCATGTGTGCTGTATTGGCGAGAGCTTGTATAATAAACACTTGCAAATGTTAACATGTCCATGCGATCATCGGAAATCTGAACAAATCGACTGTGGTGTAGATGACTGACTGTTGTGATCGGGGGGGGGGGATTTGGTTGGGATTTGGGGGGGTGTGTCGGCATGCACTCCGCCGTCCTCAGCAGCGACGTCTAAGAGAATGCGAACGCTGTCAGAAAAGATTTGCCCCCGATGAGATTTTGCGAGGCTCCGCACTTCACATTGAATCAGCGATACCGTGCCAGCTGCCCCGAGACACCACGACCGTCTCCCGTAGCCCCGCGCCTCACCTCTGCTGCACCACCACCCCCCCCGCGGACGCCATGAATCCAGCACGCCTCACTGCTCGGCCCCGGAGGGCTTCACTCATTCTGGACTCGCCCCTCTGCCACGCTTGTCCTGTCCAAACTTATCAGTCGCTTCCGTTCCCAGTACCCCTCGCCCTCTTCCACCGTTCTCTCTCATAACCTCCAATCCCTCTGAAGAAGAGTGTCCCCACCAACCCTAACCCCCTACCCCCCCCCCCCTCGATTTCAAAGCAAATAGCTAAAGGCCAGATTAGTGCTTGGCTGCCTCTTTGCGTTACCAGCTGAGATGAACATTCCTAGGATGACTTGAGCCTGCCTTTGGGGTGTTTATGCACGTACGTGCTCTTCAAATGATACCCCCTCCCTCTCGCATAACACAAGCAACAAGCGTATCCTTTTCCTTACAGTATGAAATAGGATCTGTGAAAGGAGGAAAGATCGCCAAAACACCTTCCAAATATCAGTCCGTTTCCTTTTTATTGTATCCAATTTCCTTTGCCCAGTATGCAAACTTGGCTGATTAACTCAAAACCCTACAGTGCTAGCATTTATAGAGTGGGTAATAGTCTTGTAACTGTTATAATCCTCAAGGATTCTATGAATGACATACTTAAAGGGGTAGCCTCATATTTTGATTGTGTTCAGCCTTTAGAATAAGTTAAGCAAGTGTGTATTACATCCACCCAAGACAATGGAGGTTAAAATTCATTATAATTCTTTTGTGATTTTCTGTAAATGGCATCCAAGATAAAGACTGTAACTATCTGTTGATGATAGGAGAGATACAGTACTTACGCACATGCTTGTGTGTGTCTTGTGCTCTTTTTTCACATGGGAACGTGTTATAAATGCTTCTTATATGATATCTAAAGTTACGCAGGGATTGTTTTGTGGTTAAAATATGACCTTTTAGTCTCCATATCACCTTTCTGTGGCAGAAAAGTTGCTGTTTGAAGACTCCTTAGATTTTGAATACTTGAAAGACTCCAAATACTTGAGCTTATTTGATCATCTGAACAAGTATCATATATGCTAATCTCTATCTGTATTGTCTATATACTATCTAGAATATTTTTCTTTTTTGTACAATTTTGCAGAACCAGTTAAGTTTACAACATCCATTTCATCCCCATTTTTAGCAACAAAAAAGAGAAAAACCTGTTTAGCAGACTGAAACTTGCACCTTTGTGTATTACTGAAGTACCCTTAAGAATACTGTTTGGCACACATATTTTAAATAGGCTTAGTAAGGTGTATATGTTACATGGGAGATTTCAGTATAATCAAAAGCTGTAATTTAAATAGCAACATAACCTGCATTTGGAGGGCAAATTTGATTTTTAAAAAAATTTAATCGTTGCAAGAACAATAAACAAGCTGAACGGAAATTGGATTTCAAACAGACAGCATCTTGTATAATACTGGCAGCATTGTAAATGGATGCTTCAGAACTGACTAATATTAAATACTACTATTTCACTGATTTTAAGCTTCGCCTTATCAATGGATTTTTCTAGTACTGTCTGAAATGTAACGTATTCTATGAACGTTTTTTTCCGCTGGGTCATGTCTTCTTTCCTGACCTCATCCAGTGAAACCTGACTTGCAGTTTGCTCAGATTTTGGCCATCTGATGACACATTTTAGTTTCTGTTCACCTTCAAGGTGAGTCGTCATGCCTTATTAGACATTCTCCGAGTACTCACACCGAATGTTTTCAACATGCCAGAACATGACAGACTATCCCAGTGTTTCTGCAAGAATCTGAGTTCAGGGCACAGCAGTGTGAGAGAACATTACTAGATATCAAATGTTTTGAATCTATTTATTTGCTGGTGTTTCTTTCCAGAGTTATGTTAAACATGTAACCATTTTTTACCAATATTTTAATGGAGAACTGGTTAAACACACCAGCACATAGTCACTCCCCTGGGGTTGGATCCAATACCCCTCAGGACAGGAGTGCAATACTGCAGGTTGATAATCACACTGGAAGCTATTACTGGGTAATGTTTTTTAAAATTCAGAATTCAAAAGCATTTCAAATGAAAAGGCAGTCTTGGTTTGACTTCAGTCTAGTTCTGCATGTCTGTCAAATCCAGAATTGACAAAAACATTCTGATGCAACACCTTTCATATACTGGTATCCAGCAAGGTCATGAATCTAACGCTAAAGTGGTGGCTAATGCTAGTCATGCTAAAATGCTGATTTTGCGTAACTAGCTCTCCTTAACCCCTAAGTTATTTCTCGACGCACAATGCTTCTCATTCTCCCTAATAACATTCGCATATGATCTGCACGTGAAACCCGACCTGCTTATAAATGTCTCTGTCCTCAAACACCAGGCCGCATTAGTCAACCAGGTGCTGACATTTCCCAAGATGTCACCTTTGGTTCCGCCCAGCCGTCCAGTGCCAAGGTGTCCTCAAGTTACTGTATCAACGTGACCTAACATGACGGCCTGCCTTTTTTTTTTGCTTTTTCACTGCACGGAAGTTAGATGAGATTCCTCTGTACAATTCTCCCAGTATTCTCTCCAGCACAATAATGGATCAATCCTCTAGATCCAGGAGGATTATCCAAGTGCTACAAATGCCCCCAGATAAGTGATGAATTTTGAAAGGCTTGCCTAAAATAGCAGTAACTTAGTAATTGACAACGTAAGCTAAAGACATGAGTTCAATACAACCTGAGGATAAAGAACATGAATAATAAAATCACGGACTCCTTAGTGGCATCCTATATTTTTAAGCTCAAAAGCAAAAAAAAGGTGAATGAATCCCATGTCCCATTGTTTCTAATCCAAAAGTAACTGTTTCTGTCCATAAGCATTGTACAAGCTCATTACTCCAGGTAAAAATACAGAAGAAGGAAATTAAATTTGATATTAAAATGTATGTGATTAAAATATTCATACACTATGATCATATCAAGGTAGAGGACCTGCAGGTATACATTTCTAGTTTGTAGCCTCGAGCTGCATGCAGTTAATACTTATAATTGAAGGTGACAATGATGCATAAGAAAAATAAAATGAAATCAGAAATTGCTTTCTATAAAAATAATTCTTCTTGAAATATGATAGCAGTACAGCGGCAAACCAGTATAGCCTATTTTGGGAATCAGTAAAGGAGTGGCTGCAGAATTGGATTGGCTTTGGATTAAAAGAAGTTTGGCTTTGTAATGTAATATTTCCCTGGAACATTTTTTTATATTATCATTTGTTTTTTTTTTAGGGGGGGTGGGGGGTGGGAGAGAAGTGTGTTCAGGGTGGCATGGTGATCAGCACTGATGCATCTCAGCTCTGGGACCCGAGTTCATGGCTCCGTGTGTGGAATTTACATGTTCTCCCCATTTAATTCTGGGGTTCCCTCCGGTTTCCCCCCACAGTCCAAAAACAGGCTCAGGTTAATTGGAGTTACTACATTGCCCACAGGAGTGAGTGTCCCCTGGTTGGTACCCCATCCTGGGCTGTTCCCTGCCTTGTGGCCTTAGGCTCTGGATCCCCCTGACCCTGAATAGGACAAGCGGTTACAGAAAATGGATGGATGCTATGTTATATTGCAGTCAAAGAGGTCGGGTAAGCAAAAGTTGACGGATTAAATGGAAAATCACTTAGTAGAAGCCTCTTACAGCTTCTCCAACACAGACACATGTTCTCACATGCCCTGCTGACAAGTCGCCTTGCAGGTGTCTCACAGATAACTATTGTTCCAATCAGCTCACTGGCTGCTTACTCACAATGCTGCTGCACTGAGATGCTTCTTTAGAAAACCACACCAAATTGTCATGTCTGATTAATGCCAGACTACTATAGAAACCAATGTACCTCTCAGTATTGTACACCCCAAAAAAGAAAATGTTGCCACATTCAGCAATCATTTCCATCAATCTGCTTTCCCACAGTCAGGAATACAGTATGTCATTTTCCTATTTATGAGAATTACTCAGTCTGCCAAATTAAATTGAATGACATGTCTTCTTTCATATTCAAGGACTTGCTTCACTGATGAATTACTTTGCAAACTAAAAATCAGCTTTAATTAAAATGCATTTTTATTCAGATTTTTCATTTAAAAAGGATAAAAGTTTTAAATTATTCATAATACACAAATAACAATTGTATAGACTTTATGATAACAGAAAATATTGCCAAATGAAGAAAAAAAAACAAAACAAATATGAACTGAGTTAACGAGCAGAGTTTATGAGCATAGCTCCAGCTCCATTGCGAGTCTAGCTCAGCACTTCGTCCTGATAGCATCACGTTTACTCTGAGGAGGGGAGGCCAGTGCATCGTGTTCTGGGAATGGCTTTTGTGAGCAGGGGCTGGCATGCTTGTCTGAATAAAGGTGACTAAGCGAGGGCTTCGGCTCCAAGAGTGGGATCACGGCACATACCCAGAGCGATGTCGGAATCGTTTAACCTTACAAACTTCCTTTTGCGCGGTGGCATCCAAAACACTCCCGGCGTTAACCAGTTTTAACGGATAAATTGTCAGGTTTTTTTTTGCTTGGCGGAGACGGAGTCTCCATTCTGACTGGGATATTGTGCTTCTTAAGTAGAAATTGCTAAAGACAAGAAAGTGAAGATATAGCCTGAACATGAAACCAAATGATCTGAACTCTTCTGTCTGCCAACAATCCCCTGAAAATAGAAAGGATAGAAAAAGAGTGGCTGAATGACTGTACCATCAACAGTGCTGCCCACAGGGCCACTGCACCATCAACAGTGCTATCCTCAGGACCACTGTACAATAGCCAATGTCACCCATAGGGCCACTGCACCACCACTAGTGCTAGCCACAGGGCCACTGCACCAAAAACAGTGCTAGCCACAGGACCACTGCACCACCAACAGTGCTACCCACAGGGCCACTGCACCATCAACAGTGCTACCCACAGGGCCACTGCATCACTAACAGCGCTACCCACAGGGCCACTGCACCATCAACAGTGCTACCCACAGGGCCACTGCACCACCAACAATGCTACCCACAGGGCCACTGCACCATCAACAGTGCTACCCACAGGGTCACTGCACCATCAACAGTGCTAGCCACAGGGCCACTACACACAAACAGTGCTAGCCACAGGGCCACTGCACCATCAACAGTGATACCCACAGGACCACTGCGACAAAAACAGTGCTAGCGACAGGGCCACTGTACCACCAACAGTGCTACCCACAGGGCCAATGCACCACCAACAGCGGCACCCACACGGCCACTGCATCACTAACAGTGCTACCCACAGGGCCAATGCACCACCAACAGCGGCACCCACACGGCCACTGCATCACTAACAGTGCTACCCACAGGGCCAATGCACCACCAACAGCGGCACCCACACGGCCACTGCATCACTAACAGTACTACCCACAGGGCCACTGCACCATTGGCAGTCAATTTAGATCTGTACATGAAATTCAAAGAATCGTTTATCTTAATAAGACTTTTCAGTACATTAGGTCCTCACGTGCATCACTTTGGTCAAAAGCATTTGCTAAATAAATAAATGTCCAATTGTAAGGATCTCCCATCATGCAAGATTCCACATCCATAGAAAAGAGTATCACCTGACTATCCTTCTGTGGAATGCATGTGTTGAGCTTGGTACCCACCTGGTCTCCTGGTACCCAGCAGTCCATCTTGTTGAGGCTAAAGGCTGACACTTTCTCTCAAAGCGATTGGCATTCGCTTTCAACTAATTCAGGTTCTTTTCTGTTTTCGCCTTGCATCTATTTCCAGTAAATGCACAATCATTGCAAAGGAGTATCTGCTGTCCGCCAATCCCGACTGTGCCTCGACACTCTCTGCAGATATCACTGAGGTCTCCTCTTATAGCCATGTTGGGCTGACCTGAATTGTCCTTGTTTCCCTAAACATTGTGTGAACCTCATTCTCTTTCACAGTTTATCTAGGTTATATTTCCTCAACATTTCTTTTTTCAGCACAGTGTTCAGCACAGTTAAATGCAGATAAATCAAAGCTTTCTTCTTTTCACTGTAGAAGTAGGATAACTATAACAGACAGCCTTGTATAAGCAGAAGGAGATAAGGCATACCATTTCTCTTGTGATACTCATATCCGCGTTTTCGATCTCTAAACTCTATTCTTGCACCAACCCTATCACTCTCCGCCCCTCTCAGCAGTCTGACATTCAAGCACGCCATTTTATTCTTATCCCCGAGTCATATATCAGCAAAACTATCTCCCCTCGAGCCTGCCAGGCTCTTTCCACCTCCCCTGTTGCTATTGATGTGAATGTTGCTGTTTCTGACTTGAGGGAAGACGCAGGAGTGACAGGTGCGTGCCACACATTTCCAGGTTATGCACAGCTCCTCTTCAGTCAGGTGCACAAGACCAACTGTACCACCCAGCAATGGGAAGTTCAGTCTTTATTCATTCACCTTCCAATACAAGACAATGGAGACTAAAGCAGTAGAAGTTGTATAGTGGTAATCGTTGGGTTACTGCGAGTTTGGACAGGGTGCCTGTGATCAGAAGGTTCTAATCTCAAGGCCGAGAGAGGGAGAGAGATCCATCAGCAAGACCTGTCCCCCGATTGCTCCAAGGACCAATGCAGTCATAAAGTATGAGAAACCAGGGTCTTTATAAATGTATGACTATTTATAAAAAGGCATAACACATTATAGTCATGGGTATTATGTATTATGAATGCTCTTTAATGCACTATAAATACCTTCATAATGCAGCACAAGGAATCCTTAATTCTTCTACTGACCATTATAATGCAGTACGAAGGTATTTATAGTGCATTATAGATGAGACCTTCATAGAGCATTCATAATGCATGAGAAACATGGCTATAATGTGGTATGTATGCCCTTTTATAAATATCTATAGACGTTTATAATATTTTATGAATATGCTACAATGAATTACAAGTTATTTGGATTTATGAATATGAGCTTCATATAAAATGTTACCTAAAATGTAACAATGTAATCATAGAAAACAATAATATGCAACATCTGTAAGATAATGAATGTCCATGAGAAAACCAGGTTTAAATAGTGAGGCACAGAATATAGCAAAAAAATGTGTCAGTGAATAGGTTCCGTGCCTTAACTCACTGAGGGGGCGTTCTGTCCTTCCTGTGTGAAAAATAACTGTTGTGCCTTTCATCAGGTTAGAGTTTTAGCACATTGTACAAACATGACAGAATAAAAGCCAACACTGGATCCACAGTGAGCGAATGGGAAGAGTCGTCTGACTCGCGCGATGCTTCATCCTACCATCCTGGCTTTACTCCTAACTGTGCGCTGAGCTGGTGTTAAGCAGGCAGCTAATGGCGAATTGTTTCATGAATCACTCACGGAGCCTAAATGCTTACGCGCTTCTGCCCTTAAGGATGGCTCAGAGGGATCCTGCACTACTACCCTTGAGTAAAATACTTCACCGCACTCCTGTAATTAGAAACAACCAGAAGCAAATACACAACGGTATTAATGGCTGAAAAGGGAAATTTAAATAAGCCATGGAGTGAATGGGCCTCAAATATACTAAGAGAAAATATTTTATGCTACAAAACATTATTTTGATGAAATGGGGAGACATCTCCTATGAAAGTGCATGACTGAATGCTGCAAGGTGCCCAGCAGTGTATAAAGCAGTGTATAGACTCAGTGTATGTCTATGGGGGGGGGGGGGGGGGGGGGGGTGGGT
>JAODKL010000128.1:11272155-11286577 GCA_026780765.1 Petrocephalus schoutedeni
AATGGGGCTGAAGGGGAATGTCCCTGGAAGGTTAGCAGAGTCAGAGTTAGCAGCAAAGCTCAAGCCTGAGATCACATACAGTGGGGGATGCCTCGGATAAGTACTGGGAACAATCAGGGGCAGGTTTGTACTTTCTGGGGCTCTACTCAAAAAGTCACTTTGGGACACCCTGCCCTCAAAGAGTAGTTACAGTTTGCGGTCAGTAGGGGGCCCACAAAGCTCAGGGGCCCATGCAAGTTTTGAATGTTGGCAAACACTGCCACTGAGAATAACCCTGTTGATTCTAACTCTCCTCCCCTGACCTTTAAATCTGTGTCCATGATTGATTCATTATCATCCCAGTGAATTTCTTATGTCAGATAACTTGTGTTTTAGAAATGTACATCCTTCACAATCCATACATATAAAATCAAGTGAACAGGTTAAGACTTGAACTTATAATCATTTTAATCGCATGCCCAGCTGCTGAACTGCAGTTCCTCCATTGAGGGACACTTGGCCAAAAGTGCTATGGCTCATTCTATCAGACCCCATGCCTTTTGGTGTTATCAGTACACCAATGTTTGTACGGCTTGACAGAATTGATGTCTGTGGTGTGATCTTGACCAGCAGGATCAAAATTCATAATTCAGCACAGAGTATGCATGTTCTCCCCATGTCGTTGGGGGGTTCTCTCTGGATCGTCCGGTTTCCCCCCCCAGTCCAAAAACATGGCAAGGTGAATGACCAAATTTTCTGTAGGTGTGAATGGTGTGTGTGGGCCTTGCAAAGGATTGGCTCCCCATCCTGGGTTATTCCCTGCCCTGTGCCCATAGCTTCTGGAATAGACTCCAGACCCTCTGGGACCCTGGACACGACAATCAGATACAAAAAAATGGGTGGAAGATTTTAAATTATAAAGCAATAAGCAGTTATGAGCAAAGAATAGAGGGAGGTGGGATTTTGACAGTTATGTTAAGACTTGACCTTACTGGTATATGCAGTGAATAACCACAATAGCTTTTAATTGGCTTCCTGGCACAATTTTAAAGATCTATCGTCCTGGGGATAATATTCTCAGAGTCTTAAATCAGTGTTTGTGTTAAATGATTACATGGATATGATGAGACGTGAAAGCTTTCAAACGTTTAGACTGTGCTGTTTCAAGCTGAGAAACAGGTAAACATCTGCAAAGGGAAATGTTGTACCAACAGTTTGATTCCTGTTAAGCTGGAGCTTAAAAATGTACGCAAAAAAGTTTTCCACTATTCGGTAAGCAAGCTGATTGAAGGAGGAAACCTTTCCTATTGTTTCCCATTGTTGTTTTTTTTTGTAGAATGTAAGCAGTTGGTATGTATAAAAGTATTCGGTAAGAATGTCAGCATTGAGAGTCAACATTTCTCAGAGCAGCAGAAATTCCTAAACAAAGTTTCTCGTTCCACCATTTAGGATGTACTCCACAGAGGCATGATAGACAGAAATGCAACCAAAAATTGAGAGAGAACATATCTGTTTCAAGAGCTCATTGAACAAGTGAACCTTTGCACGCGTAACTCCTGGCAGCTTTGTGGGATGTACTCACCTTGCGCTGTATTTCTCTTATTTTGATGGGTTTATTTTTGCCACACCCACGAATCCATATTTTAATTAAAGTTTAACTGACATCTGAGAGTTCTTTTATTCATTCACCTTCTCCATTGATCCTGTGCATTCAGTGGTGTTTATTAGGGTAGAGCACCAGTTCCGCCTCTTTTAAATTAACAAAATAATAGTCACACAGTAAACATATGCGAGTGCTAATAATGTTATTACTTTTTTCCTCCATCGACCATTTGCGCAAATAAATATTGACAGCGGTCCCTTTTAATCGTATTAAGGATTCAGTGCCAACACAAAATATTGCATTCAGCTCATCTCAAAGAAGATGCTACGAAATGTCAACCATTAATCAAAGAGATCTTAAGAAGAAGAACAAAGTGTTGGAACGAGGCCAGATTCCAGGTATTTAACTAAAGTTATGAGTGCCAGAAAGAAATGATTCACTGTGTCAGGGTGTAAGTCAAACTCCAGCCCTTTGAACATTTCTGCAACATTAACCCTATGGTCGCTGTCTACTCTAATCCTTTAAGATACAGAGACATTTTTGTTTGGTGGTGTTTTTGTTTCTATTTCTGATGACGACAAATGCTGCTAATGCAGTATTATAAAATGGATAGTTCTTATTCTACATTTTGACTCACTAATTTATTGTCCTTGTGTATAACGTCAATATACCATGGCTAAACTGTATACATAAACAAATGCAGCAATGTTGCAAAGAAATAAACATATCTCGGATGAGTCACTGCCTGGTGTGATGTGACGTTGGTTATATGCACATACCGGTAGGATTAAGTTATGTTATTAAATTAATACACCAATGTCCAAGCACCAATTTGTTAATCCATCTTTCATAAATACGTATCCAGTAGATGGCCATGGTGATCCTGTAGCATATCCCAGGAAGACACAAGACATGAAGCAAGGGACACCATGTACTGGATGCCAGTCCATCATAAGGCACACACACAAAATACAAGATTTTTGTCATTTTTAGTTTGTTGATTTCAGTCGCAGATTTTTATAAAATCGAGTACAAGAATGGACCTCACAATATCAAAGTAACAGGATTTTGTCTCATTGTGCGGGAATTTGGTCTCCACAATATAATGTATACATGACAGCCTACAGGCAAAGAGTCACCTACTTACCAAGTTGTGTGTTTTTGGACAGCAGGAGGAAAGTGCCCACAAGAACCACCACCCCCCCCCCAAAACATGAGGAAAATTCCATATACATACAGGATGGGAGACTTAACCATATATCATTAAAGTGGTCTCAACAGTTGCTAGGAGCAATATGGAGTGAAGCACTGGTTTGGAGCTTACTGCTCCCATAACATCTACGTTAGGCTAAGGCTTTCATCTGCATAGAGAATTAATCTGGGCCTAATATGCTCTACAAGTCTCTGTACGGCAGCTCGCTTAACGTTCTTGTGATGATTCACAGCTGACACTGATCTTTCCCAGGAAGCCCTGAATCGCTGATACAGAAGCTCCCCATCATTCTGCCCTCCGGAGCGCAGCAGGTTGTTGGCTGAGGTCTCCCACAGGTCTTCCCCTACACTCATTAGGGCCCTGTAATTAGTACACATTCATTCTTATTAGCACGGTCACCTTGGGAATCAAACATGTGTTTTATAATCTGATTAAGCTTTAGTGGGATTTGCTGAGGGATTATTATTGCCGTTATTGTGAATTAGCATTACTCAGCTCATGCTGAAATGCTCATCTGTGACAGGTCTATTGATTCCTTCTGGACCTAGACAAAAATGAGACAAAAAAATTGATTTTTTTTTTAAGATAGATATACAGGCCACTTGTTCAGCTATTGGACCAAATGTGTATTTTTTAACATGACTCGTTATGTCTTATCTGCCATTTGATAATTTATGTGTGTGTTTTTTTTATCATAGGCGAGAAGAGGAATAGCGAAGCGACCGGCGTTTGGGAAGGAGGAAAGGGTGCATCACCGTTTCCGTTTTAGCGGGCTAACTGCGGGCATAGCATCAGTTCCCGTAGAAACTGAGACATTTGTTAGAGACAGAACCAAGACCTCGGTCTCCATGCCTTTGGTGAGCCAGCGTGGCCGCACAGTGTGTGTGTGTGAGTGTGCGTGTGTGTGTGTGTGTCCTGTGTGTGTGTGTGTGTGTGCACGTGTATATTTGTGCGTCTGTGTTTGGTTGTGGGAGGGGTGTGTTTGTCTGCAGTCCAAGGAATAAGGGAGGGGGAGGGCAGGCTGCTACATTCCCACAGAATGACTCAAAAAGAACAAAAAGAGTCACTTTGCAACCCCCCCTCCCCACCCCCCAAACACACATGCAGTCTACACTACCCCACCTAAACATCCGTTGTCTGTAATTTAGATTAATTTCAACCACATTTTCCCTGGGGATTATATGTTCACCCCATCCTAATGTTTTGTGCTTCGCCGCCCCCAGCCCCCCATCTGATCTTAGTTTAAATCCTTGCCCGTTTCTCCTGCTTTCGTTTTGTAACTCTTGTGCCCAAGAACACACTTTGTTTTCTCCTCTATCTTGTTTTGGGATCGAACAGTAACATACTTCATGATAAAAGAACCTAAAATGGTCCCGTAAAATGGTTCTCCTCAGCTCTTTTATCTCGGACAAATCATTCTGTCCCAAATCTGCACCATTCTGTTCCACTTAAAGTTCTTACTCATCCCTCAAACATACAGCACTTTTAATAAAAGATACTCATACATGCTGTTTGTTTTCCACTCTGACCTTTCTTCTAATCCCTATCTGTAATCAACCTCACATCCCTCTTTCAGTTTCATTACACTGGCTTAATTAAAGCTTAATTCCACTTGGATTTATTTAAAAAGTTTTTTTTTATGGTCACGGTTACATTTTGTAGCATAATTTGATAATTGCCCAGTGTTCTTTAACACATCTGTTTTCTGGGTTCTATCATATTAAACCCATTTTTAAGTTTATAAGTAGTATGAAGATTAAAAGGTGGTCGCTTCTGCTTTATCAATGTGGCAGATTAATTTTATTACTTTTATTGTAAAATATATAACGTACATATAGTAGTAATGCATGCATATCAATACAGCAACTATAATCCATAGTTCTAATAATTTGGCAATACTCAGCAATTGATATGCAACAGATATAGTTATCAGTTTTAATTTCTTGAAAAGATTTGCTTAATAAATGTTTAATGGTCACGTAATAAATAGTCCTGTAATCCGATTCAGAGCTGTGCATTTATCTCCCTGTCATTAAGTTAGAATGGTTCAATTGATAGAATCTTCTTAAAAAATGTAGCGATTTTGTACTCTTCCATTCATCAACTCCATGACCTCGATTGCACCAGGGACCTGTGCCCAAGTGCTGCAGCCAGGCCGTCTTCGCTGAGAATAAAACGCCATCCGCTCTTCAGCATCCTCTTCAATTTCCTCCTAATTTCCTTTTCAAAAAAATAATCTGTCTGAGTGCTTTCATTTTAATACTTGGGCGGCATCCAACAAAAACAAACACAAAAATACAACTTTTAACTGGGGAAAATTCTCAATTACTTGTACTCCTTGGATTTCCTGGATGAATACACGCAGCATGTCTCTTTCCCAGGATACTTTCCAAAAACGGACACACACACGCACAGTTTAGCACGGGGAGACCAGGAATCTCACTGAATATTGCCATTGATGTCGATGCATGTGTAATTTACAAGGCTCCCCAACAGAGGCCAGATAATGTTAAACAACACCGGATATCGGTCGTTTTATGGCGCGTCTCTATTTAATCCAGCCACGGCTCCAGAGCAATGAGGAAACTTCAAGAATTTAATGACCTAAGTATGCGGAATTTGCTTTGGGAGGCTAAATGCTGAGCAATATCCAGTGAGCAGAATCTAAAGAACCACTTTCATAACACTGGCCCAGTTCAAATGCAGCAAGATGGCTCTGAGGGTACGGAGGATTCAGTTTTCCAGAGGGCCTCACCCACCCCACCCCCCAGGAAATAATATATGTAACTAAAGGCAGTTACAGTCAACTGCTGCCAGGGGAGTATGCTACAGATCAGGTCAGACAAGTTCTAAGGTAGCAGCTCCAACTTGTTCTGCTGTTAGCAGTTACCTGAGCTACAAGAAAGCTATTTGCACACTAAAAACCCGTGATCCGAGTTTCTCCCCCCCTCGCCTGTAACCCGTAAGCCCATAAATATATGTTTCATTAGAGATATATGAACAGTGTCAAGTAAATAGATCCTGGGCATTTTTTTTTTACATTTAACCATTTAATTTTTTAGCTAAGCAGTAGCTACTCTAATATGACATATACTGTATGCATGTTAGTACATCTCTATCTTTTCACTCTTCAGGTACATTGTTGAAGGGTATGCCAGAGGACTTAATCTGATTTTAAGTTTTCTTTTTTTCCTTGAGTTGTGTTCTTTTTTTGCAAGTAATGAAATAAGCCTGGACATGTGGACAGCATCCAACAATAAACAATCTGATTAAATTTCCATTGAGTCTTTTGCCATCGTCTTGATCTCTCATCTCCACTCATGGGAAACAGGATTCAAAACCAGAAAAAGTTAGGGGGCATTCTTATGTAAATAGCACATAAGACAGGCAGCAATACTGCCAGTGTGTTGCTTGTTGAGTTTAAAAATACCGCTGTTTGCTTAATGCATGCTAAATATTCTCTCCATAGACTTTGCAATACAAAATTGAAAAACAAATGTCTTTTGATGAGGTCAGCAGGAGTATTTATGTCTGTTCAGTGTGCATGTAGCACAGTTTCTTACGTATAAAAATAATAACACGGTGGAATTTGTCTTACACCAGTGCATTGCCAGCTCAGAACTGGCAAGTGTCTGGTGTAAAATTGTTCCACACAATGGAATTATTAACCACTCAAAAAATTAATTTAAAGAAACTCCAGAGATGTTAACAATGTCATGATAGCTTACTTGAAATGTACTATAGCAAATTAACATAAACAGGTAAAACTATAAAAAAGGAAAAAAGACGTGTGTATAATTGAAGGAGAAGTTCATTCACGGAAGTGGCAAATATTTTCTAAAACGGAATAACTAATGCTAACAGCAGTAGCCCACGAGCAAGTAAAAAAGCTGGCCTTCAAAATGAGACGCTTGTGTGAACAGCTGTTTATAGCGGATAATGATGTCCCTTGTATACTTTGTTAGTTCCTTTTTCGACATTTATTTTAAAAAAATGCACACATTACACACATGAATCACCCACAGCTTTTCAAGACACGCACCACTGAACGAAAACGTGGCAGATTAGTTTGTGAAAGAGATTGTTTCACATTACATTACATACTGGAGGAATGAAAATTAAAATCAGATAAAAATATCACTTTTAAATAGCCTGATAAACTTGTTTTTTTTATTATTTTTAGTCTTAAAATAGCTTTGCACAAATCTAAAAAGTACATCAATCCCATAGCCTAGCTCTATATAAAAAGCTAACCCGTTTATAAAATTTTTCAAAAAGGTAAGCAGAACACCAGTATTTTACCAGTATTTACATATCCCGTTAAATTACAACATAAATTAAAAAAATATATATTTACAAAGACAAGAGAGAAATTCTGTTTACACACAAATAACAAAAAAAACAACTCCCAAAGTACCATGGGAAAAAATGGTGCACTTCTTTGTTCACCATCCTTATATCTTTTAAACTGAAAAATGCAAATAACATATGCATAACATTCACACAAACTGTATGAATAGGGAAGGCGATTATATTATTATAATAGGAATATATGTAAAAACCAAGACGCCATTCTCATGAGCTATTCAGTTAGTTGTCGTCTTCCTGGAGTTCCAAACGTCTAGCATCTTGGAGCCGACCACCGGAGAATCCAACAGTGAGGAAAGCTGGTCACATTTCCACTCTCCAATGTGCATGTCTGCACTTTTAAGTTAACGTCAGGGGCCTCGGTTCACAATGGTTTGGTGCAGTCAGCTGTACTTAGTTCCTCGACACACATCCACATGCATACACACAAGTACACACACCTAATTATTGTATTTCCAGAGACAAAATACAATAACACTGTAGATTTTTCTCTTAAAAAAAAAAAAACTAAGAAAATTTAATACAAACATGTTTGTGTTCTCCCTAGGCAAAGGATAACTGTCCACGGTAGTCCGATGCAGGAAAAATTTATATTTTGGAGGGAGTGGATTAAAAAAATTAAAATCACAGGAGGGCTTTTTGGTGGATTCCGTAGGACAAAGTCCCCTGAGAAGTCATATCTCTCGTACAAGGATGTTCTCCCAGGGCTAAGCAGTATAATCAGTGCCTGCTCTCACAGCTCAACTAAATCAGCCTTCCTCAGGCCAAACAGCAAGAAAACGGAAACACTGACGATGTCAGAAAACCGCTGAAGCAGACTGGGTAAGACGCAGACTCGTTAACAGTGACCGCGAGGAAGGAGCGAGCGAGGCCTCGCATGCGGGGGGCAGCCAGGCATCACCGGGGACTCACTTCCGGTGTTTCTCCATTTTGTCGGAAATCTTGCTGCCGCTGCCTTCGGAGGAGCCTTGGGTGTCGTTGCCGGAGCTCAGATAGATCTTGTCCACCTGCTTCAGCGCCTCGCTCAGGTAGTTCTGCAGGGAGGTCATGGCGGCACATATGGCGGGGCTCCCGAAACCATGCGTGATGAGACTGAAATGGGTCAGGCAGCCTTGGATACCAGGTTCGAGGATGGGGGCGGGCCTGGAGTTCCCTAGTGGTGAGCGATCCTGGGTCAGGAGGTCCGTGAACTCCTTACAGATTTGCCTGACGGGAAAACAGAGTCAACAAAAGGGCGCCGTGTCACTCTGACTCCAGAGACACTTAACGCTCTTAAGATTTGTTTCAACGCTATCCAAAAATCCTCCCTCCCAAACGAATATCTATGAAGTCAACAAATAATCATGCAGTGCTCTGAATAAACGCACACAGTACTTGAAAACTCTTATTTAAAAAAAAAAAAACCTTTTAAGAACCTCTTTTAACACATTCCAAAGTCATACACCTCGTCTTCAAAAACAGGACTGGAAGAAGCCGACGCCTACTTTGCGGCTAGAAGCATATTCTTCCTGGAGCTGATGTCATTGCGTTCCACATGTGGCCGGCTCAGGTACTCTGCGATGGCCTTTGAAGGAAACTCAGTCTCACACACGTAGCCAAAGTCCCTGGCTAGGTGCACAGCCTCACCTGCGAGTGGGGAAAAAGACAGACCGGAGGTTACCTTATGCCCTAACAGAAGCATAAATTAGAATTAAAAGCTACACCACTGAGCTGGTTTCCTTAGCCTGCTAATAACACACCTGGGTACACTTTGGGTTCTAGTCATGGATTATCGATTGACAACGCTGGTACTGCTATCACACAGTAACGGGAGCCCTCATTTTTAAATGTAACCACTACGTTTCACAACAAATCACATGTATTAACAAGTCTTCATTCAGCTTTAAACGTGCCTCCAAGACACATTCCTGCTTAGACCAGTCAGCCTATTTATGGCAATAAAGAACAGTAACAAAACCCATAAAAATCAGACCATTAAAGATAATTTCTCACCATGGAATGATTGGCGAGAGATTAAATGTTTAATTAATGGATCTCATAGCAAAAATAAAGACAGTGGTGGAAAAATAACCTGAATCTAATTTATAAACCAAACTCTTCAACAATCTCAAAAGTAATAAAAACTTTGGTGTCAACTTTCCCAGACAATTCCATGGCAACAAGCATGTTTCACCATCAAAAAACCCCAACAGTTTAACCATATCTGACAATCTGATGGGAATGGGGTGCGAGGAGTCCGTCGTTAGTCATTAAGGGTGGCGATTTTTTCCATCTCAAAGCATTTCCTCCACCAGAATGGGGGAAAGACATTATGCCTCTTGATAAACAGAAATGCACACATCAGACCAAAACCAGCAGGCGGTGACGTACCCTCCACCAGCGCAGTGAGCAGCGTGACGTTGGCGGCCTTTCGCCGCCCTGCAGGCAAGTTCAGCCCAATTTTGTCCAGCTTCTCTCTCAAAGACCGGCCTCCATTTTTAGACTTCGCTCTGTGTGGAATAGAAGTGGTGTGAGGATCCCTTGGACATGGCAAATGAGTACATAGCAAATTAAAGCGAATTAAAGGGAAAAACACAGACGGCTAAAAGTAATTATATACTAAAATAAAACAAAACAAAAGTTTATTTTTATTTGTTTTTTTTGGTCTAAGGTAAAGAACTACTCATGGTAGTATTATGTAATTCATTTATATTTGTTATTAATTTCAAAATCTGCTCAACTTTTATTATCTGATGGGGGAAAACGAGGCCTGAAGAAAAAAGTCTGCAACCTCTGTCCCGAATGAACGCTCCACTTCACAGTTTTTAACAAACGAATACGAACGTAACGTAAAGAGCCTGAAGCCACAGCCTTTTAGGTCACCGCGCATCAGCTTAGCTTTGGACTGCGGCAAGCAGATTCCGGGCACACCGAGGGCGTAGCTTCAGTTTCAGCGCCAGTAGGCACCAGGGCTGTGCAGAGACTTTTCGAGGGGCAGGTGGTAGACCGGGGGAGGAAGCCCCCATGGAATACGGAAACAAAATTCAACCAGATTGCTCAGTTGGTGATGAAAAGGAGGCACTCGGGGGGCAAAAGAAGGGCAAAAGGGTGGCTCTTTCTACCATTCAGGCAAAAGGGGCAGGTGTTCAGGCACCCAGGCACTCCCCCCGCCGGGTGCTCTCTGGGAGGCACTAACTCCCCTCTGCTCTAGACACTCACACATACACATACACACAAACACACATGGGCACACACACACACAACACACGCACACAGATGTTTGTATACATAGATAGAGACGTCCATTCATTTCTATGGGAAAAACCCTATAATTCCAGCAATGACAACCTTAACTGCTACCCAGCCCTAACCTTAACCATAAGTAATCAAATAAAATACATACATAAAAATAAATTTTGTAATATATGTATATAATTTTTTTTTATTAAATTTAGTCTCCCCTTACGGAAACCAGAAAAATGTTCCCTGCAACATCAATATAACATGTTTTTATCACATATAATGTATACATGACCAGATATACACTTCAAAAAGTATACCGAAAGATATTAACTGAGCATCACACCAGAATTACAACTATCAAAATAACTAGACAATCGATCTGATTAAAATTTTACTCAAAAAATAAGTTTTCAAATTAAATATATTATAGAAATGGACACTGACATTTTAGTGCAGGAATTGGTAGGGACATGTCCTTAACAACCATACCCAGCTCTACACGCTTGACACCCACACAGACCCCTGCTCACTCAATCCAAAGCAGTCCTTCACATAAGTGCACCCGTGGCCGCCTCACTGGGGAGGTATTTAGGAGCCTCAGCGAGCAGGGAGCCTCGACTTATCGGCATTTTCTGCCATCGGAGCCTGTGTGTCTACGTGAGGGGGCTAGGATAGGTTCCATTTGGGGTGGCTGGAGACGGGCAGATGCTGAAACGCGACTAGAAGAGGCTCCCTTGTGGGGCTGTCAAAGTGTGGGCTCAACCTGCAGGGGGCTTAGGATAAGGAGGTACACAAGGAGTACATAAGGAGTTGACAAGCCTAAAATGCAGGCCCAGGGACACGTACACAAGCACACACTCTTCTGAGCCACTCCAAGGCCAGACAAACTGACGTAATGAAAGAGCTGACGCAAGACACAAACAAAACCATCTTGATTATTTAATACAATACCTCCTTCAGGAAGACTGAAGCTTTGTTTAGCCCTGACACAGGTCCGAGTATGAGTATGCGCACACGCTAGATATTACAATCAATAGCACATGTGCAAATACGTCCCGATACCGTAATTTCTCAACATGTGTGCCAGTAAATCAGTTCACCTGGAGCCATTTTTGGGAATTTCCACTTGTGGTTTTTTTTCTGTTGGGCAGAGTGAGTTAGCGGGGGGGTATTATCACTGACCTGCGCAGGACCCCTCCCAGAAGAGAGGCATTGAGACACTCTGGGGGAGACAGTCGCCGCTGAACTTCGGCCACCGTCACCTTGTACTTAGAGGTGGAGCTGAGCAAGGAGAGGCGTCCCGGCACAGAGCAGAAGACCTCGGCTGGGTTGGAGACCATGCCCAGGAGAGACTCCTTCTGATAGGGCAGGGCCAGGGCGTTACCTTTGGGAAGCGACATGGAACCTGTAGCTGGAGACAAAAAAAGCCCAACTTGATGACAACTAAAAGCCGTGAAAAACAGGAGGAACAGAAGGCGCTTTAAGCCCTGGGAGAAGATCCTGACCACGTCAGTCCAGATCACCCCGTTAAAAGTTCTAATCCACTGGGTACACCAACCGCTATAAGTCACACTGCATAAATCTGAAAGGTACGGAACTGGAACACACGAGAAAGGCAGAAGGGGAGGCCTCACTGGAGCTGCCATCACAACCATTCCCACTAGTATTTACTGGCATTTGTCAGGGCTCTTGAAATGCCTCATTTCAATTCCAGATGTAAACATATACATCACATGTAAGTAGGTTAAGTCTTCACACGTTTAAAAACACTTTCTCAGATAAAATGGCTTTTCCCAGTAGATGAGTGTTTCTTTATGAGTCAAAAACATTGTAACAATTAAACATGTCCCCGTCACAATATAACTGAGGTACAGAAATGTTGTAAATCCTGAATCAGGCAGATAAAAATTTCTATGCTTATAAAGTGTTCATGCAGAGGCTTAAATGATGGCCCTGGCCAGTTTATATGCCTATATATCTATCTTCCTGTAGCTGGAGCCTATCACAGGAGGCACAGAGCTGGGGTTCACCCAGGGACAGACTACAGGTACCATGTATAAGATACTCTGGTCATCACAGGGCAGATCACGCTTACACGTCATGGAGGATGTACAGAGGCCAATCAGCCTAAGTGCCTGTGAAACCCAGGGAGAGCACGGCAGGCCACGCACACAGATCCCTAACCATGGGGGGGGGGGCGAGACAACTAGTAACTGAATTGTTAATAGTGAAGCAAGCCAGAAAACCAAGCTATAATGGCCAAACCCACTTAAGGCAAGAACCCAAGACCCGTAATTTAATGTGCAAATCGCTTGGGGCAGAGTGGTCCCAAGCAGCCACCAATGCTGGCTTTATAAACCCCACAACCATGGGAACTGTCAACATGACAAGCATGCTTCTTTGATATGTAATCGTATCACCAGCTAAAGTACAGATTCCGAAAAGTAGTACCACGTAACTCCTACCAAACCCTTTCCTGCAAAAAAAAAAAATAGAAGCTCTGCTAGCAAATTCAGGGTTGCCGACCTTGGTCAGCAGCCTGGCCTGTGGCTTTTAATTCGAGACAAGTCTACACACATATGCGCATTAATTTACATAAACGTAAGAGTTGTATTACCTTGTAAATAGTCTGTAGGGTTTGCAAACTACCTGAACACTTTAGATGCAGCAAATTTTAGGTCCATAATGGAATAATATAGAATATGAAGAGCCAATGCACATCGAGATTTTTCAGCAATGAAGCAACATGCTATACAAGCATGTACCATGGGTAGAGAATGATAACTTCAAATGTGGCATTCAGTGAAAGGCACCAAGCATCAGCATTCATTACTAGGGTAAATATCTTAGAGGACCGGCAGGGCTTCTCACTCTAGGGCAGATAGCAACCATAAGACCACAATACACTGAGCATCATTATCACGGGACTTCATGACCATAAGGAACATTTATGACAGTTTTGCGGTTTGAACAGACACCTATTTACACACACGCACGTTTAAATTCATATCATTCTGGGGACTGCCTATTTACTCCTATGGGCATAACCCTAATTCCAACAATGAAAACCTTAACTGCTACCCAGCCCTATCTTTAAGCAAAAGTAACCAAACAAAATACATGATTTTTGCCATTTTTAGTTATTTTTTTTTATTTGTATTAAATTGAGTCTCCAATGTCAAAATGACAGGTTTTCATCACATTTGGTCCCCACAATGTAATATATACAGGACCCCCACCCCCCCATACACACACACACACAGGACTACAACTAAAATACTGTGCAATGGTGTATAACTGCGGGTATTTTTAGCATGCCAGAATTACTACCTGATGTAAACGCAAAAAGAATTACATCCTGTTTATAAGAATATACGAATTTTATAACGCATAAATAATATAATGATTACAAAGCACCAACCAATCAAAGTGGTGTATGAACAATAAATTTGCTATACAAATGTGTGCCTCTAACTGCAGCGACATCACAGTGGCGTGTGCTCGGATTTACATAGAAATAATGAATATGCCGTGACTGTAAGAACAAAGCGTGTATTACTTGTGTGCCGACACACACACACAATCGGACACACTAACTGAAACTGTCAAACGTCACGGTAAAACAAAAAGCTGATCAGTAAATATAACAAATACATGACACCCTTAAATAAAGTCCTCTCTAAGTTACTATGCCCCTGTAACTTTGCAGGTCAAATATCAACGCAATGAACCAACAGCTGAGCATGGGTGAAGTGAAGGCTGGACCGGAGCACACAGTGGCATTTGTGATGCTGTTTTTCTTGAATTCGTATTCATTTGCCAAATCCAGTGGCCAATAGCATGAATATATAATTTATGTCAAAGATCCACGTACAAACAGTGGAATGACAATAAATGGACCACTATGACCATTAAACTGTCACTATGATGATTATTGACAATTAAAATTTGCATGTTTATGTTTACATTTCTTTATGTGCCCCAGTACCACATAACTGGTTGGAAGATGGATGTATGGATGGATGTATGGATGGATG
>JAODKL010000128.1:11312338-11325424 GCA_026780765.1 Petrocephalus schoutedeni
TAATTTTAAGATAATTCCATTTTGCGGGAGTCCCGCGATTAATTCTATTCTCCCGCAACCCGCACATACATGAGGACTTACCGCCCGCACCCGCATTAACCCATCAAATCTTGTCCCGCGCCGCACTCGATGCGTTGGGTCCCGCGGTACTCCCGCGGGAGTGCAGGTCTCTACTATGGGCTGCAGACCAGTGCCAGTCTGTTACAAGGTGACTGCCGGTCTGCGATGCCTTGCTTCTGCACCAGTCCGAATTCAGTCTGCTTTCAGTGCTTCTGCTTTCAGGGCTTCTGTCACTGCATGGCACGCCCCACGCCTTGACTTTGATCGAGATCAACCAGTAGATCCCGAAGGTAGTGCAGGTAGATCACACGACATTCGACCTTTGTTACATTAGGTTACAATAGCAACTACTTAGGTCCCTTCTCTTCTAATGTGTCCCCACGCAGAAAACACTAGTGACCCAGCTAGCCCTCCAATTTATATATACTAAAAAAGGGATATAAAACAATGAATTGGCCATACAAACCAAAGTGCTGAAGAGTAATTTACAGAAAATGAAAAACCTATTTAAGCATAAGTCCTAATAATACTAATACTAATCGTAATGATAACAGTAGTCATCGAGGTATAATAATAATAATGACAATAATAATAATATCTATCCATATTTGGGGGGGGGGGGCACTCTGACTAACTAAGGCATCTCCCAAGCTCCGCGGCAGTCCCCTTCAGAAGTTCTGTGGAATTAATTTTTCGGACAGGTGTATTCCGAATCAGAAACAAGACCCTAGTTTCCCTTTCAGAGTTCTTGTTTAATATTTTGAAAGAGCTCAGACAAAACAGGAGCAAAGATTCTCACAAGCTGAGTATACCCGCTCGAATTCTGTTTTCCCTTCATTGCAGACCCCCCCACAACTGTTTCAATTCTCCAGAATATCTCAACATCCTCTTTTACAATCTGTATTGGCAGGTTCTAAGTATTCGGCAACTAACATTTTTCTAAGAAGCATAGTCGGCACCCCTCCTGGAGCCGACACCTTATCGTGGTGGAGGGGTTTGCATGTTCCAATGATCCCAGGAGTTAAGTTGTCCGTGGCTTTATGCCCCAGGTAGGGTCACCCAAGGCAAACAGGTCCTGGGTGAGGAACCAGACAAAGTGCGGCTCACCCCCTATGATGAATGAAAACAGGGATGTACAGTTTCCCTCGCCCAGACGCGGGTCACCGGGGCCCCCCTCTGGAGCCAGGCTTCGGGGTGGGGCTCGATGGTGAGCGCCTGGTGGCCAAGCCTGCACCCATGGGGCCTGGCCGGGCACAGCCCAAAGAAGGAACATGGATCCCCCCTCCAATGGGCTCACCACCTGTAGGAGGGGCCAAGGGGGTCGGGTGCAGTGTGAGCTGGGTGGTGGCCAAAGGCGGTGACCTTGTCAGTCCAATCCTCAGCTGCAAAAGCTAGCTCTAGGGACATGGAATGTCACCTCTCTGGCGGGGAAGGAACCTGAGCTGGTGCGCGAGGTTATGAGGTTCCGGCTCACCTCGACGCATGGCTTGGGATTATCCTTGAGGGGGGTTGGACCCTCTTCCACTCTGGAGTTGCTTGCGGGGGGAGGCACTGAGCAGGAGTGGGCATACTTATTGCCACCTTGCTGGGCACCTGTACATTGGGGTTTACCCTGATAGACGAGAGGGTAGCCTCCCTTTGTCTTTGGGTGGGGGGACGGGTCCTGACTGTTAGGCGCCAAATGGCAGTTCAGAATACCCACCCTTTTTGGAGTCCTTGGAAGGGGTGTTGGAGAGCGCTCCTCCAGGGGACTCTCTTGTTCTGCTGGGGGACTTCAGTGCTCATGTGGGCAATGACAGTGAGACCTGGAGTGGCATGATTGGGAGGAACGCCCCCCCCGATCTGAACCCGAGTGGTGTTTTGTTATTGGACTTCTGTGCTCGTCACGGATTGTCCGTAATGTAATATTCAAACATGAGGGTGTCTTTTTTGTGCACTGTGGTCATGTCGTCGGACGTATGGCCTAATGTATTGGACAATCCGGTGAGGAGAGGGGCGGAGCTGTCAACTGATCATCACCTGGTGGTGGGTTGGCTCCACTGGTGGGGGTGGAAGCCGGCCAGGCCTGGCAAGCCTAAGCGTATAGTGAGGGTCTGCTGGGAACGTCTGGCGGATGGGCCATGTTCCGTGCTTCCATTGTGGAGGCAGCTGACCAGAGCTGTGGCCGTAAGGTGGTCGGTGCCTGTCGCAGCGGTAATCCCCGACCCTGCTGGTGGACACCGGCAGAGAGGGATGCCGTCAAGCTGTCCTATCGGGCCTTTTTGGCTTGAGGGACTCCAGAGGCAGCTGATGGGTACCGGCGGGCCAAGTGGAACGCGGCTTCGCAGTCGCTGAGGCAAAAACTCGGGTGTGGGAGTTCAGTGAGGCCATGGAGAACTACTTCGAAGAGATTCTGGTCCACCATCTGGCATCTCAGGGTGGGAAAGCGGTGCAGCATCAACACTGTTTATGGTGGGGATGGGGCGCTGCTGATCTCAACAAGGGACATTGTGGGTTGGTGGAAGGAATACTTCGAGGACATCCTCAATCCCATCGATGCCTTCCAATGAGGAAGCAGAGTCTGGGGACTTGGGGGTAGACTCCCCTATCTCTGGGGCAGAGGTTGCTGAGGTGGTTAAAAAGCTCCTCAGTGGCCGGGCCCCGGGGGTGGATGAGATCCACTCGGAGTTCCTCAAGGCTTTGGATGTTGTAGGGCTGTCCTGGCTGACACGCATCTACATCGGGGGCAGTGCCTCTGGATTGGCAGACCGGGGTGGTGGTACCCATCTTTAAGAAAGGGGACCGGAGGGTGTGTTCCAACTATAGGGAAATCACACTCCTCAGCCTCCCTTGGAAGGTCTATTCGGGGGTCCTTGAGAGGAGGGTCCGTCGGATTCAGGAGGAGCAGTGTGGTTTTCGCCCTGGCCGTGGAACAGTGGACCAGCTCTATACTCTCAGCAGGGTCCTGGAGGGTGCATGGGAGTTTGCCCAACCAGTCTACATGTGCTTTTGACCGTGTCCCTCAGGGAGTCCTATGGGGAGTGCTCCGGGAGTATGGGGTGCCGGACCTCCTTATAAGGGCTGTTCTGTCCCTGTACGTCCGGTGTAAGAGCTTGGTCCGCATTGTTGGCAGTGAGTTGGACTCGTTTCCAGTGAGGGTTGGACTCCGCCAGGGCTGCCCTATGTCACCAATTCTGTTCATAACTTTTATGGACAGAATTTCTAGGTGCAGCCAGGGCGTTGAGGGTGTCCGGTTTGGTGACCTCAGGATTAGGTCTCTGCTTTTTTAGATGATGTGATTCTGTTGGCTTCATCAGACGGTGATCTTCAGCTCTCACTGGAGCAGTTTGCATCCGAGTGTGAAGCGGCTGGGATGGGATTCAGCACCTCCAAATCCAAGGCCATGGTCCTCAACCGGAAAAGGGTGGAGTGCTCTCTCTGGGTCGGGAGGGGGTCCTTCCCCAAGTGGAGGAGTTTAAGTATCTCTGGGTCTTGTTCATGAGTGAGGGAAGGATGGAGCGGGAGATCGACAGGCAGATTGGTGCGGCGTCAGCAGTGATGCAGGCGCTGCATTGGTCTGTCGTGGTGAAGAAGGAGCTGAGCCAAAAGGCAAAGCCCTCGATTTACCAGTTGATCTATGTTCCTACCCACACCTATGGTCACAAGCTGTGGGTAGTGACCGAAAGATCGCGAATACAAACGGCCGAAATGATTTGGGGGGGGGCTCAGAGTAGAGCTGCTGCTCCTCCGCATCGAGAGAAGCCAGATGAGGTGGCTCTGGCATCTGGTCAGGATGCCTCCTGGACGCCTCCCTGGTGAGGTGTTCCGGGCATGTCCCACTGGGAGGAGGCCCCAGGGAAGAACCAGGACATGCTGGAGAGACTATGTCTCTCGGCTGGCCTGGGAACACCTCAGAATTCCCCTGGAAGAGCTGAATGAAGTGGTTAAGGTGAGGGAAGTCTGGGTTCCCTGCTTAGGCTGCTGCCCCTGCGACCTGATCTGGAAAAGCGGTAGGAAATTCATGGATGGATGGCATAATCGGTGATTTTGTTTCACACCACATGCAAAATGTGCATTTCTTATGTTGCTGATTCTGATATGGCGTCCTCACACCTTCAGGCATATTAGCTTATCTCTCGACTTGAGGTACCCCCAAGCTGAGGTCTCTCGCAGCAGTTACAATAGCAAGCTTTAGCAACCATTTAAGCATATTTTTAATTTCTTATTCCAAGACATTTCTCATAAACTTTCATAGGATGCCACCTTTTTAATCAGTGATTTTGTGAAATTTCTTCCCTGCTAGATATTCCATATTCAACTAAGTGCTATTATTGAAAAGTGGAAGCTTTTAGGAACAACAGAAATTCAGCCACAAATGGCAATCGGATGGAGTGGTGTAAAGCACTGCGTTGGGAGGTGCATTATCTCATTGACTGTCCCAGCAGCCAGTAGTATTCCTGGGGTCGGGTCTGATGAAGGGGTGATTCAGCTTCGCAATAACTCTGGAGGGGCACTTCTGGAGGCAGGGGATACTCTTCACCTGGTGACTATGGAAACTGCCCATTCGCAAGTGCTGAGGCGCTAGGGACCTTAGGCAACAACAAACTGCTAGCACAGTCGGCGGTGCAAATCCCCCCCGGGTGCTGGACCTTACTCTAGCACGGCTTGGTGTGAACCAGCTACTGACCAGCAGGCTGTTTCTCCTGCTCCCCAGATTAGCTGTTGCAGGTCCCAATGGTATTGCCCCCCACTCTTCAGAACGACCCATTCTTTCACAAATTTTAAGTGCTTCATTTTATACAACTGTGGTAATGGAGCTGAAAGGTACACATGAATTCAACAACTGAGGTGTCGCAATACTTTTCTCCATATAGTGTACACATGCAGCTGGTCCATGGACCTGAATAAAACACCTTATGCAGACCTGCCCCATTTCCCTGGCTGCAGGTAGGTGTACTTGTACAAGATCACCAAGCTACAAAATGGGCTGACAATCATGCTTCATTATGTATGCACCAGAGCATTTTCTGCATTTGGTGAGATGTTTTTTGTCAGTCCAGCAAATGCGGTACCACATACCGTAACTACCACCACACCACCAGCTTGTGGTACTCCTGGGCCCTTTGGGCCTTCAGAGTGCAGCACACTTCCTCACAGCTAACCGGAACCATCTCCTTAGCCTTGAACTGCTGCTCCTGCCGGTCACACTCACAATCCTAGCTGTCCAGCTCAACACTCCAAATGTGCTGCTTCTGTCCGCAGACTCACACAGCCACTCACAGTCCTGCTGGCTCCTCTCCCATTGCTCTTCCAGCACGTGGCACAGCTGAGCCAGCGGGGCATCCCAGGTGCAGCATGCATCCTCGCGATAAGGCAGAGCAGCCTCAGCCTGCTGCCTCTGGCAGTCTTGCTCTTAGCTGGGGTCACACCACTACTTCCCCAAGAGTGAAAGCCCTCGCTGGCTGGTGAGTGGTTACCGATATGGTCTTGGGCAGGGGTCCAGTGGGCTGGCTTGAAGGTGCACTGCATGGGTCTGGGGCACCCTTCACTGCATTGCCACTGTCAAGCACTGTGCCAGCTAACAATACCTAATTATGTATTAGATGTATTTGTAGCAGGTGAATGACCGATAAAAAGTTGGCAAAACCCCAGAGGTGTGAGGCAACAGTGCTATGCACTTCACCAGCCCATTACCATATGAATGAAGATAAATATGATGCCACTGCCTTATCCTTCCTGGAGACAACAGCTTTCACCATCTAAGCTCACCATGATGATTCAGACAGCCAATTAATGACCTTATACCTATTACACAGAATTAAGTACTTAAAAAAAAAAAGCAAATAAACCCTTTTGATCAGGGGTGGGCAATCTTATCCAGAAAGGGCCATTGTGTATCCGGGTTTTCACAGCAACTCCCTAATTAGGTTACTAATTAGAGGACTGATTGGCTAAAGAGTCCTCACAGCTGGGTTTGAACAGCTGACCTAAAGATTATCCCAAAATCCTGCATACACACCGGCCCTTTGCGCATAAGATTGCTCACCCCTGCTTTAGATGCTAACATGTTGTTGCTGAACAGTGGCATTAGAATATGTAGTGCTTATTTCAGCAAAAATTACTGTATAAAATTCCATAAAAAGTATAAACAATACCCGCTTTGATCCGGCAAAAAAGATTTATTAATGAATACTGTACACCAATTTGATGTTCAATACGGAGAAGCATTTATGAATACAATGTCAGGAATCCAAACAGCAAAACATTAATATTCTACCATACATTCACATGTGTATGTGAAAACATGCAAAATTTCTGAAAAACACAATACAGTGACAATTTTATTAATCACCTTCTATATATTAAATATAGTAAGTGGGATAAAATTCAGAGTACTAAAGCAATTTTTAATGATAAGCGATAGCAAAAGACGTCATGAAAATTTCATTTTATAATGTATTCGTTGACTTCTAGAAAGTTACTTTGGGGAACACTAACATTTAACTGCGAAAAGGTAACCCAGAGATTGTGCTACATGCTGGGAAATGTGAAGAAGCACACAGATTGGTGGGTGCTCAGGTTAGAAATGGTACGGCGTGTGAGTGACCCAGTTAGATGTCTGCTCCTTCGTGCGCTTGGCTGAGCTATGGGTGGTGAAGATGGACTTGAAGACCTCAGACTTGTCCTCCATGGTTTGGATGGACCGTTTGCTTCCAGCAGAAGTTGTAGGTTTGATTCCCTGGGAGGAGCCAGAGGGCTCAGCAGCTATCGGAAACCCCACAGAATATAGGTTATACATGATAGATGTTAAATGATTGGTTTTATCCGTAAAGAAAGAAAGAATATGACTAACCTGAGCTACCATCACCTTCCCCCTTCATTTGTTTAAGTTCAGTGGTGGTTATTTTTGCAGAACTTTCATTCTCCGTTTCTCAAAAAGAGAAGCACATTTTAAAATTATTTTTAAAAAACATGAATCTGAGCATATAATGAAATTAAAACCGAATATGCGGTCTTTCAAACAGTTCCATAAATAAAGGCAACGTATTATTGTAGCCACCTCAATAAAAATGGAATTCTGCTTAAATTCTGGGGACTCATATGCATATCTTACTATGTAATTTATGCAAAAAAGAAATAAAAATTTTAAATCACTATCAACAAATGACCTATACATTTCTCCTATTAAAAATCTACAAAGAATTCCATACAAGCTGCAATAAACTGTACATGAATTAGCAGATAATAGGCATTCCAATAGGCATTCATCTCTGGATAACTTTTGTTATGAATAGATATGTGGTTTCATTTCTATTATAAACCTGCATACAATAAAATTTAAACAAAATGTTACCTTTGGGATCCTCGGATATTGTGCAGGTTGCACCATTCACCTTCCTTTTTGATTTCTTTAGGTAGGAAAAAAGGCAAAATTTTTATTTACAGAAAATTAAGGACAAAGTAGAATGTATTTTTTGTTAATTTTGCAGTATGCTATATAACAATGGCAACAGAATTCAAGAGCCATGCATTTGCGCTGATGTCCAAAAGCACCTTGTGAGATTTAGATTTGGCCCTCTTCTCCTCCATTCTGGCTTTCAGTTTCACGACATCATCCTTGCTCCCATTCAGAATGACGATATCACCGTCTTGGAACGGGTCACCACACTGCCAAAGAAAAACAATAACATTTAATAAAATTAGTAGATTTCCATTAAATGTGTAAGGGATAAACCACGACGAGGTGTGCGGTCATAAAAATAAGAATCAATGACAACTTGGTGTAATGTTGATTATTTTCATATAGACACACATTTTGAAGTGGTTTATCCCGCTTGTACAACAGCTAACAAACAAAATGGCAACAGAATAGTCACTTACTTTTTCAGAAGAAAAGTGTTTCAATGAGCACTCCAGCGTACTCCTAAAAATATTTGGGCCCATTCTGCCATACACATGTCAAAAAAAGCACATAGCACAAAGCACTTTTTTTGATATAAGCATATTCTCCCATTGACTTAAGTGCGTGGTTTAAGTGCATATATGCTAGATATGCGCTTTGGCCAGGAAAAGGCCTAAATATGAGTGCGCCGCATGTAACTGACGCTTAAGCGTATTATGCCACTTAAGTACACTTAAGGGCATTTTTTGCTACATGTTCTGGAGGGCTGTATTAAATTATGTGCTGCTACATGGCCTAATGTTACACTGCAGTTTCCAGAAAGCCTAATGTGTAACAAAATTATTATGTGACTGGTTAGGTTAAAGTAATGGGTTTAAGATCTCAGAAGTTTCCTCCTGAATCAAGGGTCCTTCCTGGCTGGAACTGATTTGACTTTTCCTTATTGTGTTTAAGAAACACTGACTTATATACCGATATTCAAATAAAGAAGCCTTGGATGGGATGCTAGTCCACGGCAAACACGCCAAACACAGATACTTAATTCATCTAAACCACACTAGACTCGACATTTATCAAAATGAGTGCAGATTCAGGTGCAAAAAAAATCACTGCACGACAAGTTCCACGTGTAATTTATGAAACGGGGCATACCTTTCGCTTTTCCATTGACTTCCAGTCAAGTGCTAGTACCAAAAGTTCAAGTACCGAAAGTGCCAGACTAGTTGGGGTACTTCTTTGGTAATTTGGAGCGTAGCTTGAAATGCTTTCGTTGTCGATTGGTTAGGCAAATAGCCTGAATCAAACACAACGCGACCATCTTGAAAAAGAGTTATGAACTCAGAAAATAAAATAAAAATTTCTGTTCTGTCCGTGCAGAACTGAAAGTAAGAAAAAATCTTAAATGTAGCTGACTAGTGTTGTAAGAACTGCATGTGCATAACATGTTTAATATCCAACATTGTCCAGCTGTACACTACAGACATTTTTCGAATTCAGTACAAAATACCCCGCTTCGCGTTGTGCTTTTATTCAGCGCCGGTACCAGTTTTCATGACTGTGGAAAACAGACACAAAAGTTTTGGTACTTTATTGAGGTACCAGAAGTACGGTACTTGTTGCGGTGGAAAAGCACACTAATACAACCCCAATTCCAAAAACGTTGGAAATTTTCGTCAACGTGGTATCAGGGGAATTGGTAATCCTCTCCCCATCTTTTCTTCTGAGAGACAGTGCAACTCCAAGATGCTCTTTTTACACCCAATCATGTTACTGACTTGTTGCCAAATGACCTAATTAGTTGCAAATTGTTTCTCCAGCTGTTGCTTTTTTGTACCACTAACTTTTCCAGCCTCTTACTGCCCACATCCCAACTTTTTTGAGATGTATGAATTTAAACTGACCCAATATTTTTCATGAAATAGCAAAATGTCTCACTTTCAATACTTGATACATTTTCTATGTTCTGTTGTGAATAAAATATGGGTTTATGAGATCTCCATATCATTACATTGTTTTTATTTACAATTTGCACAACGTCCCAACTTTTTTGGAATTGGAATTGTCATTCTTCGACACAGCTTGATCTCGTGCTGCATCGCGAGTCCGCATTGACAGAGAACTGTGTACACCATCTGAGAGCTGGTGTGGGATCTGAGCACATCCTACACTCACGTACAAATTGATAAATCCCAAAATTTACATTGAAATTACTGTGTATCCGTTTATCTGCCGTACGCATGCTTGATAAATGAGTGCCAGTGTCCAGAGGAGAGAAACAAACTGGTTCACCCTGGTATTTAAAGCAAAACCTTCATTTTGCAAAGTCATTAAGCAATTTACATTACAGGCATACAAAAGGCCCAGTACTTTTATAACCATGCGTGATTCTTTTTATTACAAAAAAATAGGTATACTGTACAAACCGTAAAGTACAGGTTAAGCAAAGTACGATTTGAACGTTTTATTGATTTCAAATTAAAAAATTGTTTAAAATTCAAAATTTTAAAACAATGTAATTAGCAAATCGCAAAGGCTGCAATTTACGATATGCATTATACAACACGTCTGACCTAGGGTTTAAAATCTTGAGAATAGTTTTGCAAACTCATTCCGTCCTCCTTGTGTGACAGTCAGTCTCACCAATCAGAAGTGCTGTGCTCCTCACGTCCCAATCATGCTCACCAATCAGAAGTGGCCCAAAGTGACTGCGTATACGCCTACAAACAGACACGTGAAACCCAAGGAAAATGTTAAATTTGCAGTGCAAAAAAATACTGGTTCCACTGCTGAGCCATAAGTGAATTACCTACCTATATTAAAAATAAAAATAAAAAAGTGGTCGAGCGGCACTTAAACTGTGCATGTAAAAGTACAATCACTTTACCCTGTTCGGGTTGCTAGAGAATTGTTCTATGGTTTATTAGGTGTATGTTCTATATCATTTTTGTTAGAATAAATACATTTTGGATTCAATTCATATATTTCCCCTCTTATTTTTGGATTAATATTCGATTTCAGATTAAATGTTCAGTTCAGATGTCAATGTACGGCTGTGCTCAATTACAGTTTTTTATACACAGTGAATACTGAGTTTTAAGAAATCGCAAATCAAATTGCAATCTGTCAGATAAATCACAATTTGATATTTTCTTAAAATTGTTCAGCCCTACTTCAAACTTACAACATACATACACAGCTAGAGAAAATAGAGTCCAAAACAGTAATGTCCAAATCGCATCCGCCATCACAGAATGTTTTCATTTAATTCACTAGGGTATATTTAGCAAACTGTAAGGGATGAAGGGGAATTCAAGCATTTGAATACTTTTTTTGAATACCGTGAGTCAAACAACTACTCTATTTTCAAAAGGTAGACAAGAAGCGTGGCTCACTAAAGAAGCACACTGCTTCTCACTCAAGGATTTCACATCACACTCCTGATATCATAGGGTGACCTCGGCCCACGTGCACCGATTGTACTAAAGAAAATCTCTGTACAGCAGGCCACAAACACTTAAGCTCCCCGATTGGGCACAGTCTTATGCCGAGACAGCAGGCGTGACCCGGCCAGCAAGGAGAGTGTGTGGATGATCTGCAGTCCGAGAGCTGAGGGAGCAAATCAGGCGTGGTGAGAAGCAGCCCGGTTACCAAGCACTAAAAGCACTCAGTCTCCAAGGGGAAGGCGTAGCTGACACAGCTCTCCATCGCTGATACCCAGTGCAACCCAGATTGAGCTAGAAGAGTGACTGTGTGCCGTGATACAGCGTCAGCAACGCAGGACGAAGCCCTGAGCAGGTACGGCTACCCACACAGACACACAATACTACATGCTGTTATGCTGCTTTGCTCTCCTATTCAGTTCAAAGTCATCTCTTCAGTCAGGGGCTACAACAGGAACAAGGATGAATCTGCTATTAACAGAGGACCGATCCATTCATGAAAGATTTAAGAACTAAAATAACTGCTGTGATATTCATGGATTTTGTTAAAATGATAATATTACAAATTTAGGGTTGAAAGCTAAGAAAGGTATTCAATGTTCGCATAGAATTTATTAAACAACAAAAATCAAAGGATAATCCAAGTGACTAGTTTCTGATAGTCAGCACTCAGCAATCAGGATTAATAATAAATACAAATAAATAAATAAATGAAATGAAAAAATACCTACATAAAAAGAGGAAGGGAAGCTGTATTGGGACAGGAAACAGAAGGCCAGAATCATTCTAAAACCTTTTGCTTTAATTTCAGTGCATACCACTAAGGATATAGGAACTGTAGGGTTAACGGAACATATTCAAACATCGTATTTTAAATTAAAGCATTTTACACATTCTTAACAAACACATCTATTATGAAAGCAAGTCACACACAGAAAGCAGTGTGCCACCACCCTCAGGTAAACCTTTTTCCCAGGAGTGCAATTATTCTAAAATCCTTGGAGGGTTTTAACAACCGAGAGATACAAGCGCCATTTAGCAAGCATCAATACGGAGCTTTACAGCACAGCGATTTGCATAGTCTTACAGTATACATTTCATAATGGAGTATTTTCGATGTCCAGCAATTTGCATGTCTGCCCAAGCAAATTTTAAAAGCAAAAATAGAGCTTCATCTAGCTGGAGATCTACAAGGTTTTCCATGTAGAAAGTAATTTTGACTGACTGGCATCAGAATGGATAAATCCTTAAACCAGAAATCATATAAGCACATCTCATACAACTAGCCAATTAACAATTTAGCAAATTAAATCTTATTTTTAAAGATTTAATATGGGACGAAACCAAAGGGCTTCAGAGAAAGAAGTTGCAAGTAAAATAATAAATGTGTGATGTAAAGAGACCGCAGAACAGTAAAATATTAATAAGGGATGGAAGTGGAACAAACAAAACAATGCAATGGGGTACAGATGGAAGTCTGTTTTTTAGGGACTTGATGGCCTGGGCAAGTGGTGTTTTCCAGATGGTAGGGAGCAGGTGGTGTCCCAAAGTGTCCTATCGACTGCCCCTCAAATAGTAAAAATAAATTATGCTGCCCCTTTACTCAATAACGTCCTTTAAACAACCTGAATTAGCGTTAGGAGTGAGGGTGAAGAGGGCATGAGCTGGGTACCCCCCCTCCAGTGCTGTATTGACTGCCCCTCAAATGGTAAAATATTATGTTGCCCCTTTACACAATAATGTCCTTTAAATGTGGACGATTCCCAAGGGCACAGATTAAGAATTCAAAATGTTCATATTATACTCTTGTTTAACAGGTGCTGTCATTCCTGCTGGAAATGATGTTCTGTCTCAGGAGCAGCAAGCACTGTTTCCTGTGCAGCCTAGGAATCTGTATTTTGATCTACTCTGCCATTTACCTGAAGGCCAATATACTGCAACCGTTTACCACTCACCCCAAGTCAGAGAGCTATAAGCCTGTCCCTCAGTACTGCAGTCCATTCCTGCCCAGACAGGGGGCGCCATGGCAGTGGAGAGACTCGCTCTCTGAAAGCTATTTCACAACAAAGGAGCCAAACTGCTCCAGAGTAGCGGAGGAACTCCACTTTATCACTGCTCCCCTGAGTCTAGAGGAAGAAGAGTACCCTCTGGCCTTCATCATCACCATTCACAAGGAGCTGGAGTTATTCATGCGCCTCCTAAGGG
>JAODKL010000128.1:11358094-11370855 GCA_026780765.1 Petrocephalus schoutedeni
TGTCCGTGCTCCTGCTTCTCAGATGTCACTTAATCTTAAAAGCAAAGTAGTCACATGTAAGCCCATGCTTATTTATAAGACAATTGAGCAACCAATTAAATACATTATGTACATGATCGATATTTTCAGCAGTGTTATTTGAGGAAATCTGCAATTTTTCACATGGTGTGAATTTATAAAGAAATCCATAAATAATTATTCCCTGACCAATTCTTGAAGCATAACTGAGTATTACTTCTGGAAAATACTAACAAGAACAAAGTAATGCGTAGTTAAATAGTCTATCTAGCTTTGCCTATATTCTTTTGTAAGGTTCTCATATATGAGGGAGATTTGCAGCTGGGTTATAATTCATAATTCATAAGTCATAATTACAGTAGTGTGATTATTACAGAATGATCGTCTGAGAGGATTGATCTGTACCCTCCTGTAATATTCTAACTAGGCCATTTGAGATATGGGGCATCGCCATCCATATTGCGTTTGCATGGACCCGTAGGTTTCCCCACCAGGATGTTGGTCTACCCCCGGAAAGCCTGGGGGCTCAGCGAGTGAGACTCTGCCATTTGGGGGTGGGCGGCCGCGGCCAAACACACGTCGCTCCCAATCACCGTCAGAGGCCCCCTCCAGCTCCCGGAGGAAAAGCCCCTACGCCTTAGGTTTCACATCTAGCATTCCAGAAGCTTCCATGAGAAAACCCTTTCACTTATGCACTTCGTGGGGCTCTCGCCTCCAAGAGGTTTTATGATCTTGCGGCCCGGTTTTATTCAAGACACCTTGAGTGGGACTCTCTTGTCAGATCTAAGGAGGTGTGAATGCATCATGGGAGGGGGCGGGGTCTCTCTGAAGGGCGCTCAACGTGCTTTCACACACATCACCCTCCGGAGGAAAGCAGCAGCTCTTAATGATTCTGCCCATATTTAGGATTTGCCATCCGGAGGTTGCGTTCAGGCTCGGCTTACTGTTCAGGCATGCCCCAGACTTTATTTTGCTTGGCTGGTCTCCACAGTTTATGGTTGATGCCTTCGGTCAGGCTTCTCTTGTTGCCACTGTTTTGCTTCAAAGACACTGAAACGTGACTGGTTCAGTATTTGAAGGCGGCCGTGCAGCCATTGCGATTTCAGATCGGGGATGCCGTTCATTGTCACCCGAGCCTCCTTCCTTGCAGCTATTTCTCATTTTATCCTGCAGCACACCGGTCTGTTCACAGCCCCTCAAAGTGTCATCGGGACCAGGAAAGCCAATCCATCCCTAGACCATGAGTTAATAAGCTCCAGCTTTCTGAACAAAGTATTTTCCGGTCCCAGCGCATGGCACTTACTTTGTTAAAGTCATCCACCACCCAAGAGAGGGCCATCAAAGCTCTGCTTCAATGTGTGCAGTGGTATCAGCTGCTTGAGTAAAAGCAAGCAGAACCCCACATCTTCTCCTCCCGATCAACTGAGAGCTCTCCGCATTCCAACACATCTCTTCCATTGACTGGCACTAAATACTTCTACCCCTCGTAGGTGTTTGTTTCAAAGTGGAGCGCTTTCTTAGGATGGTGCTCATGGATGATCTTCCCAAAGCTTCCATAGCTGAGCTCAAATTTGGACTCGATCTGCACTGGCACCCCGCATCTACAGCTAACAACCCACTTGCTATTCGAAAACAAACAATGGCGACGTCTCTAGGAATCCCAGTCAAAACAAGCATGAGGCCCGGCGTGTGCGTAGCACCCTGTGAAATCAAGTCCAGATGTTCCCCTCATCGTGCGCTCCCTCTCGCTCTCCCTCTCTCGCTCTCTTTCTCCACATCTCTCTCGCCTCTCCTTTCCTTTCCTGTCTGAAATTCCACATGCCAGCGAGGCTGGTCATCAGTGATCTGGAGACACAGCTGCCGCTGTGGAGGTTCTGCTTCTCCACAAGATATCTCTAGGTCTTCAAAGGAATCCCAATCCACAAAAATACACAGTTCTTAAACAATATACATACCAGGGCTCCATGTACTACTCTTTAATTACATGTAGTGGACAAATTCACCTGATTGGCTGACTATGAATAAGAACGAGGCCTTAAGTCACTTCTCCCCCTTCCGCAGAACATCAATTCAACTGTTTTAAAGAGTGCAATTCTATTAGCTATTATCCAGTGCAATGTTCTTATTGATAATACTGAACATTTAGCTTAGCCTTTCACTTCACCGTAGCAGAAACATCTCAGCTAGAGTAACCAAACAATGTAGGCAATCGCAGTGTGATAACTGTCCATTGGGGAGCTCCTGTGCCTTTGAACAAACTCATTTTCCAACACAAATAGCTTCCAGTGTTGGCTTTAGAGCTCATGCACGACTCCGGGTCGTTACACAGATCCTCTGAGAATAATGACCAAAAATGAACCTAAGGGGGGGGTCAAAGAATTTCGAGTCTGGCCCCATGACCTGTGATGAATTATTGCTTACCTTGCTCTCACAGTGCATTTGAAGTTGCCTCAGTTGCTTTTGCAGTGTTGAGTTAAAAGCAAATAATTTTGACAAGGTTTTTAATGGTAATATTGACTTTTAGGTACATTGCTTGGGTGGTTAAAATTTATACTCATGATGGTGAAGTCAAGACTGAGCATCAGTGCTAGACCAGTATTAATTGCATCCAATTATAGCCTCTACTGTTCAAAAAATACACAAATTCTCAGATATTTGGTTCGCAGTTCCCTTCATAATGGAATTTAATAAAACAAATGCTATCTCAGGTAATAATATTTGTTTCCAGCATATCACATGCACAGCAAAAAATAAAACAAGTACAATGCAATCAATTACTGTAATTGCATATACTTTGTTGCAAGAAATGGAATTCATTAACATATCAAACAGCAAATCAGTAGTAGACTTGCTTAATTCTAATCTTGGGTTTGAGATACAGCACAAGTGAATAAACAGTTTCACCATAACGCATCACCCATAACCATAACAAAGCAGCCATAATGGTTTTCTGATTATCTGAAACCAGTCCACTCATGTTTTACTCACTGCACACCGGCCCCCAGTTTATGCAGCATACTAGTGATGCAGGGGCAGGCGGGGGGGCGTTGGGGGGGTTTGTGAAGGGGACACTTGTGGGAAGGAAAAGGACTCACAGCACAGGATCAGCTTGTGTAAACATTCAGGTTAATGAAGCTGAGGCCGCCTAATCCCCCCCTCGTCCACCGTAATCCCCCCGGAGAGCCAGGGCCTGTCAATCAGCCTGCCTCGGGGATGCAGGGACACAGCGGCGGGGGCCGGGGGGGTCCAGGGCCGTCAAGGTGATGTTTTGGGAGGATAGGGGCTCCAAAGCACTCACTCCAGGAAGGAGTAGCTACTCCTGGCTGTGCCTGAGGCTAATAGGCACCACATGGCCTGGGAGGCGGGCAACCCGAGCGCCAGTGCCTCGCCAGCCTCTGATGCTGACATCACCAGCGTCTACCTTGACTGACAGCCGCCAGGAGTCCGCCTCTCAGCTTGTAGATACATCTTCATGAGCCACATACAGACGTGAGCCTGCTGTCCAGGTCACACGTCGAGTGGAAAGATTAGGCATGACAAAAAGCTGCTGTGAGGGAGATACAGATGCCCGGCGGCCAATGCCATAGACTGGAATTCACATGGCCTATCTTGATCCTTCTCACAATGCAGAGACACATCATTAAAGTACATGTCATCAAAATGGTGGGACCAAAATCACACCATTATATATATAAACTGCATAACAGATACCCGTAAACATCATTGCTCGAATACAGTCATCTGCAAAGGAGAAGTGAGTTTCTGTGAGTATTTAAGAGAGACCAACTGATTGGACACTGATGGGTGAAACGTCCCAGTAAACAGTACAAGAGAAACCCCCCTTCCCCAAATTTCCCACTGTGAAAGAAGCCATTCTGAACTCCGACCACGTCAGCAGAACATTATTAGTACATTGATATTCAGATATGCTTTCCAAATCAGAAGTAGCATAGCTGGTAGCTGCACAATAACATAGTAGCTTACATTTAATTTGAAAAAAGAAAAACAAAAAAGCAAAATGAGTCAGCAAAGCCCGGTGAAGATATTTCCATCCCTGTATCTATTCAGAGACATCCAAGAGGGCTGAATGTGATAATCTCCATTTACTCACATGAGCTGGACCTTGAGTGGTGTCATGTTCTATTTTCAAGAACATTAAATACATTGTGACTGGCCGGTCGTGCCTTTTGAGACCCTGCACTTCACCTGGACAAAATCCAAAGTATAATATAGTTTATTTTACATGTAATGAAGGCCCAACTGGCAGGAAGACGATTGAAGTTTAAACACTTGCTGTTTGTGTCAAACCACTAAAGATCCTTGAAAAACCATGTTAAACTTTGTGTGGATCAGCACTCAGCCAAAATTCCCCTGTGCAACATCATTGAATTACAAGAACAAATGAAGTGATCAAACTTTCATCTGACCTACAAAGAGACCAAAGGGGACTTTTATCACTAAAAGCTGGAAAAACACAGCAAATACTTTGTGATCTATTTTTGAAATGTATTCACTATTTTAATAAAATCCCTATTGGAAAACACATAGTACAAAAATAGTGAAGGTCAGTGACAAATCATTTTTCATGATAATATTTGGGAAAATTTGAAAATTTTCCAGGATTTTTATCTTTCTGCATAAAAATAGCATATTCGTCATGGTATTCATGGATTCCTCAAGTTATTCATGATGCAATCACTAAGATGGCTGAAGATTTTTAATAAAGGATTTAAGAATCATTTGTGTACTTTGGTAAATGACATGAAAATGTGTGGTATAGTGCATGATTTTATTTGACTGTGTTGTGCATTTGTGATATATATTGTGAGATTATGAAGACAAGGAGACAGAACTCAAAGCATCTAGCCTGACTACACTTAGGCATCACTTAGCTGGAGGAAATCAAGGCCATTTCTTCAGTACCCAATGCATGACTAATGGTAAAACTATTTCTTTACTGACCATATCTGTCCACTCTGTTTTCTCACAGTTCTCTGTTTTCGGGCTTCTCCATGCATTGCTACTTCTTTTAAAGCTCCGGCAAAGTCGGGATGGTGTTTTATAGTATGGTCACCATCGTGCCGCTGATGATTTATGCTCCTATAATCTCCCCCTTTTCATTTTTGCTCCCTTCGGTCTCATAAATCAAAGACATACAGTAAGCTTGCCCCCCCCCCCCATCACACCATTTGCACACCTTGGGGGACTGAGGTGGAAAAAAAGCAAAGTGTGTCTGAAATCTGCTGCAAACTGACCACTTTTCACTTCCATGAAAAGACTTCCATGCAGACCATGGATTGCCCATGGCAATCATATAGGGCAGTTCATACAGTACTTCAGAAAAGTCATAGCCTGGTAAAGTAAAGAAAGAGTTGGTGAAATATCTGTCAAAGTGCCAGCTTAGCCAGGTCCAAACGTCTCCTAAAGTTGCCCCAGTATTTCCAGTAACCATCCAGCACATCCATGTACTTGTTGACTTGACCACTAGCACAGCCTGTTTGGCTAATCCAATGAATTATTTAACTAACCAATTAACTAAGCCAATTAATTAAGGGACTGAACAAACACAAGGAACGGCTGGGGTACCTCTGAGGAGAGGTTTGCGAACTGGAGCGCTCTTCTTATAGCCATGCATGATATGACTGATAATTAAGGTGACTGAATAAAGTAACTTCTGGGAAAAATCCATTTATATTTATATGGATATTTCTATATTTCTTAGATATATATGAGAAGAAGAGAAAAGAAAAAACTTTGCAGTCCTTTTTTTCCTAAAAGCACCATGATGCGGTAGCACTCTATAAGCAATATGGCTGCCATTTCTGGTGAATCATAATTTATTTCATTTTTTTAAAACGTACGGCAAGGCAGGAAAGGAAAATCTGCTACTTTTTCATTTTTCCCCGTTTCTTGGCAACGGGATGTCAGTCAGTGAGTGGCTTCTGCCATGAAGTTTTTGAGCGGGCAGAATGCCCCTTATTACCGCCGTGTGGGCCCTATGTAACTGAGCTGTCTCCGCATTCAGGGCAGATGGCTGTTTACTTAGACCAGATGTCAAATCAGGGAAAAGGGCTTCCCCAAACCCTCCACGTTACACAAACGCACAGGCAACATATAACACAATATACTGGAAAACAAGGTAAGCTGTAGTGCCTGCTTATTAACTAGAATGTTCAAGAAATGAAGACATGCTAATTAACAGCGGATTTTGATCTATTTACGCAATGTACAAGAATGCAGGAATATAACTGGCCTGATGTGGTATCAGTATGTGTCTGGGCACAGGAAGCTCTTTGCTCAGTGTATTATCTCACCAGGAGCATAAAGGAAATCCGTGATAATTGTCATTGTTATTAACAGGCCGAAATTTAATTACAAATGTTAACAGTCATCGCCCACAGCTGTTTCACTGTGCTATTATTATTATTATTATTATTTTAATCAAAGCATTTTAGAAAATTCTGTTCTATTTTACTCCAGTTTAGTGTGCCTCTATGAGTATGCAGACATAGCTACCATCAGTCTACAGTATATTGACTGCACTGTGAACATTCTGTACATATAACATGAAAACACTGTGAAAGCACTGTGAATGCACTGTGACTGTACTGTGTGACAACAGCAGTTGTATGGGCCACAAAGAAAATTCCAGCCATGTTATAATATGCTGGGTGTTCATTTTCACTTTTGGTGCAGAATAAACGACACTAGAGCAGAGCAATCTGGATTTTAAAGCACTAGCTAAAGTAGCATTGCGACAATATTGCCATTGTATTGGGTTGCCTGTTTACAATATTTAAATTATTCTAATGTTGTCATAATGACAGTAAAAACTGGGTGAATGAACAAACTATCATAATTTAGCAGGTAGCCAAAATAATCGAGATCAGAATTATTGGCCGAATATCAATCGATAAATTATTGTTCTTATTACTATGGTGCAGTAGGGTTGGATTTATCAAATCTTCTTGGATACTACCAGCTTTAGCAGGACAAGGGGGAGAGAAAAAAAGGAGAATTGATATCCTAGATCAAATGTTATTAAAGATTGTAGAACTAGTTTTAGAAGGTCGTCAGGTGATGGGTGTGGTCAAGATGAAAAAGAGAAGAAAAAGCGGAGGTGAGAAGTTGGTAGGATTTCTCACTTATGCACTCACATCTCATATGCTATGAATTACAAAATTCAGGCCTATGAATCTTGCCAACATCGTGTTGCAGAAAAAGGAAATTTAGAAATAAAGTCATAATATATGAGGGCTGGGAGCATATAATCCAACTTGAGCTTTGGCTCATAAACGCTAAGCACACAACTGAAACTTGCACATTCAGAAGGGAGTTAAAGACATTCAACTCGGCCGGTTAGCTTTACGACCCTGGCTAAATCTGCACTCACGTTAACACGTTCTAAATATAGATCGTGCTATTGCTTTTGCTGCTATACTGTCATTTTGTCATTTATGCTAACAAAGGCATGCAGTCAAATGGCAAAACAATCTCACACGTTGCAGGAAAGTTCAGGGCTATGTATACTACTAGCCTGTGATATTTGCTTTAAATGTAGGATTAGACAGTTGGTGGATGTCTAGAAACAGTAGTTGTTAGCGACTATTTTGACTGGTTTCAGGCACAATGACACTGAAATTGATTTAAAATCATCAGCTTTTCCACCCACAATTTAAGTATTCAGGTAACTTGTAGCTGTTTATAAAACGGGCACAGGCATTTACTAGGTGAGTGAAAAGACTCCATAAGACATTAATGCCAAAAGGACTAATCAAACTGTTCCAGTCATATAGCAATGCCAGGGGCGTGACATACTTGGCTTTTTCTTCTTGATATGATTGGTCAGTTTCTTCTTCAAGTTGTCCACCATTCAATTTTATTCTTATGTGGAGAGCGTTTCAGATAAGCAGACGAAACTACAGAATGCATTTTGTGCTTGACAGACACATGATATAACTCCTGTGATATAGCTGTCACAGAGAGGGACATACAAAAGTATACCAACATTTTTAGAGGGACTTAGATCTGATAAATCTCTATATTACTATTAATTTCTGTCATTTAGATTTGGCAGTAAAACTGTCAAAGAGATCTGGGCTTTTTACTTGTCATATAATTAGATTAGCAAATAAAGAGGTTAGCATGTAACGAGGAGGAGCTGAATTATTGATGAGATATCGGATCCTGAGGAGCTGAAGGAGCTTAATTAATTATTGATATCGTCCAGCCGTTCAAAATGTGGAGTTTGGGATTGGGAGGGGGGGAGCTTCACCTCATGCCAGTTAATCTCCCCCTAGGATTAATGGTCTGAATTTAGGATGGCCTGGACATGCTTTGAAATATCTAGCCATGATGCTTTTAGTTTTAATATGCTGAGTTTTTGGGGAGATCCAAAATTGCCTCTGGGTAATAACTGGGTAATCCAGTAAGTCCAGCAATCTTGTTCTAATTACTCGTGGTTTTCCAGAGTGTTCCACAGACACGGCCATAAACACGTTCAGTGTGTGCAAGCCGCAGGGACAGCGCCTGAAACTGGCGGCGGAGGGCTCGGATTGGCTGTTGTTTCTGATGGCCTTTGAGGGCGGGGGACGGGGGCCAGACGGCGGGCACTGAGGAGAAATCCGAAGCAGAGAAAACGAGCAAAGACACACAAAGTAGCTGCGCCCAAAGTCCTACTTCTCATAAAAGGGATCAAAAGAGGAAGCCTATGAAGTACTGGCTGGAAGGGCGATGGCTGGAAAGGCTGCCGGAGAAACCCTCAAAGCCTGTACTGCACTAGCAGAAGCATCTTAGGTAGGATTCTGCCCCCTTTCCAGGTGCTACCACTCTGCGTTAACCAAGCTGTATATGGGAGGAGTTTTCACACACCTTCGAAATGACAAGACAATTACCGAGAGGTTACAGAAGGAAGATACAGAGCCTGGAGCCAGTTAGCAAATGGAGAGGAAATGAGAACGTTGCCTGACTTTCTTCCACCTTCTTTTGTGTCCCAACACACCGAGCACAAAGGCACTGGGGCAAAGGTCACAAGGACTCCACCCTACCTCACCTCAGCCACCCATCTCCTTTTCTACCCCAACGAAATTCTTCACGCTACACGACCCCACAAGCCAAATTTGGACCATCGTTTCAGCCGCTGACGATTGATTTATCCATGAAGCATCTTTGTGTAAATCTATGTAAAAATGGGCCACATCTATCGACTAATGGATTGACGAGGATGAGACAGACAAGCCAGCCCTTTCTCGAGTCTATCCTACCCCCTGGTTAACACGATGGCAGTTAATGTTTAAAGTCTCATGGGTGTTTGGCAGGGAGGTGGGGTTACAGAGAAATAGAGAGAGGAGTAGGTACAAAGGAGCTCAGGTCGATATTAATGCACTCGGGCTGCGGGGCGAGTGGATGACCCCAAGTCTGGGTGCAGAGCTGCTCCCTATGCCTTATATCGGTTTTCGGGGTCATAAAGGCTGATGTGCACATGGACCTTAACCACTCATCAGCCACATTATTGATCTCCAAAGCCATTCAGCAATCAAATGCACCAAAGGCTTTTATTTACAAATACACGCAAAAGATAGACTCCTTGCGATCGGAGTTGTATCATTACAATCTGCAAAGCATGTTAGGGAGACTGGAAAATTCACTTCATCATTAGAGACTTTACTACGCAGGGAAACTTTCGTACTGCCTTCTTCTGTTGTGGTGAAAAACTTGAGAAATAGTTTTAAAGAATGACACAAAATTATTATCATAATTGGTATCATCATACTGTTTAAGCATCTATCTAGGTTGCAGGTTTTGACACGTCTGATAAAAGAAATCATAGGTTATGGAGCGCTGTCTAACAAATATCCAGGTAGTAGTTGGAAAAAATGTTTCTCTTGAAGAGAACTGTTTATGTTTCATACAGTGTGGCTTTTAGCAAATCCATCAGTTTGGGAAGATCAGTGCCACTAGAGTACATTATCATATAAAGAATACAGAAACTACTGTATTAAGGCCTTTTAGGCTCTATTACAACATCCCACGGACTTGTCAGTTTCATTTCCTTGGTAATTAACCCATTTTGGATAATTACTCATTCAGTGAGGCTGAAAGAACTGGATACCTATAAAACAATGGCACTATGCACTCAGTCCCATTTAATGGTATGCTACTTAGATACCTCAAAAGTCTGTACAAGCAGTAAAAACAACCCAGATCTCACTCTGGGAGATGCATCGATTTTTGCTCTCGAGGATCCAGTAGTAAATTTAAGGCTGATGAAACGAGGCTCGTTGGAGTTCAGGCTGAGCTTGACTCTGGAAAGGGTTCGCAGCAGTCTCTGAGGCCTTGCGGAGATGGAGAGAGGGCCAGCTCTCTCCCTCGGCCTGGAGCTGACCTCATGCTGGGTGTGTCCACATCATCCCCCAGCCATACAGGCTCCGTTTAATTTCACTGTTTCACACTGTTATTTTCATATTTAGGGGACAATGATAACAATGCGCTGTGATATTTCTGCTTGAATTTAATCAACAGGCAACAAAAAAGCCAGTCTGTTTTATTACTTACTCCATCCACAGTGAAGGGCTTAATGAAAATGTAAAGAGAATATGTACTTTAATGTTCATGGGTTCCACATACTTCATAATGGTTTGAGGGAAATTTTATGGATCAGACCAATAAGTCCTACAACATCTTGATATTAGAAATGAACCCAAGCAAAGGAGCCACAAACAAGTCAGTGTTAGTTAAAAGGCAAGTAAGCAATTTGGTACCACTCTACAAAGAATGGAACTGGGTCAAGTTTAAACACAGATGATTCTTGCTTATAGTCTGCAAGCTGACCCACAGATTCTAGAAAATGGTGTTTATTGCTGGCAGACCTTGCGCCGTGTGACCTCTTTGCCCTGTACAGTGCAGGGATGGAATGATCGAGTGACACATGGCCTTTCTCGCACTTTCACCGACAGTGGTCAGAAATCTGTTTTGAATTCTGAGACAGAGGGGGAACAGGAAGTGAAGTCCTAGTACCAGACTGTTCAGTTTCATAAAAAAAGCACAATACCTCTCCCCCCTCCCACTCTCTCCTTTTTGTTTGATTTCTGTAATCATACCGGGCCCTAGAAGCAGGAATAATGAGCCAGGTACCCCAAGGGGTTCCAGCACATCTTTAAAATGTGTCTCCGGTATAAAGTTGGCCCGTGACGAGCGGCCTTCGGCATGTGAAACCGTAGAGCTGGAGTGAACCAGGACATCACCTCCCTCCCACTCATTTTCACCCAGGGTGTAACTGCCACTGGCTGAATGCCATGGGCTAACAGCATCACAGGGCATAATCAAAGCAGGGCCCGGTGACACTATGTGAAGTTCGGGCAGCAGGTAGCATGATAGCTAAAGAAACAAGCAGCAGGTTCAAAAGGTAGCAGCTTCAAGTCCCAGCCTATTGAATTCATGCTGCTAGGAATTTAGAAAGGGTATTGCACCTGAATTGATATCTATAGTCCATTAGCCTATGGAATGTGTTTCTGGTAGAGGATCTATTAAGAACTGTTTTTACCAGACCTACATGCATTTCCACAATAACATAAAGGCAGTCATAAAAATATGATTGCTCTGCACTAATAGAACAAATAGAATTCAATAAAAACCACAATTAACATTGATTCCTGAAAGCTGTGCCAATGACATGTATGCCAATGACATTCTGTCGATGACATGAATAAAACAATAACGAGAGCTCATGGCCAGGTTGCTCTAAATCTGCTGGTACTAGACATGCATGCTCTCTCCATGACCTGGAACCTCATACGATCTTTACATTCCTGGTACAACATCTTTAGGCAATGATATCGGCAAGAAAAAAAAACCCTACTGTCATTCTATATCAACCTTAGAAGTGTGACGATTTTTCCCATGAACACACCCTAGAACTTTTAAGCTTAATGGTGGAATGCTTTTGCAGTTAGAAGTCTGTTAGCAAACTCCTCGCCTCCCAATGCATCACTACACCTCAACACATATGGCATGCCGGATGGCTGTTGGCTGTCGTTCCTCTTACCACAACGTAAAACCATGGTGATACCAGAAAAGCAATTATATTCTTTATTTTCTTTTAACTGTCTCACAGAGCTTGTGGAAGTTCATGACCTTTTCTTCAGAGAGACGTCACATGTACAGCAGCAGGTAAAAGCAAAAAAAAAAGAATCTGAATCTCCCAGTGCTTCATGGGACATTTATCACATTCACACATTTTCCTTCGCCTCTGGCCAAGACTATTTTTACAGCTCTCTATGAACTATCTCTTACTGTCTCCAAGGCACTTTGAAGGCGCATCATCTAGCAACAATGTCAAAGGCAAGCGAGCGCGCAGATTTCCCACACTGTGCCGTCAAGAATGCATAGCTGGCCTTTGTGGGAAACCACTTTTGTTGGGTCTTGCTGCCTGGAGAGATAGCTGAAACAAGCAGCTGACATGCCTCGTCCAAAACTACCATACCTGCTCAAGCCCCGAAGCCCGATAAATGTTAGACTGCCGTGGGAACCACAAAAAGCTACTTGTGAAGGTTCCTGTCACACCTTGAGGGTGTTGGGCAGGAAATGAGAGAAAGGTAAAGAAAGAGCTAAAAAAATAAGAGAGCCCCAAGTTCTCACAGTATGGCATTAGTCATAAAAAGCAGTGATTAGATTCAGCCTAGCTTAAGTACATTTCATCCTTCGATTCCAAATTAAAAAAAAAAAAAATATATATATATATATAT
>JAODKL010000128.1:11372836-11387257 GCA_026780765.1 Petrocephalus schoutedeni
GCATGTATTTGCTTTAGATTTTAATTTATTTCGAGATCATAGTGTCACAGTCTGGCACTGCTTTGGGTTCACGAGCAAGTGCCTCTATTAGGCTTACTGTGGCCCATGTTCAACATCGATGAAGAACAAGACCTATTTCCTATTACTTTCCTTCTGATGGTGAATATGGAGGAGGCAGAAAATCCCAAAGCAAATAAATACCGGCCTTAAACCCCAAATCTTTTATAGTGCACTTTGTGCTATCTTGAAGAAGTCAGTTCCTCAAAGGAGGAGCAAAGCAGCAACAGCCTTCAGTATACCGGCGGCACAAATATGGATAACAATGAAACCTGCCCACCCTTTCAGCGAATGAACAAGACGCAGCAATATCACATTACGTAACCAAATTATAGATAACGTTACGGGGACTTTTCCACGGCCGTTTTTTCTCGTTGTTGAGCGTATGTGTGTCTGTGTGTTTTGTCTTAGTTTTCACAGTCTTTAAAGGAATCATAATTTAAAGAAAGTATAGTATGTATACACTTTAACGAATACTATATGTGTGTGTATTCGCAAGACTACGTTTAGAAAGTATTTATACTTACATATATACACACGCACACACACACACATATATATATATATATATATATATACACACACACACAGACATATATATATATATGTATCTGTGCCTGTGTGTCTGTATATGTGTGTATGTATACATATGATTACTTTTCTAAACGTATACTTTTCTAAATCTTGCGAATTTAAGTATTGGATTGAGTTGAGATAGAGCAATAGTAAGGCTAGGCAGCCCCGTGTTAGCATATGACAAGTCTGCGCCCATCAGAAACACTCTTTTCTGTTCAGGTTTTCACAATCTCCAACGCAGCTAGGAGCCTCCTCACGTTACATCCTGACCCGAGTGGAGAATGAACAAAAAACTGCGTGAGACCACCTTCTCACGTTGCCGTGTCCCAAAACACAGCACACAGCTTCCAATGCTTCACTTATTACGCTGTCATTTTCGGGAGGAATGTATATATATATATATATATATATGTGTGAAATTTACATAACATACGATTCAGCAGATGGGTTTATGGTTTGTTGAATTGTTTGACTGATTACTCAGTTACAGATGCACAGGGGGTAAAGGAGACTCCAGCATTGCAGAGTTTAGTAAAGACTTAGAATTTAGTAAAGACATCATCACAGGCTAAGGGACCATCGATTGGTATCAGTTACCTTCGCGAAATATTTGGAGACATCATGTAAACTGCAATGCGTGGATGGCCACAGAAGTCTATCATAGGAAAGAAAGAAATGTAGTACATGAAACCAAGAAACATACATCTATGGTTAGCAAAACACTCTCTCTCTCACACACACACACGCACAGACACACACAGACACATGCACAAAGTAATCCCAAACGTATTGTGTGTTTTGGTGTGTTCATATACATATGAACCTGTAGGATAAATAAAAGTAATCCCGAGTTCATTGATATTCTTCCATCGATATTTTTCTCTTTATGTCTTTTAGCTTAAAGGTGACTTTAATATGAAAACAATGTTACACCATAGACCACACTGTGAACAACACTGCATTTGCAGCAGATGGTCCAAAGTACCTTAACTAATGCAAGCTGTCTTCATTTCTTATGAAATACTTGGTATATGTAAGTTTCTGTCACTGTGCACACGTGTATCTTTTTCCAAGAGTAATATTGCATTTAAAAGTATTCAAAATAAAAATGCTTAAAGGACTCGATGTTGCCAGTTCAAGCAAACAGCAAGGAAAACGGTGAGACAAACGCTGATGATCTTAATAATGTATTTCCTCGGCAAAACAGGTGCAAATTTCGCATTAATCGAAAACTATGGTCAATGTTCCCGTAACCCATATTTAAAATAAATCAAAACACTTAAGAAATTATGCAGTTAAACTCCTTAAAACGCTACATATGAAAAACATAAAATATAATTCTCCACTCATGTGTAAAACCCTGCTATTTATTCCCAGTCGAGAATTGTAGAATATAAATACGTGTACTATTTGCTTTCCTTTTCTTTGTTCATCGTTTGGCTCCTATTCAGTCGGGCTAAGGCGGTATTTGATCTTATCTTTGAAGCATACATTAAAGCGGCCATTATATTTCCACTTCACTCCCATTATCAATCCACCTGAATTTCACAGAACCACCAAAAAGAGCAAGCATCCCAGAATGCTCGGAGACAGCATGTTACCCGTCTGAAACACTGATTGAAATTTCAGAAGTTTATAAAGGGTTTAATTGAATTAATCTCTGTCTTCTCTGTCGTTTTCATATCATCGGCAGGCATTTATTACTGTAGAAACAGCAACCTACTTAATTTCGAAAAAAAAATAATCATTTAGATTACGTTTATTATGAATTTGGAGGGGATTACATCAGTACTGTTTTCATGAAAAATCCAAATAAAAAAAATGAAACTAGAGAAACGAGACGGAAGTCAGTACAACCTGAACTCACCTCTATGAAGATCTACAGTTACTGTTGTACATTTTGTCATCCAATCCGGTAGTTAATTCTGAATGCGCACAAACTATATAGTTATGATTCGTGTATTTATAAAATACTCTGTCAGTTCAATCAGCAATACCCAACTGCAAAATTCACATTTTGTTTTGATATTTTTGGTTAAACAGTTAATACCTAACTACAGCAACTGGGATTCAGAGAGAGAATGATCCCCTAAAAGAGATCCCCTAAAATTTGAGGATCGTAAATTTTGCTGACCACAACGACAGAGACAATTACAGATACTTTACTGAAGAACCTGGAATGATGTCACTCAATTGAACATAACTCCACAAAAGCATATTGAAAGAAGGAGCAGCTAATTTCATTTATTTTCTTTGCTAGATTGTCTAAAGCGGTTTAGTTCAACAAACTTTTTTTTCCTTTTTTTACTTTTTAGCGATTTTCTCATTTGGAGGTTGGTTGATTTTTTAAGGCTTCTTCGGAGACAAACTTACTACAATGAAACCGAATCCGAGTAACGCTTGCACAAACGGATTTTAAAGAATGTCGCCCTTAATGTTCGTTAAAAATCGGAGTGAAAACGAGGAAAAATAATAACAGCGTGCGTAATGAAAAACACGGGCAAGGCGGACAGCTTGCCCCCTCCCTCCTTCCCCCAACCCCCAACCCCATCCCCGCCCCGGCAGAGACGTGCTCGCTTTCGGGCTTTTAAGAGCCGGGACATGCGGAGAGCAAAGAAGCAAATGAAGAAGTGGAGGAGGAACTGGGATTGGGAAATTTGTTCAGCATCACTTCCCCGGCGATCGCCTATCACAACATAAGCCTGAAGGTGTAGTCAAGCAGCTCCGTCCTTGTGCTTCTTCTGACCGCAAAAAAAGAGTTTGAAACCCATTTCTTTTTTAATGTCGCTTTTAACCTGAAACCTTTTTAAAAGACAGTTTTAGGAGTGGCGATTAAAAAGAGGACTTTCTGAAATAAAGATAAACGCTAGGAGCGGTACGGACTGAGCGCCTGTACGCACGCAAAGTTCCAGCTGTGATCTCTAACTTTGGAAGCGTTATAGTCTGCAAGATCGAGATGGAAAGGAATTTTGACTGAGTTTCACCTCACTTGCAGATATAATGGTAAGTTGATAAAAAAATAACAGCAGTCGTTTTCGTATGAATATGCGCGTATTATCTAATAACAGGCTGGAAATCACTGGCGCCTGAGTGCAGGACTGGGCGTTTAACAGCAGAATAATCATTTCTTTGAGACGTTGTGCCTTCTCTGTCCCGGTTTCTCTTCATTTCGAAAAGGTTTCCGTTTTCTCGATGCTATTTAGGGTATCTGAACTAATTAACTCTAAATGACAAGCAATCAAATGTGAGGTAAAAATGGCATTTGTGAATAAGCTTACCTATGCGTCTTTGGGTAGGTAGTATATGTGTGTTTGGAAATGTCACGAGGAAAACCTCCTTTTACCTATTCTAACAGTCTGAACTATTCTTATATGATTATAACTGAATGCAACGTTATAATGCTTATTCACTATTTAAGATTGTTTTGTCCTCACTTGAGTGGCAGGACGGAATTGTCTGAAGAAATAAGTAGGTAAACAATGAAAGTGCAGATAAGCTATATATACAGATAGAGACTATGATAAAATTAAGCCTTTAAAGTAGCTGTATTACTGTTGACCTCAATATATTTTTTATAACCAGTAGTTTTTTTTGTGTGATGAACCAAATAGCAATGTTTCATTGTTGCTCCGAAAAGTTGATTATTATGGTCATTTACTAGTTTTAGTGTAACTGTAAGAAACGCTTTTGTTAATTTGTTATTAGAGGAGACTTTGTGTGGGATTTGGCTGCAGATAATTTTTCATCGTACTTTTTGTTTTTATGGGAAAAGCAACAAATGGTTAGAACTCCCTTTAAACAGTGTAACCGTGGCGTTTAGATTTAAGGTAATGACAGTTTAATCTGAGTTTCATTTAAATAGGTAGATATTAATAACTAGAGCTTGGATAAATATAGATCTTGTAAACTTAAAATAACCGTGTTGGTTTTTTTTAGAAGGTGCTTACTTCATATAGCCAAAGAATAGTCTGACGCAGCATGTCCGTAAGAAAGACTGATGGACTTCAGTTTGCCGTCTCTGCGTTATTTCTGTTTGTGTTGTACACATATTTGTTACTTTCCTGTATTACTGTGAGGTTCACATAATGTAGGCCATAACCACGTACACGTTCATGCTAAACTTAATAGACATAGTTCTATAGTCCTATAAACAGCTATTACCAAAAATAAATTGTAAATATTGCAGCTATCATTGTAATGACATCATCATCAACAACAATAATGGCAACATTAACGTCACCTCGTTTTGTCTATGTATTAATTATTTTCTCCTTTTCAGCCCATTGTACATATTTTAAAGTACGTTTTTCTTATACCTCATTATTTCTCTATTTCTTGCTCCAGAAGGGGAAATTCTCTATAATTTAATCACTTCTTTAAACATACATTTCCACAAAACCGATGAGTTTCCCTATTCTCTACTAGATTAGTGCCAGTTGTGTTATTAGTGCCAATTGTGTGTGTGTGTGTGTGTATATATATATATATATATAATGCCTTTTGTTAAATGTAACATAGAATGTGTGAAATGAGTCTTCATACATAATAAGGTAGGTTTTAACATTGAAATGAACCTGTTTATTAATATATGCATATCTTGTTATTCGCGGAGTGGTTAGAATGTTGGTATATACATATATATGTATGGTATATACAAATATATATACTGTACATACATGCTTTTGCAAGCATACAAAATGGCATTAGCATCACCATCATTGCGCTTTGCGTGTGTTGGCTTACGCATGTGTGGTTGTCGACAGTGATGCTGGGTGTTGAAATCTCTCGCTTTTATTTATGGTAGCAAAATTATTCCTCTGATCTGTCTTTTTCTCCCTTGTTAATGAACAGGCAGGTATATCTGGGGTTATCCAGAGATCACTGCAGAGCTGTTTTAAGCAGACCGTGTGGTCATGTAATTTAAGGGCACTGCAGCAGGAGCTTTTCAAAGAGCACTGTTCAGACTCTCAAATATCCTTTGTGGCTTCCATCTAAAAACATTTCATCTGTTTTTTTCTGTTAAGAAATATAAAGAACCTTTGAAAACATACACCTCGCTTTTTTAGCAAAACATAAAACCGAAATTACTGAAATTACCTGTAGTTTGGGTAAATTAAATGCTTCAGTAGAGATCAGAACATCACGAAGATTCATGTTCTGGGCATGTTTTGTACAGTTTTTTTTTTCCATTTCCTTAAATATTTTATGTCATGTTTTAAGTTGAATTTCTGAGTGATTTTGAGACAAATTCTTCTGCTTTTTGCAAAATGTGGGCACTCCATTTTTTTACAATGAATGTAGCATTTTCTGTTTTTCACCCCCATCTACGTATTACCCCAAATTTAAAGAAAATAATCAGGCCAGAGCTTGCTGGGTTTGGTTTAACACTCTGCTCTCTAAGCCGCCCCACATAGAAGAGCTCAGTCCAGCACTATTTTTCTTTTCTGAACATTCTCCTTTCATAGTTCCTGTTACCGAAGCTAATAAATTTGGAATAAGCTACACAAGTCTCGGACAGGGGATCAGCGAGCGGGGAGTATTCCCCATCCGGGACTAAGAGGCGGCCCCCTCTTAAGAAAACATGAATTAATTCCTAAGTCCTCTGTAGCCAAATGTTCCTGGAATGAAAAATATTTTCATAGGAAGTGCAGTTCCTCCTGACCTTATCTCTCCCGACTACATTATCCCATCTCTTACAGTAAGCCTGCCCTTTCGCTCAAAAAATGGTCCCCAAATCAAATTAATGGATTACGTGGTGAAGTTTCAGTATTTGGCTCAAAGCACAAAAACACTTACCCGCCTGTCAGTGTTAAAACACCCAGAAGTAAATTACTATTGTCTGTTAAAGGTTAACAGACAATAGTAGCTTGTCGTCCTTGTAATTCACAAAACACCCAGTTTGATTCGTTATGATGCGAAAATGTCTCTTGGGAGCAGTCCACAATAAGAAGCACGTTGAATGCGTCTGCATTTAAAAACTGCTGCACATATATACAGTTGAGAGATGTAATATTTCATTTTGGTTTATTTATACTGGGATCCTTTTGAATAAAAACGTACTTTTATTTCTGATGTTATTCTCTGAACAAGTTCACAGTGAGTTCAGTTCCCTGTAAGCGGTTCTGGTTTTAAGGCAGTGGAAACAATGCACACTGGAAAGAGGCATATTTGGTTAGATTTCCCCCTCTGTCATGTGCCTGCGAGCAAATTAAGGCAGAGGCAGAACTCTGGAAATGCATTGTTTTTAGTGACAAGGAGACAGTTTGTGGTGCGCTTTCAGGCCTGGAGGGTGTTAGTTTAAATCAACTACTTAAAGTTTATTACGTTTATTTTATAAAGCAATATTGTGTCAAGGAGAGAAAAAATTCTAAAATAAATTTTAATTCTATATGAGTCTGAACCATAAGAAAACTCCAGACCAATAATATTCTGTGTAAATGACATAAAAAATAGCAACAGGCACAGAGAAAAAAAACAATATCAAGGTTGATTGTATTAATCCTAGATTTTCTTTATTTGCATAGGCTCTAGCTAATATCTGCTGAAAGCACGCAAATGAGGTGTGTGTCTTATCATGTATGTAACGTCTGTAGATTTTAGGATGGTGTTGTACATTGGGGTTTGTGCGACCAAGTAAAACTGCCCGCCAGAGAGTATCTTTAACGCGAAACAACCGTTTTACATCAGCTGTGCTGAACTGCAATCCACAATAACCAAAACGTCTGCAGCTTTTTGGTTTACCTTCCCTTACCGGTAGATTTTTAAGTAGGGCACCGGGCGGGGTCAGTTCCTATATGAATGATGACTTAAATCACGAAATCGGGAAACTACCCAGATCAGCGGCGCCCTCCGCGCAACCCATATTTTATCTTTTAACCTTGCGGAACTCTGTAATCACGCATCAAAGAGCTCAAAGCAGCCATTAACGCAAAATCTGGCTCTTAATAGCACTCTTTCAGTTAGAAAAACTTTACTTTAAATGTGATATTTGATTATATTCACTTTATTGGTCATACATTTAAACAAGCATAAAATGAGGCGGATAGCGCTGCAGAATCGTTGTTTGTGTTTTTCTTTGTGAGTACATGCACAGTAGCCTATATATAAATTATTATTACTATTATTATTATTATTATTATTATTATTATTATTATTAGGATGCTCGGTTTTTCAGAGCCGTGCACAATTTATTTATCTAAATATTAACTACTCAGAGGAGCACGGAGGATTTCCCAAAAACTAATGCACCGGCATTTTTTCTACAGAATGTCACCTTGAAGTGCAGCTGCTGACATCAGTATTTGTCATTTTGTTTTTATTGCATTGTTTATGAATGTATGATGTGAGGGTGTGAGGGTGATATGAAATCTTTGTTCATAGGTATATGACACTTTAGCAGTTTATTTAAGTAGGATGTTATAGTATTGTATTTGGGTAACGGTTAAGGGTGTCGTAGTTGGGGTTAGGGTTTTTCCCATAGATGGTCCCCACAAATATATGAATAGAAACGTGTATGTGTATGTGTGGGTGCCCCAGGATCAGGGCTCTCCTCTCCTTTGTGCCCTGTGCTTCCTGAGAAAACTACATTTGTATATTATTAGCAATTAAAAGCTGTGTGTTTTCCATACATCTATTTGTAACTGACTGGTGGGTTTTCAGCAAGTGATGCTCTCCCTGGCAGCTGGGGGTCTGTGCAGGCGCTGTTAGGTGGAACCCTAGGAGGGAGAACCTCCAGTCCATATGTCTGCCCCAGACCGTAGCTAAAGGAGCCAGCCTCAGTGCTTTAAGGGCTCATTTCAAAATGCCACTGTGACCTAATGGGTCACATTTTGACAAAAGTTATATAATACTTTATAACAGTATAAAATCTGTATTAGTCAAACAAGGTTTCCAAGACTTGGGTCAATTAGCATCACACAAAACAACTTCTGAATGCTTAAGGAAGCCATATGTTACTTTGGAAATGATAAAAATTCAGTTACTGAGTGTTACATAATACACAGCAGCATAAACACTATGCAGACATTGCTGACATTGCATCGGTAAGGTAAACTAAGGAGAAATCAGGGTATTAATGGAGTGATTCTGGTGTCAGTCACATTAGTTAGGTCTACCGTCAGAGTGTCCATGGATTTGCTGCCTATTAAATATCGAAGTACAAAATAACATATTTTACACCTTAATAAGCATTCTTCAACAAAAAAATGTTTGTCATACCATAGTGAATGTGTATCTGGCCACTGTCTCAGTATTAATAAAGAATCTGACTAATGTTCTTTCATGGCGTGAACCTATTTCATGGCATGAAAAGCAACAAAACAGAATCACTCGATGGTAGTGTAATATATTTCAAAGTGCTCTGTCACTAATGCCTCCATATGAAACTGTAGTTTTGTTCAGATCGTGGCACATGAAATAGGAGCCTGTTCTGTTTGTGCGCTTCTGAATATTGAATACTGAAAACACTGACCAGTTACTGTCTATTTGCTCCACAAGGCCATGTAGAGAGAGTGTGCTGGAAGACTGGATCATTTGTCTTTATGTTACAATACTATTATATATAAAACATGGCAAAGTATTATAATTCATAAATACATTGTATATATATGTATATCACTTAATATATAATATATACAAATATAAACTGCATAAGGCATAAAAACAACAAAGAAGTCTCTCAGATGGCTTACTTACACAGTCCATTCCCGAAATTCATAAACAAGTAATTTCTTAAATTAATTATTAAGTGGTCAAGATTAAATATCTATAAATTAAACAGGTGTTATTTATAATATCTTGTGTTTCTGCTTCTTATGGCAGGAACGTTTTTGGTTTCCCATGTGAAAAATCATCTTTAACATAGCCTATTTACTTTTTCTGTTAACAAATTCAACATAAACAGCCATGAGATGGTACCTCTGACAGCATATCTGTTTGACACTCTAAGCATACACACCCATGTAATACAAACAGCATTTTTAAGCTGGATAAAGTATGTCAGCATCCAGTTATGTATGTCCCTGCATTAGGAAGATTTTGCAAAAGAACGTGTGGGATTTAGGCTTATTTGGTGGAACGTGGTTGTTTACCTATAGTTGGAAGAGGTGTGGTCTTTTTCATGAAACTATGCTCTAGGTCAAACTGATTATTTTTAATACAATGTAAGTGTTCAACAATAGACTACACTTTTAGAAAAGCATCATTTCATGAATTTTTATGCCTTATTTTCTACCAGAGGCTTTGAAATGACAAAAGCATCAACTGTACTACAGTTTAAACAAATTAATAAATGTGTGTAGCTCCTTACAGTTGTCTTTCAGTCTTGAAATCTTGTACACAGCTGCACCTCGTTTTCTTTTCACAGGGAAATTAGTAAGCATTAGATTGCAAGGAATGAGAAAAGAATTTATTTAACCATGCATATATTGAACGTTAGTTTGTGTTTGACACTAATAGTCTTACAAATATTGAGCAAGTCGCAATGAACATATTTAAATAAGCCCAGGAGAAGTGTTTACAATGCAGAGCCAGTGGGAGTTAGTTGACCCTGAATATGTCAACAGTTCATAATAAGTGTAACTTGATATTACCCTTTGTTTTTTTGCCGTAAAGGAAGAGAAATAACTTATGTTTTGCATCCCCTTCAGTAGTAGCTAATTGTTATATATATATTTTAGGGCTGAAATATGTAAATCTCTTAAGTCAGTCGTTGTATCCTGTAGTCAGAAAGTCCACAGAGACATGCATTAAAACCAAATATTAAACTATTTTGAAATCGAAATCCTCACACTTTGCACAAAGCATCGTGCTTAGGGCCAGCCCGCTGGTACAAACCTCAGCCTGTGGGGAGAGACCATTTTGCCTTGTAGGGAAGTGCGTTCTGTTTCGCGCTGAGCAAAAGCCAGCTTCAGTACAAATCCACTCTAATCGGTTAATGGCGGCTCGATTGTATGCAGATAACATGATGAGAAGCAGCATACAGGAGAGGGTGATGTGGTCTCCGCGGGGATAGCTCGGTGCTTCCTGGCTCTCATCCCCTTCACCTTGCCATGGCTGCACCCTGGGAGGCCTCCTTCAAACCAGCAGTCCCTGGCAAACACCCCACCGCCCACAACTAGCCCGGGACCCCCCAGGCCTGGCCGCAACCTTCCCCCACCCCCTCCCCCGCACATCCCAGGGCCGGCCTCTGTCAGCTCTTAACAGCAGACAGCAGCTGTCTCTGCGGTGGTCAGACTCGCCCCCCGAATCTCATGTTCAAAAGCCACACACGTGTGCCCACACCCATGCGGGGAGACAGACGCCGGGCCCCAAAGCTCTGTTCACACCATCGGCAGCTGCTCTTCCTTTCAGTTTCCTGCTTTTTTTTCATTACCGGCTTACAGTGACTTAGGAAAAGGAGATTAAATTGGATGCACTCCAGGTCGAAGGCCCCTGTGGTGCTTTCTTGCAGGTTAGGGACTCGCCGCATATGCTTCTGACCCTGTAATGCTCGGCCACGTTTTATGCTCAGTCGTTTCTGCTACAGGTCCACCCTTCATATTTCTTTTTCGTTTTCCGGGCTTGGATGTCTCTGCTGGTTTCTGCTCGGTGATGTGCCCTGTGGCTGGGAGATCGTCTCTTCCGTCGTTTCCAGGGTGGCAGCGGTGGCTATTGGTATATGCTGGCGGCCCTTGAAATTACAGGAACGTATTTTACCTTCACTGAGAAACAGGCTGCGTTCTGAGCGACGCTCAGAATCTGGGCAAATCCTCCCAAGTGTGCCTTTTTTCCTGATTTACTCCAGTGTAACTCCCCCCTCACCACCACCACCACCCTGTCGGCCCAGAGCAGAAAGCCATAAAAAAGCAGCGTGCTGCTGTTGCAGGAGTGAGGCAGCATAACTCTTTGTTTATTGGATAACGAAAGGCGAGTTCTGAGTGGTCTGATCTCCCAAGGTGGACCAGATGTTCTACCTGAGAGCAGAATGCTGCATGATATTTCTGGCGGGGGTGTGGGGTGGACACACCATCCCTCCCCCGCTTTGACACGCGGTTCCACCCGGCCTGAGGGGAGGGCTTGCCCACCGTCGGAGGGTAGCGATTTGGAGGAAGGGCCCGGGGGGGAGTTTGGGACGTCGGGTTTGCAGATAAGGGAGCCGCGTGGCCGGATGGATCCAGCGACGATAATGGCTCGGCTGCAGCTGGCAGGAGAGCTGGCTTCTTGTCTGAGGCCTGTCAAGTGGAAAAGAAGCCCCTACATGGGTCAGGGCTTGGGTTTCACAGTGGGGGAGGGGCGGGGGGGGGGCGCCAGAGCGGGCGGGAGAGGCCCTCGCAGCCTCTTTGGGGCACTGCCTGCAAAGTGTCGTGTTGGTTTGGTTTCACCGTTTCTTGCACAGCAGCAAAGCTGGTCTAACTTCAGCGTAGGCTTAGCTTAGCCTGAGACTAGCGCCAGCCTCAAAGCCAAATGAAAGCGGCCTGCTTGGCAATTTAACGCGGGCTATTATTAGCAGACACTCCCTGCTTACAGATATCCGCACTTCACCAAATGGACCTTAAATGTGTCTCTGAAGATGATGGGTGACAAGTACAAATCGTCACCTCCCTCAGGGCAAGCCCTGCTGTGCAAACTACAGGGTGGGTTCGGGGGGGGGCCGGCGGGGAGTGAGGTAATCGCCGTTTATAAATCATCTCACGGACCCATTACGGGGCCATAATCACTTCCAACATCTGCCGCTATTATACTGTTAGAGGGAGAAGCGCTGGCCGGCCAGGGTTATTTATGACGCTGGGGGTTGAAAGGCAGCAGACGGGCTCCGCGTGGCCTGGCGCTGTCCGTCTCGGAGCGAACGGCAGCAGCAAGTGCCGCCCCGGGGGCTTAAGGAGCCAAGACTCGCGTAAACTCCTGTAAATAAATACATCTTAGGCTGCTTGGGCGAACAGTGGAAACTGTGTCTGGCTATTGTACTTTAAGTTTTTGAAGCTGTTTTGCTGGACTCTCTGATGATCAGATGATGACTCTGATAAGTCCTGTTGGGCTTATGTCTTAAATAACAGCGATAGGGCCAGGATGAGATGTGTACCTACTAAACAATGCACCATTTTACAGGTTTCACAAAGCCATAATATAATATGTCCTTCACATAGTTGTTGCATCCTTTGTCTCTGTTTATTAACAGTATGTTTTCAGAGTGGAGATGATGGCCAGAATTATTTAAGTTCCAAGATCAAATGCTGCGTTAATAATGTGCTGCATGTCCCTCTCCTTGTTCCCAAGAACCATCATACTTGTGAAGACCTGACTCACATTTAAATTACATTCACACTTGTATGAATTGCCATAAAGTCGTAAGTCGTAAATGTCAGTTTGTAACTCTTCTCAGTTTTTTTGTCGTTAACCACACTGCCTTAAGCTCTCCTGGGGTTTCCCAGCATGCTTTGCGGGACAGAGGGATCCTTTGCAGACAGAAGGCCACAGGCAGAACCCCGTTGCAGATGGGGCTGATAGGCTTTATGGACTCCGTAAAGAAGCAGAGAGAGGGCCTGACACATAGAGGCTTTGTTGGGGGGCCGCGGGTGGGTGGGGCTGCCCTCTGGGCAGGCAGATAGGCAGGCAGGGGACAGGCTCACCCGCTCAATGTACCAGGTGGAGGGGAGAGCATATGGTACGGCTGGGCCTCCTCGGGGACCATTCACCTAGCCCCTGTCCCAGCTGCTGTCTCCACCTTTTAGATACACTTTAGCGATATGCTATTAAGATGACATCCCATGTCCCATATATCTCACAGGAACAGGAATAGTCAGACTGGTGAGGTAGTACAATACAGTATTTTATACGGCGTATGGACGCAGATGCAGCATTTCATGTTACTAAACAGTAGCTTATTGTTGCATAAATGTGTATGGTGCATTGCTCTCCCTGCTTCACCTCAGTCTGGGTTCTTCTACAGTCCTGCAAAAAAAAAAACTCTGCACCTTCCCAGGCTCTTTTGGTCTCTGGCTAGACATCCTGTTAGAAAGGAAGTCAGGGAATGGACACGGGCCACTCGGGCCTAATTTTCCATGTCGTGCCTTTGTCCCCTTTGCGCTCCTCAGAACCTTTGTTCCAGGCGAGCCAAAGCAGAGCCCCGACTCGGTTTCCCTTCTGCCTATAAGTGCAATCTCATCCCCACCTTCACAGTTGTGTAGGCACACTGGCTTTGGGGACAACCATAAAGTTACAGAGAGTTCCCCACAGTGTGGAATTCACATTTCATTCTTATTTGCTGGAGTGTCTTAGGCCTACTTGCCCAGTGAACTAAGTGATCATTTTCCACTGTACTCGACAGATTCTGACAGTCTTCTTTACTGGCATCCTTAGCTCTGCTTTTGGCACGCTGGTGTTTCTGAGCGCTCTCTCTCTATAGTAGTAATACTTGTGTTTACCATGAAAACAAACCACGTTGCTGCAATCTCTGCTCTCTTTCCGGCAAAAGCTTGTCAGATAATTGAAGAGGCAGTTTTAACTGTGTTGCTGCCGGTGAGGTTTATTTTTCGTGCTGCAGACTTTACAGGTTCATGTGGAACCCATGGCTACCCCTGTTTGGCTGAAAAAAAGCCTTGGAAACCTTGGATTCCACTCCAGTGCACATGGTGTCTACCCCATCTTCCTCTTTTAAATCTCATTCCCTGCTTAGACTTAAACTTTCCCCTGTCATTGTCAGTCTACTGTCAGGGTTTGTGGTCCAGAGGTCACAGTTCAAGCAGCAGTGAATGACCCCACCAGACTGAAGTACCCCGGGGGGGGGGGGGGGGGGGGGGAAAGGGGTGGGGA
>JAODKL010000128.1:11387357-11406964 GCA_026780765.1 Petrocephalus schoutedeni
GGGGGGGGGGGGGGGGGGGGGGGGGAAGGGGTTAGGGAGAAGGGGATCCTGAGTTCAAATGAACCTTTTTGGGAGGGGAAAACAGACATTGAGTTCAGTGAAGGAGGATCTTACTCAGACCTGTAAGACGAGTGCAAAACTGGATGTGTATTGTGCTAATCGTTCAGTGTCCATTGAGATGGGTGTTTTGCCTAACAGTGATTTCTCTGAATATTGTTAATCTCGCAGTATATTAGTGCAGATGTCAAGTATTTGTGTTTTAACAGAGCAGATTGTCTAAATAATACTGTGGATTGCCAGCATCAACATGCTGAGTATCATACAGTTATGAGTAAGCTATAAGAATTATACAAGCACGGCCTCCCCTCCATCCTGAGGTCATATTTTTCAATTAATACAGCTATTACGCTGAAATAGCTTTGGTTAGAGCTGGCTATTTCACAGAAACAAATTTGGTTAAGAATCTCACTCGGGAATACAACAACAAATATGGCCGACTTTAAATAAGTCCCAACAAATCGAAGCAAATCTCGAGTTAGTACGCCAGTTAGGGGGCCCAGATCTGGCAGCTTGTAGTTCTGCCGACACAGTAAAATTCCTTTTCACCTGATTTCTGTCTGTAAATCCCTGGATCTCACTGGAAATAGGCCTGCCCTCCAGCAAAGCTGACCTCAGAGTCTCAGAGGACCTCAGATGGGATCAGTATTCAAGCCTCATGACTGCACCAAATCTTATTGACTGAAATCATTTTACAGTATTTCTCTCTTCAGGTTCTGTAGGTGTATGGCGATGTTAAATCTGCCAGGGGCACAAAGCAGGAGTGTAGACCCCTTCAAGCCCGTCCACTGGAAGCAGAATAAACACACAGCAAACACTCCCCCTTGACCTTTGACCTTCATGGCGCCTCAGGTCAGTTCTTGCACTCATTCTTGGTGTTTGTTTTGCTGTTATTGCTGCCATAGTTATTTATTAGATGCTTATATGTCATGAATCTTAAAGCAGGGTATTTTCTAGTGTAGTAAATTCTTCTTGAATATATGTGGAACACTATGGCATCCCCTTTGCAAATAATTTACCTTTGCTTTGACATTTTCCATTGCTCACCAAAATAGTTTTAAGATAGAAAGATTTGGTCAATAACAGAAGAGGGACTGGCTTGTGTATTTTTTTGGATTTACTGTATGGGCTGTATGATTTAATTGAGGTTCCACTTTTACACCAAACAGTAACACCCAGCATTTTGGTTGATAACAAACAGATTCATTATTTTGGTTTGCCTTTCAACGCATTATAGGCTTATAGAAACCTGCAGCTTATATGTGTTTATGATGTGACTTCATGCACATCATAACATAATGTTTGCATTGCTGACTTTTGCCACCAAAAATAATTATTTTCTCAATTACCTAGCCGTCTCTCTCTACGAGTGAGTCACACTGTTCTCTGCAAAGGCACTCAGAAAACATGAAAAATTGTCTACAGGGTAGTGCTGCATTAGCTCAAAGGCTGTTGCAATGACAATGTCATTCACTTTATTCAAAGGATTTATTTCTTTGTATGCCTTTTTGTAGGTAAGCTGAAGGCAAGAAACTTGACTGACAGGAACCGACTCTGTTTCTGTTAGGTAGGGTTAAATCCACGTGTGTCTGTGTGGTTGCCAATTATATTTTTGGGTCATCATGCAACAAAATTCTTCCAGTAATAACATTGTGTATTTATTATGCCTCATTGCAGTTAAATCCCAGCTATGCAGTGATCAGTCTTTATTTATAATGCAGGAAAAGTGTTATTTATAATGCCTTTAGCAGCACTGGCCAATCAGCATCCAGCAGCTTTATGCAATCTCTTTTTTCTGTCATTCCTCAGGTGACTTTTGGGCTGACTCCTTAGAGCTCACAGTCCAGCACGCCTCTCTGTTAAGGTGAGTGCCGATACTCTGCTGTTCATATGCTGTTCATTTTTAGCCATCATTTCCTGCCACATTACACAGCTTAAATTTTTTATTACTTATACAGGTTGTGTTATTATTTTACCTAGCAAAAGACCGCAGTGTCTACTGCAGTCAGTGCTGAAAAATATGACCATGGCCATTCAGAGCACGCTTGTCGTTTGCAGGCCTACAGCTCTGTCGCCATGGCTGCATACAGCCAGACCCAGTACAGTCCGGCTCTCCCGCCTGCTGGGCCCTACCCTCCCTACACACATCACACCCAGGGCTACAGCATGCCCTCCTACAGTGAGTACCTGCTCCCGCATTACTCACGGACACCATCCGAGCACACCCATAAGTTTCGGACGCTGCAGAAACTGCAGGGCGAGGTTGCCTTATATTCTACCATTCTTTGCTCCCTCTGTCTTCAGACATAAAGACAGAGGACGGGCTAAGCCATTCTCCGGGACAGAACGGTCTTCTGGGATACGCAAACAACTTCAGCGGTACTCCTGCCAGCCAGAGTCTGTACAGCTACTCCGCACACGGTCAGTCTCTGTACTCACTGCATGTCCATCACCTGCGCGGCACTTTCCGCTTTGCTCAGGACAGCAGCTTTTTGCGAAACAAGCTCTGGAACTTTCTGTAACCGATATACAGAGCTGGGCAAAAGTCTTAGGACTTAGGAAAGCTGTGTATCGAGGAAATAAGTATTTATTTCCTCAGGAAGAAATGCAGTCTAACATTATAATATATGCAAATCAATTAAATATTGAAATTTCTATTGTTCTCCAAAAAGTTACTGTTGGGTGGCTATAACACCGCTTCAGTTCCCAAACCTCACCTGAGGGCCCCCCCAGCCATTTCATTTATCATAGTAATACATATATTAACCACCATACGATACCACCATGGCCCTCCAGGCCCCGAATTGCCCATCCCTGGATTAACCAGTTGTGTTATGCTAGTGGACATGTGAAGAAAGGCATGGGTATACTGGATGGCCTCTGCAAATGCTGGGCTTTTATACTGGCTAAGCAAACACACTTGGACAAGCATCTTCGTTTTACACTGAAACACACACCGACCTAAGTACAGCGCCACCTGCTGTTAATGTTCCCGCATGGGCTCAGCTAGTGCGCAAATATTTACAGCCATTCCGCTGCCCACAGGTGGTGGTATAGGCCAGCCCTGCCCCGTGCCCCCCCCCCCCATAAGACACACACGTGTGCGCACATGATCCCCATTAGCCGCGGTCGGGGGTCCTATTCCCGGCGTCAGGCAGTCCTAAGTCCTGTCCGCTGGGTCACGGCACTTCTTCTGTGACTTCTGTGTCTGTACAAGCAAACACACAGAAACGCACTAGCGCACGCCGGTGTGCGTGGGGTGTCAGAGTGCATGCATGTGAGTGTGGGTGTGAGGGTGCAGACACGTGTGTGTGTGTGTGTGTGTGTACAGCTGTGTGTGTGTGAAGGTGTTTGTGTGTGTGAGAGAGTGTGTGAATGCTGTGTGCATGGGTGTGTTCATGGGTGTGTGAGAGCGGGTGCATGGGTGTATGTGTAAATGTGGGTTTGCGTGTGTATGTGTGTGTGTGTGCGGGTGCATGGGTGTATGTGTAAATGTGGGTGTGCGTGTGTATGTGTGAGTGTGTGTGTGTGTGGGTGCATGGGTGTGTGTGTAAATCTGTGCATGTGAGTGCGGGTGCATGGATGTGTGTGTGTGTGTGTGTGTGTGTGTGTGTGTGTGTGTCAGGGTGCACACGCGCATGTGGCACCCCGCATTCCCCGTGGCGCCCAAACCCCGTCGTCTTCAGCTCTCTTTATTGCTTCTAAAGCGCCGTAAAATCGACCCTCTTCTGCCTGGGCCAGAGGTTAAAGGGGCGCATTATGGTGATGGTGCGTGGCAGATCAGCCGGATCGGGGGCGGGGGAGCCGGGCCAGGGGACGTGGCGCTGAAGCAAAGTAAACCTACAAATGAAAGGAAGATTCCAGAAATGTATACTGCGGCACTGCCTTCAAATGGCTGTGTCCACGGGGTGACATTCGGCCTTTTACGATGCCATTTTAAAGGGATATAGTCTCAGAGAATGTTGCTGGAAAAGCAGAAGCTTTTTGCCCTCCTATACTTTTTAGTTTTAACAGGTAATGTTGTCATTTAAGTTGGTCAGCAGATGCTTCAGCCTAAAGGAAGGGCCCAGCTTGTAAGGCTGAGTATTTTCAGCACCGCCGTTAAGGGCCTCACTCAGAGAGGCCATAGCTGGCCATCAGCACTCTGAGTTTCGGTCATTGGACCTGCAGCTTTTTACAAAAAGGGCATCAAATCTTTCTGATATGTATCCACCAGCCTACTATTTCAACCCTCTAGTATGGAGATCATTTTTTTTTTACCTATTTTTATTTTTTTTTTTATGGAGTTATTCGAGTTAAGTGCCATTCTCTAGGGATGCTGCAGAGACGGTCCACCTGGGACCTGACCTATCAGGTTCCAGGTCAGTGGCCCATGTGACCAGAGCCAGGAATTCACAGACAGACAAGATTCTGGGCTCCTGTCAGAAGCTGCAGCAGCAACAGCACAGTGCTCAGCTATTTAATTAGCATTGCTAAGCAACCAGGTTACATATTGCCTTATAGATTGGTAATGCTAATTTTGAGGTGTGTGTGAGTTACAGCAGCGCTGCGACATGAACTGTATTCCTAACATTGTGTGGCACTTTGTAGGGGGCGGGATTTCCTCTGGACTATTCCAGGGAACCAATGGGATCCCTAGCTCTGCTCCTTTCAACCCCTCCCAGCAGGTGAGTCCAATGTGAGGGACATAGCTGTCATTTTTCACATAACGTACATCTTTGTAGTCGAGACGTGTGGTGTCATTAAAATACTTCACATATTGTTTAAAATGTTTCACTGCTTGTGTGTTTAATCCTTTTCCCTTTCCGTCTAGGACTTCACAGCTTACTCGGCCTACAGCCAAACACAGTACTCGCCGTACTACAGCTCCCACTACAGCGCCCCCTACCTCACAACCAGTAACGTCAGCCCTTCAGCTATGAGTGCCGCCATACCCTATCAGCACCCAGAGCTGCCCCCGGTGGCGGCCAGTCACAGTCCAGAGTCCCTGGCAGGTCAGACCGGAGGTCCGCTCCCTCCCAGTGGACAGCTTTGTACTGACCTTCACGCGGGTTACTTACCTTTATCTGTGTGCTTTGTAGCAGAGCATCACCCGCCTCCTAGCCCACCCACTCCCAGCAAAGAGCAAGAGGGGGTCCGATCTCGGAGGGGCTCTGACGGGAAGCTGCGGGGCAGGAAGAGGACCAACGACCCGGCGCCGCCCCTGGATTCCGACATCGAAGTAAGTGACAGCACGGTGCCCTCTGACGGGAGCCAGCCTCATTGGGCACTCTGGGGTGAGGGTAACAGCACTATGCGTCCTTCTTGTCTAGTTGGCGTCTGTGCTCCATTCACACTGATATCAGAATGGTTGGTGTGGCCTTCAGTGAGCATTAAGTCTGCGGGGTAGGTTGGCTTGTTATAGTGATTATTGGGGTGCTGGTGTAGGTTTGAGAGACAGGAATGTATCTGAATCCCCAAAACTGTGCGACGACAGAGCACTTGACTAGACTCTTGACGTGCATGACTGGCATTGCTTACTGTGATCCCAACATCGTTGATGCCTGTAGATGCGAAATACGTGTCACAATGTGTCAACATCATGGGCCAACGTGCGCTAAAATGACAAGTATGTCCGTTGTCCTGCAGGTCCCCGATTATTATCTTTTTTGTTGTTTTTATTGTCCTTTTTCGTCATTTCTATGCTTTTCAAATATGAAATGGTCAAATATGCACATGTTTTTACTCATCTCGTCACTGTAGGCCGTACTCTTGTGCATGTGATGAATGAACCTTGCTTTCATTTGATGGAAGCCGTGTTTGTCTTCTGTCCAGCGTGTCTTCGTGTGGGATCTCGATGAGACCATCATCATCTTCCACTCCCTGCTAACCGGGACCTTTGCCACAAGATTCGCCAAGGTAGGCTCCCAGAATCACTCATGGTAGCCGCTCATTCCCATCATTTGGCTTTCGAGTGCTTCTCTCAAAAGTCACTTATGAAGGTGACGTTGTTGCGCTTCCTGGTTGTAAAGGTGTTATAACTTCTTATAACACCTTATAACTTCTTGTAACTTCTTAAATGCCTTGCCCAGAGAAGATAAACAGAGCCAGTCCTCGGGACTTGAAACAACAGCCTTATGTTACCCAGCCTGTGTCTTCGCCCTTTGTCCCACCTGCTGCCCAAGAATATTTTTTAAAGTCTAATTCAGCGGCCAGCGGACGCGGTGTTTTCGTATCTGCGTTTGCTGGCCTCCCGCCGGCAGATTTCACATAAACCAATAAGAGAGATGTTTTTCTTTGTTTTGTTTTTGTTTTCTGTCCCGAGTTTTTCGGGCGGTTTCCACAGACCCCCCGTCATTTGAGGACCTCTTGGCCCTTCACATGAGGGTCGTGGAAAGTTATTTGGCCCTGCCTGTCAAACACTGTTTGACTGACAGCCGGTGAGCCCCTTACGTCACATTCGTGGCAGCTGCTGGGCGAACAATGAGCCTGTTTCTTTTTCTTGGCCGCGGACGTGTTTTGAATTCCCACGATCCCTTGCTTCTCTGACACCATTCGAATGAATGCTGCGGAGCGGGTACGCGGCCATCTATGAGTGCTGTTGTTTTCTTTCTCTTTTTTTTTGTCATCAGGGGAGGGTGGGAGAGGTGACATTGCGCAATGTGCCAGAATTCGTCCTTCCCTGCAGGTCTGCCCACTGAACGAGTGAACCTTAATCCAACATGCTGTGACATCACGCCCGAGACATGCGAAAACCATTTGTGTTGCGGTGGAAAAAAAAACAAAAAACACCATCACAAAAACCGAGCAAAATAGAGCAGTGGGATTATTCTGCTGAGAGAGAATTTGGCTTAATTAGGGAGAAACCAGTTCGATTTTACCTTATGAAAATCCCATGGTCTGCCAGACAAGGAGCTTTTGTTTATTTTAGTTCGGGTTTCATTCTTAAAGAAACAGGATCCTTTTCTTTTCCTTCTTATTGCATGTTGAGTCTGGAAGACTCCAGCCTCTTCCCAAGACAATGCCCTCAAAGGACACGTCACGATAAGCAAAGCACTTGACCTGCAAGCCCGGGCTTATTACGATGAAACCATGCAAACGCCGGCAGGCTGCGGTACAGTATTAGCCAGGCACATGGGAGCGACATCAGCACGCGTGTCACGTGACTCCCTTTCTCTCTCTCAGCCCGTGACGGTGCGAACAATGGGCTGGCTCGTATTGTTAGCAGCAATGCTAGCCCCGAGCTGCGCATGCCTGTCTCAATTTAATGTTCCCGCTCGCCCCTCGCCTATAATTACAAATCCGAGCCTCTTTCATGGAACGGCCTGACCCCTGAATGGAGGTGTCTCTTCTTGGCAGGGTACAGCGTGTAATTATGCCAATTAAAGGTAAACCACGGCCTGCCCATGCCCATCCCCACTGCCTCCTTTTCCGCACACAATGCCTCCGTCTCCTGGGACGTGTGGGAGGAGGCGTGGGCTGTCCCCCCCGGCGCTGAATGTGACGTGAACCTCTGGCTGACATCTCTCAGCCTGACAGGACGCCAGCACCGGAGACGCAGCTACCAAAGCTGGCACCCGACTCCAGGCAGTGGGGGCGCCTTGTCTTCACCGTGAAGAAAACCACATGGATAGCCAGTGTCAAAGATTTATGTTATCACCCCTTTTCGCCTGACGCAGGCTGGAGATGACATGACACATTCACTAAATCTTTAAAGCCTTTAACCAAAAGAAAAAAATAATACACATCCCGCCAGTGTTGAGAAATGATTGATGGAGATATAATCTGATTCTTCTTTAAGAAGATCAGCGTGTTTTGTTTGTCCAAGACTTAGTAATTGTGGTTGAATCGTCAATAATCAGAAAACAAAAAGTCTGACGGCATTCTGATGGACGCTCTGTGACGGTATGATGTACCTCTAGCGGCCCTGTCCTGTCAGCCATCATTAATGTGGACATATGTGTAAATGGACATATGAAAAACACATTTTTAATGTGATTTCTTTCTCTCTGTGACTTCCTATTTTTCCCCTCAGAAATGAATGCTCTTTGCTTTATGTGACATGTCAAATATGAAGAACAGCTAAATAGCGTTTAATGTACACAGGACAAGATCATGAACAGGGATGTGGCATTTCTTGAGAGGGAAATGTGAGATCACCTGTAATGTAAAGGCCTCAGAATAATATAATTTAATTCAAAACCAATTCTGTGCCAGAATATGAAAGACTAGGTGAAGTGTGAAATTAAGTGTTAAGAAGTAAAGTCTATCAAGATACACTTTCATACCGTGCTGTTCTGCGAAAGTGGGAGATCTTTAATTTTCAAGTGGTCAGTAAATGACGCTGGTCTCTCTCACTCAGTCTCCTTCTTTCCCTCCACGTCCTTGCCTTTCATTTTAGGATTCTGCAAAATCTGTGTCATTGGGGCTCTGGATGGAGGAGATGATCTTCAACCTGGCTGATTCACGTCTCTTCTTCAATGATCTCGAGGTGAGAATGCTATCACTGATTCATCAGTTTACTTGTTTTTTCTTTGTTTTATTTTCTTGCTGAGAAGGGCAGACAGGGTAGAAGTTAAAGAAATGGATCTGATGGTTTCTCTTTCAAGAGCTGAATGGACTTTGGCTCTTACTGAACCACTATCCAGCTGTTGCAGTACGTGCTTTCCCACTGCAGGAATTTTTTTCGGGAACCAGGACTTTTTTTCGGGAACCAGGAACTTCTGTCATGTCCCGACCACAGGAACTCAGTCCGATTTTAGTTCCTTGGAGGTAGTTCCTGAACCTTTTTAGTTCCAACTCCAAACTAGATACTTTTCACCACAGACAGCTGGGGTGGGCTTTTTGGTGATGAACCTGCTGATTGGTTGACTACAGGCACTGGTGCTAAATTGAAAGTTACACAGAAGTGCAGGGGAAATACAAAACACTAAACTTTTAAGGGTCTCAACAGCAAATAATTGGTCAGCACATTAGCAAGAATTAAACAAATCTGTGCCATTTGGCTGCTGCATGGCTTAATGGGCTGAACAGGTGGCTGCCTGTGGCAGCCTAATGGTTGGGGACATGTGGCATGTGCTGGTTCAAATCCCTGACCAGCAAGGGACCTCTGAGGTACCCTGGGCAAGGTACTGCTCCTGGGTGCTAAATAATAGCTGGGCACTGCTATGTCACATATAAATGCAGAGGGCCCGTTTCATTGTTTTGTGCTGTGATGTGTCAACAATGACAATTGTCAACAAACATAGAAAGTACCTCAGTTTTTCCCTTTGATTTATTTAAATGTATTTTGGTTAACCTTGTGGACCGCTTAGTACAGAAAGGATAGTCAATGTTTTTTCCATTCAGTGTTAATGGCTTCAAACAGCTGATGAGTAGTTAAAAAAATGTTTCCTGGTTAGTTTGTGTTTAATGTGAGACCAAATATTCTCGATGAGCAGAAGGAATTATTTTTGTACCTCGGTAACATTAAATGCATTAATTAATACCTTTTGGCTTGTATCTTCATATTTCCGCATCAGAAAATTCAATTGCTAACCGACATACTTTTCTAATTTAATCTAATATCACCGGTGCCAACAGAAAACTTGCCAGCGTTTAATAGCCAAATAACGTTACACCATGAAATGTAAATAAAAGGCTGTGTCCCATTGTGATCGCAACCGATCCCCCCAATAACTAACAGATTGCAAACAAAAGGACTTGTTCATCTGCCACTGTTTTGTATAAAATTGCATGAATTTTAGCGTATACGCTTTTTGCATCTGCCATGCTTATTTGGCATAAACCCCATGATTTCTGCCGTGGGAAAAAGACACACAAAAGGAACTACAACAGACAGCCCAAGACCTCAGAACCAGGAACTAGGTTCCTGAACCTCTGTGGCAAAGCATGCATTAACTACCAAAAAAGAAAAAGTATTTATACTATAATAGCTAAATAAATAGGATTGTAAATAAAAATATAATATTTTTTAAAATTATAAGTAAATATATAATTTATGTGTATAAAAAAAAAAAATATATATATATATATATATATATGTATAATGCATATCTTTCTAAAGATATGCATAAATATATATGTGTGTGTCTCCAGTGCATTCTGCATTTGTTTCCGATACTTTGCAGGCATACAATTTAAATACCATATTTTAGTATTCCGAAACCTTGCAGCTGTACGTTTAGCTAAAAGGGTTTTTGAAAAGAAGGATTCATACTCGAGAGCAGGAAGTAGGGTTTCGGTTGGTAATGACAGGTTTCTGCTTTTCTGAAAGCAAGAAAATTAGCCATGGCAGGGAGGACTTCTAAAGAGGCAGCGTGAGCGAATCATTTCTGTGCCGAGATTTTAATGAAGTCATTTGGCTCTCTGTGATCATCTGTCTCTGCGGCCCCACCCGCCACTCGCGCCTTTTGGGACGTCCTGAAATTTATGGATGCTGTGTTCTCCGCCGACGCGAATCTGCCAGGGAATCACCGCGGGCAAAACAACTCAGGTGGTGAGAGGGGTCTACAAGCTTGGAAAGTTTGGAGGAGCTCAGCCATGGTTTGAAAAGTTCAGTTTCTCTTAAAGGTCAAAGAATGGCTAATTAATATAGTGAAACAGAACACCAACTCACATATCACATAAATCACTAAACTTTTGTTAAGCATCTAATATATTTACTCTGATATCATTCTACACGCAGATTAGCTACATCAAGCTTTAATTTAATCCTGTGTGTCAGGATCTCGAGATGTAATTGGCAGGATAAGTGTCAGGGCTCTTTTGTAGATCTTTGTACGTGTTGCTCATGGAATTAATGGGAAAATGCAGCATCTACTTTTTGGGGCCTCTTGGGGCCTGGTGGCCCCAGGGGCCGCAGGGGAGTCCGTAACAGGGACTGCCAGGGATCCAGATAACTTACAGCAAGACAAGGTGCTATCTTGGATAGGTCTACGGCGGGGTAAACATGACCGTTAGGGGCTGTACTGTAATGGATGGTTGGGTAGGGAGTCTTTAAAAGGCTTTAAAAGGAAAAGGGGAAAAAATAGTCTGTTAGTAGTCTGTTAATAGTTGAAACCTCCGATTTACAAATGCTTATGGATAATATTCTGAAGGCTGATAGATAAACTCTAAAATGACAGCACTTACAAATTCATGTTGTATATTATTGTATAGCTTGAAATATATACTGCAGCTTACATAAAATAAAGCATACTGTACATAACCTGTACTTGGTCTTTTGCCTTAAATTTTGGATGTGATCCAGTGCTCTGGAATGTGTCCATTTTTAGCCACTGCAGCCCGTGTCCCGTTACTGTGCAGGGAGACTCCATCGCAGTATAATGCAGGCAGACATGGATGCCCCTCCCGCGCTGATTTGCATTGTAGCTGCATGGTGGCATCAGGTGGAGGCGGGAGAGCGGTGCTTGTTAGCCAAGGCGCCTCCATGTCTTTGGCTTGGCTTTCCTTCTCTCGCTCTCTCTCTCTTTCTCTCTCTCTCTCTCTCTCTATTTCTCTCTCGCTAAGGCTGCCCTGAGCAAAAGCTATTCATGCGAAACGCCTTGCCCAACTGAAACCGATCTCCCATCCCGACGTATCCTGTTTCCTTTCATTTCCCAGGAATGTGACCAAGTTCATATTGATGATGTGGCCTCAGATGACAATGGGCAGGACCTCAGGTAAGGTGTTTTCTTCTTAATCACAGTCTTTTCCTGAAATCTCTCTTTTTTTTCCAGAAAATTCCAGTTAGTATCAGCTAATGTTGGACACAAGTAAACTCACCATAAACTAGAGGTTTGGAAATTCACCAGCTTCTCTTTTGGGGAGTGTTTTTGCCATTCCATTTTTTGATTCAAGTCCAGCTCAGACATGTATGTCATATAGAGGCCAAAAATATTCATAAAATATAATATACCTCTTTAGTCTTTATTAGTAAAAGTTCTGCAGGCATTGTGTGGGAATTGCGATACACAAAAGGGTGTTGTTGTTATGTCTCAAGATACACCTTCACACACAGTAAAAGCAACTGTGATCTTTCCACACACTTTCTTTGGCAGCCTTCAGAAATGATAGTTTCATTCAGAAAGGAATTTGTTTCTCATTTCCCATGATCTTTGAGGAAACACTTTTATTGTGACGTGACAGAATAAATGTGGAAACACAGCCATGAATGAACACATTGTTACTGCTATCGCCAGAGCCGATCCATTGCTCTGAGTCCACAAGGTCTATGTATTTAAAGGAATACTTCCTCACCATGCACTGCATGAGAACACATAAAAAAGGCGCAAGTTTTTGTGAGCTTCTCTACAGAAGATTACGTAAAATATGCAAAAGAAAATGTAGCCTTCCTAAAAATGAGTGAATAATAGCAAAAGCGATAATAATAGCAAATAAGCGATATTAAATAAAATATGAAATGTTGTGCTAGTGTAAAATGACACTGAAGGACTGGTCAGAAATCAAGCAGTTTGTGAAAAAGGTCGCTGACGTCTGCTTGCTTGTTTGATGAGTCATCAAATGAAATACTTATCAAACTAAAGTAAAAAGTGCCTGGTTTTAAAAGTTCATAAGCATCAAAAGTAAAAAGTACAATACTTTCAAATCTATTCATCTTACAAAAAGCAACCTATTCCTTTAAATTCAGCCACAACAGGTTTGAATACAACATTGTATGTTACAGTGCAGCACAATAAGAAAGACTGAATCTCAAGAGGATAAGTGGAGATGTTCTTGTTATGCGCAAAATAGGCTGTTTGTAGTTGACTTGGTGACAGCTGGAGGCTACTGCATTGGCAGTAGCCATGCCGGGCTCTCACTAGACTAGTAACCCAGTGTCGGTTGTTGACTGTCGGTATCGGCTTTGTCGGGGAAGTGCAGCTAGGGTACACACAGAACAAGGTTACAGAAAGATTTATAGGAGATTTATCTTTTGGCTTTCAGTAATACTTCTAGCCTTTGTTTCTGACACCTCTGACAACTTCTTCACAAGCATAATACTTTGGATATGTACGTGATGTAAAATGTTTTGGAACCACAGCTTCAGACAGCGCCCAAAATTATTTAAAAAGACAATTACACCGGCCCACTGATCGATCGATGTCCACAGAGACTAAATAAAATGATGACCGACACTGCTAACCAGCACCACCCGCCACTGTCCATCTTTAGGTATGGCGATTAAAAGCTCCCTTAAATGCAGCCAGGAAATAACTCATGGCACATATTCAGACAAACATTCTGAAAAATTGTCAGGTGGGTTTAAGTCTGACTCTGTAGGTCTGCTAGATATTGTACACCTCCCTTGGTCCTGCTTGCCAGCTGAATGGGTACTATCGTCACTGGTGGGCGGCAGCTAGCGTCCACGCCTTCGTTCACAGTTTGTCTGGTGACCATTTGACCTCTGACCTTTTTTCTATTTTCTTTTATTTATATTATAAAGTAACAAATATCAAGTACAATTCCTGAAATTACTAATACTAATACTGTAAAGTACAATGCTGCATTACTGCACTAAGATTAAATTTACTCTTTCCACCCCTGCTTCATAAACTGCAGTTACAAGACAGAAATAATAGGCACTAAAGGGTGTATTTTTATGTTTAAATAACTCAGTAATGTCTCTAATGCTATAAAAAGAATAATAAACTGAAGCTTATTATTTACTTGATGGTGATTATATTGGGGGAAAGGGTTAGTTGACTCTATATGTGAGTAAATTGAAACTGGAAAGACAGAAGTGCTTGGACTCATTTAAAGAGCCTGAGAAACAATGTGAAGTATTTCCCATTTCTGGACTATACCAGCGCTTGATACAAAATGCTGTCTGTGATTTCTTAAGTTAATAAAAAATGTCCCAGATGTTTTCAATTCAGTAACAGTTGTCCATAAAAATGATATATATATTTAAAATGACAAATGATATAGAGACTGGTGTACATACATGACGCCTATTCATTACATGGCAATAGCACTAATCTGATGCAGCTATTTCACCCACTTCTGTTTCTAATCAATTTACAGCACCTATAACTTTGGAGCAGATGGCTTCCAGACTCCAGCAGGGGGCGCTACACTCTGCCTGGGTTCAGGTGTCCATGGCGGTGTGGACTGGATGAGGAAGCTGGCCTTCCGGTATCGGCGGGTCAAGGAGATCTATAACACATACAAAAACAACGTGGGAGGTGAGGTCCTATATCTATAATCAGGATGTCGTACAACATGCAAGCCAATGGACCTTTTGTTCCTTCACCACCCTGAAGAGGGTCCTGCTATTGTTCACCTGTGCTTCTTGGTTGCATAAGTACATGGAGCAAAACTCTCTTTCAACGTCATAGAACTATATTACGATCAGGTTGAATTTAATGTTTTCTGTTTAAACTACCTGCTCAGATAATGACTAATAAGATGGATTATTAGGATATAAGTGTATTACAGATGTGCATCTCCATGGTGGAGGTGGCACAATACACATCTCGATGCATAGCCAACGATTCGATACATTAAAGATACACATGAAGCAACTACTATCGCAATACGATTCACGCTTCGCTCCTAATGCGAGTCGCCCCTAATGCGATGCAGTACCATTCGACTAGATACAATGCGATGCATCGCTGGATGAATACAACAAAATCAGAAAAAGTTATATTTAACCAGTTACTGGCTTAGTTATACTTATACTTATTTATAACTTGCTACTAATTAACTTTACCATAGCGGGCACTGTGACTTGTTGAGTTAAATATTATTTTGAAATTATTACGTATTACATTTAATCTACATTTTTTTTATTAACTAAATAAACTTCCACGCAGCTGATTACCAAACATGCTTCAACATATAAACATATACATGGCTCAGTTTTATTACCCTAAAAGTAATAGCCAGGAAACATATTTTAGCTTCCAAAACACAGGCACAAAAGAGAGCTTGGTTTTGGCCGCAACAGCTTACAAACACAAGCAAGTTTACGATAAAAGGCATGCCCCCCTGTAATTGATGCAAAGATGTCAGAAAGTATCCTGAGTTCATCTCTAATTGCACTCCTGTCCAATGCACACTTGGGGGGGTTCGGTTGATCTTAATTAAAAAAATATATATTCCCATACAATAACAACAATAAAGCCATTTTAGTAAGACTCTAGTGTTACACTAGAGAGTCTTTCTCTGGTTTAAAAAACTCTTGAGTAATGGACAAATAGTGCATGATGGCTTACATTATACTCTGTCCGTGTTAAGTCTGCCCAATGGTTTTTAACTGGGCATGGTCCTTCTGCCTTCTGATTGGCAGGTTTGCTCGGCAGTCCAAAGCGGGAGGAGTGGCTCCAGCTCCGGCGAGAGCTAGAGGTGCTGACGGACCTTTGGCTCACCCAGGCCCTAAAGGCATTGGCTCTCATCAGTTCCAGGTATGGGCGGGACTTCCTTTCCTTCATTAAACCACTTACCCATAATAAACCCAGAAAAAAGGTCAATACTATCTACAGTCACATACGTAGCAGACACATGCAGTTTTACTAATGTACTCATTGATAGAAGTGAACATTTTATGCAATCCTGACAAAGTGCTTTTCTTAGAGGTATATGGGTTTTTCCCCTCTCGATACCTGAACCTAAACATAAACCATATCATATTACATTGTCTTACAACATCTCTCATGGAATAGCAAAAAACAAATCTCTATTTATTGTCCAGCGCTGTAATCTCTGTATTCTTCTTAACCTTATGTAGCCCATGGCTGCATCTCATTTGAAGACCTCCTTCACCTGGACCATTCAAAGAAAAAAGAAAACCTCTAACATCTGCTTGTCCACATTGCTTTGTTTACAGACCAAACTGTGTGAATGTACTGGTCACCACAACCCAGCTGATCCCAGCCCTCTCCAAGATCCTGCTCTACGGTTTGGGGGCAGCCTTTCCCATTGAGAACATCTACAGTGCCACAAAGATAGGTGAGCTCCTGCAAGCTACCATTACCTCCACATCACCGTTGGCATTTCCATTGTCACTACACTGGCCATAAATGCAACATTTCAAAGTTCACACTGTAGGAATTTGTAATTAAATGTAACATTAAGCTATCTTATCTAACTGTATGTTTATAGTACAGTATAGTAGAGTGTTAGCAAAGGAAAAGTTATTAAATGATTTAACACTAGTTGGAAAATTGGAATATTAAATAAGAATCATTATGAGGGTGATTTAAAAAGTTCTATTAGAATGCAAATGAAGCTTGATTAGAACAGTGGTTCTCGTTCACCTTTATTAGCTCAAGGCATGAATGTGTGCATTGCTTTCTGCGTGTGTGTGGCAGGCAAGGAGAGCTGCTTTGAGCGCGTGGCCCAGCGTTTCGGCCGCAGGGCCGTCTATGTGGTGGTAGGAGACGGAGTGGAAGAGGAGGCCGTCGCCAAGAAGGTAAGGCATCACCTTGGCGTTACTTAGGATTTAATGCACAACATATAACAGTTATTAAGGATAATTACCAAAAGAGTCCTTTATAATACATATTATAGAAAACAGAATACAATAGAAAAGGTGCAAAGATATTTGTGAAGAAATTCAGGCTAAATACCTTACTCAAGATTATAACAACTAGACATCTCTAAGGACTGGAAGCTTTTGGTCTGAAGTCTGCATCTCTATTCAACAGTAATATATTCTTGGAACGTGTACAGGGTTTAAATTGTGTAAAGAGAGCACCCCCTGTTGCATTAAAGTATGAATTGGTCTAGTAACAATATCTGTTTGGAAGTTATGCTAGTCACTTTGTCAAGGCCGTAATCTGATGAACAGGATCACAGTACTAACATGAATCTGTCTTTTGCAGAAAAACATGCCATTTTGGAGGGTGTCATGCAGGGCTGACCTAGAAGCCCTTAGTCACGCACTGGAGCTAGACTACCTCTAGGGGGCATCAGATGCCTTTACATTCAAAGCCTTCTTTATGATCTCTCCGTGGACAAGACACACTCATCTCAAAAACAAAAAAAAAAAAACAAACAAAAGCCAAAAACGTGGGACTGATATAATCTGCAGGAAATGGCAAGAAAATACTGGAAAACCTGGGATTTTATGCAACGGATGATTTTGGACTGAGATCCAATGGCTTCTTGTGCAGAACTTGCATCTCTCATTGAACTGTTGGAATTTGCACTGAAGCAGGACCTTTGGTGGGAGAGAATGGCTCCAGGTGGTTTGGTTTTTCATTTAAAAAAATACTTAAATTGTTCATTGCAAAGCAGGGAACAATTACATTTTCTATTTGGTCAGGTAACTTCCAGAGTTGACCAAAGATCGTGAGTCTTAAGTAACATCACGGTAAAAAGCAAATTTGTGTCATTAGCTTGACATCCGTTCAGATCAAGTCTCAATCAACTGGTTTACTGGATGATGGCTTTAGGGGAATATGAACATTTACAGGCCATATTGAATACCATAATATGCTGGCGAATTATCTTTATACCACTGGGAACTGGGGTTAACTGTAGTTTAAGAGGTTGTAAAGAATAGCTTAGGGCACTTTGCTGTAAGATGTAGTTTATTTTTAGATCTGTAACAATTCCCTCGCTAAATTACAGTCAGATGATTCAAACAAAGCAGAGTCTTACCTACCGGGAGGAGCAGACACCTCAAGACAAGCCTAAACATCGTAAGCAATTTCTGATGAGTCGTAAAGCTGAAATACACGAGGAACTGAGGAACAATTATCCCAAACAGACACTGACGGGTAATTATAATTGCCCTGTTTTATATGGCTTAAAATGATAATAGCTTAACCAGTCATTGCAATATAAATCAAGCGTCAATCAAGCGAGATTTTTTTTGGAAGGGTCAGGCTTCTAACGAAACAGGCTGGCAAACGAGCAAATAGCGATGCCAAATTGCATCAGGATCTTAGGGTTTGTTTTTTTTTACTTTTAACCCTGTGGAATAAGCCAAAATAAAAAAGGCAACTCTTTACAAGATAACGAAGTATTGTAGAAAAATACGATAGACATTGTGTGTCTGAATTTTAATTGGCTCCTTTAGCTTCGTAAAGATACTGGCATACAACCATCTCAGTCGTTCGTCGTGGGTTGCTCCAGAGGGGAGACAAAGCAAGTTTCATAGAATATAGACTGTAGGTCTGCAGCTTATCATTGAAATGTGAGTACACTACTAATTATACTAATTCATTCTGCATTCTGTCACAATTCTGACTATACCCTTAAATCTGCCAATGACAATCTTTTATTTAATTTATAAGATATTCTATCTCTAGGAGGTGTCTTCTTCCGCACTAAGAATTTTTGAGTAGTTCCTCTGTATTGAAAAAATGAAAAGAAAAAAGCTGGACACCAAATTCAGTGTTGCTGGGTGTATATTTGTTTTAGTATATTATTATTTCTTTTTATTGCTTTACTAAATGTTTATATATAAATCGTGTGTTATAATGGTATGGGTTGTTTTTGGTCTCTGCATGTGTTTTATATTTGTCTGTAGCTCTGATTTGTATATAAGGTATATATGTTGTTGTTGTTGTTTTTGTTTTAATGGTCCATTATAATAGAATAATAAAATAATTTAATTAAATTCTTCAGGCAAATTATTTTGAAGAATTATGAATACTTTTACTGTATGATTGTTTAGTTGGTAATCCTGTGGTAATCCATAGTGTAAGATATACTGGCGAGTAAGTGATAGCCCAGATATAACCATCAGACTAAAATTTGCTCTGGGATTTCAGAATAGGTATAAAGCATTGATTAGATAAAAAGCAGTGTTTAAGTAGTAAAGGCATATTTACCTTGGCACACTTCAGGTTCTGGCGCGTAAGGTGTCAGAAATAGTTGTACCGAATGAGAATTTGAAAGGTTTTAAAAAACTTGCTTTCAGACCAAAAGCACTTAACAAATCATTTCTGCGTTAAAACAAGCCCACATAACATTTATTAGACGTTGTTTCTGTTGCATCCAAAATTATTTAATTTTCCATTATTTAATTTTGATCTCTTTACTGATTTTATTTGATATTACTTTATGAAACTACTAACAAAGTTTTGTATCGTTGATAACAACATGCTTCTGATTTCAACCTAGTATTTGACCATCGATATGTTTAAGCCTTGGTGTGAAAAGAATTAAAGTCTTCCCAAGGGACTTTGTATGTGTTTGACTTCAGCTTAATGGGGTCGCTTACATATAAAAGTGCGTAAACAGATAAATAATGAGGGGTCTACCTCAGATCAATAAAAAAAGGTTTTATGTATTTGAATCTTCTTATACCCCTGTGGTATCCTCCTCAGAATCTGTCAACTGGCATTCCCACAGTACCATAATAAAGCCCCCTGGATAACCCCTGGCACCCCCTTTTTCATCTGTGCATTTTGTGACACTGACTGTATTGCAACAGATGGGGAGAGTGCGACTCACCCCAGAAGGAAAAAAAGAAACAATGAAACAAAAGACAGAACCTCAGAGTGAAAGCACGAGTGAAAGGAGGGATATCACTCCTAGGTGATTTTGCAGACATCCGCACGACCCTGCAGACAGCCGTCTTGCTGAATTGGGACGCGGGGGGGGGGGGGGGAGGGAGGCGGGGGGGGCAG
>JAODKL010000128.1:11443386-11455619 GCA_026780765.1 Petrocephalus schoutedeni
TATTGAAAATACTATAGGGTCGTCACATCACTGTATTTTCCATTACATGTTTTTTGTACAATGGAGTCAGATGGACTCGAATTGTTTGAAAGAGCTGCTCCTATTCTGATATTTCAGTTACAATGGCGAGTCCGCGGACCAGAAGGGTTTTAAAGGAAGTGAGAACTCAAGATGAAAACAACGTAAGTTTAAGTGTAGTCACTGAAACTTCAGACTGTTCCTAGAAACTGTAATTAGCAAAATTGCAATTCTGTAGATTGCATGTATACTCTATGCATGTGTAACTGATTTAGTTTAATGTTATGTAAAGTTTTTACTGTGCAGGTCAGTTAGCATATATATATTTCTTGTGAAAACTGCAGTTGTCTTGTTTTCTCAGACATGTTTTGAGTGTGGGGCGTTTAACCCCCAATGGGTGAGTGTCACCTATGGGATATGGATTTGTCTGGAGTGCTCTGGCAAACACAGAGGCTTGGGGGTGCACCTTAGGTGAGTCTTCTTAATTTGGAGATGATGCAGTTGTACTGTTGTAAAATAGTGTTTTATTATGGGTTCAAGCTATCTACTAATCGGAACCTACGTTTTACTTAGTAGAAGCCAGTATGAAGGTTGTATTTCAGTGCTGTAATGCCCCAGTGCCAATCCTTCAGCTTTGTGAGATCCGTCACCATGGACAAATGGAAGGATATCGAGCTGGAGAAGATGAAAGCAGGTGGAAATGGCAAGTTTCGCCTCTTCCTGGAGCTGCAAGATGATTATGACCCCTGCTGGACTCTGCAGGAGAAGTACAACAGCAGGGCAGCTGCACTCTTTAGAGACAAGGTGAGCCTCCATGCTGACTTACCTGTTTTTTTGAGTAGTGATTGAGGGTTTGAGGTAACATGGTAGCTAAGTAGCTGGACTGTGACCCAGTGGTATCAAGGACAAGTGCTAAATCAGGCCTTCTGTTCTTCTTTAACATGCCACTTAATTTAAATAATTTGCTATAGTACATTTCCAGCTGTTGTCTGTTATGAAATGTTAAATTTACTGTTTAAGTTGCTTTTGGGAAAACCACTAAGTATAAAAATGTCACTTTGCAGGTAGCAACATTAGCTGAGGGGAAGGAATGGAGCATTGATACATCCTCTGCCAAAGAGTGGACACCACCACAAGCCAAGGCTGGTCTCTCCTCCTCCCACCGGTAAGAGCAGAAAAAGGTCTGCCCTGTGTCAGTAAGCACCACGCATACCTCATCTTACAGGCTGGTTCAGCCAACTACAAGAGCAGATCGCTGGGGCCAGAGCGAGACACTGAGACATGCATTAAATAACAATACACGAAACTCGATTCACAGCAGTTCAGCAGGTCCAGCAAAAACCTCAGGACTCTCTTCAGACAAGGCTTTCGAAGATTGGTTGAGTGATGATGTCAACTCCTACCAAAGGTCAGTTTTGTCTTCACCCTTTGTTTTTGGGGGGCTGTTTCCCTTTTTAAAATAAACATGGTTTTGACGGAAACTGACAAGCAGAAATGGACACAATAGCTGAGATGGTAAAGGACGGCTGATATTTTTCCATACTTTGTTTACAGTGGCGGTGGATACAGCGGTCAAGACAATCGCTATGTAGGCTTCGGCAACACAGTCACTCCTCAGAAGAAGGAGGATGACTTCTTGAACAATGCGATGTCCTCTATTTACTCGGTATGGGTTTTTCTGTGCTGGCAGAGCGATTATGTTGTATTTATGGTAAATTTCCTGTTTGTATGAAAACTTTATCCTTTATTTAATTTTCAGGGTTGGAGCAGTTTTGCAACTGGAGCTACCAAATTTGCATCGGTAGCTAAAGATAATGTGAGTTCTCGGAGTGTAATAATGGGTGTCCGTGTTTCTGAATTGGGCTGAATGCTGTTAAAAGATATTTATTATCATCATAAGACTCCTGAATGATGTTAGGTCTGAATAAGTTTTCACCATACTGGTATTTTAGAATAAATGAGAATGTGATATTCATAAAACATGATGATGTAAGCGTTATATTTTAATGAGAAACTTGTATTTTTGTGGTCCAATAATTCTCATTCTTGACTTATCTTTGATAATGTAATGTTATAGTGTAATTCAGAGCAATGGCTCATGATCTTGTGAAGATCATTTTAAAACCTTATCATCCTGCACATTTTCTTTAGTCCTAAACACAGTATGGTATCGTAGGGATCATCTTTAGGGCTCATGTGACTAATCGGGAAGAGCTTTCATACTTTTAATAAAACAGCTTTCATGATGAAATTAGTGACTTGAGGTTCCATTAACTCAGAACATTAAATTAAGCACAATAATAAGTTTGAGTCTTGAGAGGCATAGTCATACTGGAGTTTTATAATAATCAGTGATTATTATTCTGTTGAATAGTTTACGCTTTCATTAAAGTGGATTTGATATGTTGCACTGAAAATGTATTGATGTTAAGCCTTGTGACTTTAGCACTGTGTTGCATATAGTCCTGTTCAGTGTGTGTGTGTGTATGTGTGTGTGTATGTGTGTGTGTGTGTGTGTGTATTGTGACCATTGCCGAGATTTAAAACAAATATTACGAAGATAAAACTCTGTCTCCTTTGTGCAGACAGCAAAACTTGCCAACCAGGCAACTCTGAAGGTAAGACAGTAGCTGACTTATTCTTTCAACAGTCATGTATTAAGTATGCTTAAACTGCGTTGATTACCTTTCAGCAAGCCTGTTATTTGCTTGAGAGCTGTTGATAATTGCTGCTATCTAGATTGAATATCTGCATTAAAAATTGATATAAAATGAATACTTCTCTAACTTTATGCACCACACTGGATAATTCAGGCAGATAAGTGCAATGTAAGAATCCTCATTATCCAGCTGCAATGTGTGATCTTGATTTGTCTTGAATACGTTTCAAGACATCAGGCGCATAAGAGTAACATCTGGTAGCCGTTCGTGTTTTAGTCATCCTTAGGTCTTGATAACACTTTATTACGTTATGTGTGAGTATCTAGTAGGTTTACTGGTTTTTGTCTGTTTGTCTAAAATATATGGCTACTCCCTATTTTTTACAACTTGTTAAATTATACCTAGCTGAGGGGATTTATATAATAATTTTGGTTATCTCTTGATAAGTTCATTTCAAGGGCTGGTGTTTCATCTACTGCCCAGTATAATACATTCTTAGTTCTTAGACTCTTAGTTCTTCCACATAGGTATAAATCTTGGTAACTGTTGTGGACCCCTTAGTATGACCTCTGTATAGACCGTAGTTTGAAATGTCTGTTGCACCCCTTTCCTTGCTGCTTTCTGGACATAGTTAAGGGGCTATAAACCTCCGCCAGAGCCGGTAAACATTGCATTAGTTTTTGCATGGCACCCCTGTCAGTGGGCTCTAGTTAGACTTGGTCTTGCAGTGGGTCGCATTTACATTTCATTTATTCATTCCACTGAGATTCATACATTGCATGGTCCATTTCATAAGCCTATAAAAGTCAAGGCAACAGTGCTTTGTGGAGCGGTGAGTGATGTCGCACGAAAGTCACCACAAAATAGTTCATTTAGTGTTGGATGTGTGCCTGGAAGAAGACCCTGCATATTTGTTTTGCTGTCCTTATTTATTGTTTAGTGTCGTCTTTATTTAATGAAGTTGAGTATTTTCCAAAATGCAAAGCAGACCTTATCTCCTTGACTCACAGAAACCCACAGTAAGCTGACTACTGCAGTTCTGGCTGTAGTAGTAGTTGTTTCTGCAGCAGATGTCAGTAGCTCTGTGTCCAGCGTGTTCCAGTGAGGTGCAGACTGTAGGTCTACGCAGTGCCTGTTCTGTCATCAGTGCTCTCCTCCCGCCTTCCATCGTCCTCAGCATTTATACCCATAATTTCCAAACCCAGCACAGTGTGCTCAAGAACAACTACATCCTTTGGTTTCTCCGACATGCACAAATGTAATCGATTTTTCCTTCATTCGCATGAGTTTAGAATATCCATACTGAATTGGTTTTGACTATATCCTCAGTGTACATTACTGCTCTGTTAGTACTATGAATGTTCAGTACTTCACATCTAATTTCGAACTTGCTGGAATTCTGAAATGAGCATATTTATCTTGTTTGAAACTGTGCTGGGTTCCTCATAGGTCAAACACTTTACTTTTGCTTTTTGCTTTTCTGTGCCTCCTGGCTCGAATTCCACCCTGCTTGCCTTCTCGTTTTGGCTCACCGTTATGACCAAAAGCCCAGCTTTTTCAATGCAGTGACACCGACGAGCCCAATCTTCCCTTTGCAAATCCCTGTGCTCTCAACTTAATGTCTCACTTGTTTTTCTTTTCTACTTCAACTAGGCTACAGAGTTAGGCCAGACATTAAATGAGAATGTTATCAAACCTACTCACGAAAAGGTAACACCGGGAGTTCCAAGTCATTATGTTCCTTGGCAGCTTCTATTGTTGTGTTGCTAAGTTAATTATTTAGTTACAGGCATTTATATTTAGCAGCTAATATTGTCTTTGTTTTCTGTGTCAGTGTATCCAGTGAATAGAATGCATGGTAGTATTTTAGAAGTGTAAATTGTACTTGATAGACATTTTATAGATGGCTATGGCTGTATAAAGAAAAATCCTGTTTCAAACGGTTTGTCCTCTTTGGGAAAATTGAGTCAGAGATGTAAAATACATACCATTACTGTAATTTTGAATAACAGGAATCCATCCTATAAATTGTAAATTTTCTGCTCTTAATCTTTGCAAATGTAACTAGAATTTCCTGTATCTGAAATGGTCATTTTAGAGCTACAGATAGCAGGATAAAATTTTATACAGAGAAATAAGTCCCAGGTATTTCCCCATTAGCACTGTACCCCAGTGTAAAATGTCAGGGCAGGTCACATGGCCACTGCTCCACCCGACATTAACGGCAGATTGACTCGTCCAGGTTAAGGAGGGCAAGTTGTTTGACGACATGGCAACCAGCTTCTCTGAGCTGGCTGGAAAGGTAGGCAATGTCCCAGTGCTATACCTCACACCCCCAGCGTCAGCCTCCCAGTGAGTGTCTAAGGATTACCTCCAGAGTAATGGGGGAAGGGCACGGCAGGTCATCTGTGTTTCACGTTCACTGCCTGCCTCAGGGCCTGATAAGCCCGGTACCTTTACAGACAGTTACTTCAGTGCTCCCCTTGTGGGCATGACTGGGGTTCCCTTTCTGTAAGGATGTGGGCCTATTCCCAGAGTCTGAAATACCAGCAGCACCGTCGTTTCTCAGCGCAGCAGATTTAGGGCGGCCCCTCTGGCCCCATTAATTCTCTGCTCCTCTTGGGAGGCTGGCTCGGGTATGAATGTCAATTTTGTATATTAAATCTTTAATGTAGCGTCTCTTTCTTCCTCTGTGCTGCCTTTATAATTGTTATGGTGAGTACTGTGTACCCCACTGTTTGGTTTGTCCCCTTTGCTGAATGCGAGTTATTTTCTGTAGTTGAGAAGTTCTACGGTTTTATAGTTAACTCGCAAACATCTATGTGTCAATGTCGAATGTTCCCCACTGTTCTTCATATAAAGCAGGGGGTGTCCAACTCCAGGACTGGAGTTGGACACCCCTGACCTAAGTCTTTTAATAAGTGGTGCTGAAGGTTTTAGAACAGGGGTGTCAAACTCCAGTCCCGGAGGGCCGGTGTCCTGTGTAGTTTAGTTCTTTCCCTGTTCCACCATAAGCGATTGAGCTGAAGAGCTGAGTGGTAATTAGCACGAGCTGTGAGTTGAATCAGGTTTGTTAAATGAGGGTAAACCCAAAAATGTGCAGGGCTGCGACCCTCCAGGACTGGAATTGGACACCCCTGATATAAAAGATGTTTGTTTTGCTTTGAAAGGTTCAGGGGGCCGGCTCCAAGGGCTGGAAGGACATGACGACTTTCTTCAGTGGGAAGCCTGAGGATCTTGCAGACAGGTAGTGAGCAAGCTGGCTCTTACCCCAGAGAAGGAGCTTGGTCAGCAGAAATGTCATAATGTCACTGGACCGCACTCGGTGGAACATTTCGACCCACCCAAGCAGTGGATTATTAAATCTCGCAAGCTGGGTACAAATCTAGTGCCGAGGTTTATTTCGTTTATTAAGAAAACGGTGCCAAATCTTTTACTACAGTATGTGTCCACATCCAGTTAAAACTGATGGAATATGATCAATGCAGAATGTTTGTTTTCCTGCATAGTTTTTGTTTACTTGCACGGTTTGTTTGGTTACTTTTGTTTGTTTGCCTGCATCATTTGCTTTGTCTGCACATTTTGTTTATAACTCTTTTTTTTTTCTGCTGGTTAAGGTCATCAGTAGGTGGTAGCTACCAAAACATGGACTCCCCAGAGGGCTCCCATAGCAGCGTGGGGGCCAACCATGATGGCTGGGATGGTCCCGGGGGCAGCAGCGCAAAGCGCTCCGGCAGCAGCGACAGCTGGACCGTCGCCGACGCCTCGGCAGGGAAGAAGAGCTCCGACAGCTGGGACAACTGGGCATCCGAGGGGCCGTCCAACAACAAGCACAGCACGGGGGACAGCTGGGAGGCCTGGGACAGCAACTGGGAGAACATGGGCGAGAGCAAGGCGAAGAAGAGCCAGCCCAAAGCTGCAGAGGAGGCCTGGGACAGTGCTGACTGGTAGGGGCGGCGCTTCCATGGTGCCTTAATGCGGCAGAAAACGCACACCGATCCCCAGCAGCTCCTATGAAAGTTTAACAGTACAGGTTAAGAGTGACGTAAGTTGTTTATATTAGTCACTTTGACTGGACTGTAATACTTTGTTTAATCTGTCAGATTGATCTCGAGTCCATCCACAGAGATTGTCACCCTCAGTAACTGTACAGACCAAGGACGAAAAACGGAAATCTATTTTATTATTTGTTTTCCCAAGGAGGTATTTGTTACATTACCAGTTGCATTTTAAAATTAAATATATTCAGGTAAAGGTGGAATTATAAAATGACGAGTAATATTATTGTTCACATATTAACTTTGCCTGTAAAAAATAAAATATATATATATATGATTTTTCTGTAATGTGATTATGGTATGCAATTCATTTGGTGCACAGCAGTGCAATAAATTACTATAACTTTATTAACGTCCTGTCAACATAGCCAAAGGATTGCATACGCTCAGTTCTTAAAAGTGGACGTTTTACGTACTTTCCAGTGATGGCGAATTTGTTTATACTGTAAGCATGTATAATAGGCTGCTACATCCTAATCTGTTCTGTCAGTTCTCCTGCTAAACTTCGTTGTTCCATGCAGTGATAACCATGATTTATTGTATTTTCACCTGAACACTGGGATGGTCACACAGCAGTAAAATGTGAGATTATCCTGCCCTTGTGTTTTATTGCCGAGGCTCCGTGGATCTCAGACCTGCAAAACAAATTATTCGAAAAACACAAAAAATCAGAATTCAGTCTGTTGGCAGGAGTCTGTGATTGAGGATTGGAGTAGCCAGTCCTTCTGTAACCTCAGCAGTCGATTGGACACTGAAACTATTATTATTTGCATATCTGTGACTGGGCCTGCTGGAAGCTGATCCATCCCCTGTGTGCATTTGTAGAAACTGTACCCGTTCTAAGTGCTGTTTCTCGTGTTTCTTGGAATGACTCCTGCTTCTTAATGCTAATAAAGGAAACTGGAGTGGTCTTGGGCATGGACAACGGTAAAAGCCAAGTGCCGCTCTCAAGGGTATCTCTTATTTGTTTGTGATTTCCTGCTGTGGAGAACTGTACGCTTTGCAGTCGGTTGTGTCTGGGAATTTATTCTGCTCTCCTAATTGGCAACAAATGCATCTGTATTTTAACTGCTTGGGTGGGAACCTCTGCAGTTTTGACAGTTCCAGTTCTGTGCTGTAAATAAGACAGTGTGTGTGCGCATTAAACCTTATTTGTCTATTTATATTGTATGGGGAAGGTATTGCGTGACTTGCTTGCTCTTCCCAGATTCATCACGATCAGGTGCAAATACAATAGGTCTGTATAGCTGGGCATGTCGTGCGTAATAAAGATCACAATGTGGTTGTGCAACAAAAGTTACATGGGCTCTAGAGAAAAAGTCCCCCCCCCCCCCCAAGAGACCCTAAAAAAATGTTTATGCAGCAGTTTTAGGACTCTTGATAACATGTCCCTGAATTGTGAACTTTGCATTGGTTGTGTAAAGCACCTTCCCTCGGATAATTGTAAAATGCCGTTATATATAAACCTTTGATTTCACCTTACTGTCATATAAATTGTACCATTGCTGTTGCTCTTAGGTCTTGAGTTGACAGATTAATGTTATCACTTGCTTCTCCATTCTTTTGGTTTGTTATACTTTTAAAAAAGGAGAAATTTCTTTAACCTCTGTGCAAATTTCCTATTGTAATAAGCACGTTTCATGCAGTTTTTGTGAAATATAAGGTCATGGAGAATACCTGACAAATTGTTCTCTACTGTGAGAAGACTTTTTACAAATGATCACATGGCTTTCAGGTGCATGAATGATGAGGTTGTCTCTCTGTGTGGTTAATTATTCAGGACTCATCACTGCTTTTCAGTTTCTTACACATGGCCAGTTGCTGCAGAAAGTGTCTAATCTCTTGCATTTCTTAATCATTTTTTCAGATAAAGCTATAATTATGATGCTGATGAATAATTTAAAAAATCACAACAAATAACCTGTTTTTTCCCCCTCCCAGTCTCTAATAGCTGTAGTCACTTTATACCTTTTCACAGAAGACTTGTTGCATGATATACACCAATTTGAATTTTATGTAGATGTTTAAAAATCCATGTATTGTAGTTTTATTTTTCAGAAAATATAATTCCTTAATATTGTGTCTAATACAAAATATTTTTATCGTTGCATCTAAATTCTGTAAAGATCAGTGGTAGTTTGTTTCACCAAGTTTGTCCCACAGACCAATAGCACCCCCCTCTGGTTAATGTGGAAGAAATGTTTTGACTACCTGTCTGTACTTGCATTAAAACTAAGCCTTTATTTTGTTAAAATGCATTTTTTGAAAATGACAACATGAAGCATTCCATGGCCAGAAGAGGTCACTGTGCTGGGTTACTGTGCAATATACTGTCATTTCTTAAATCAATCTTTTCCCCTTGGTACGCAAAAAAGCTGGAACTGGCCTGATGGAGTACAAACCATGTAACAAAAAAATGGGTATCCTTGTTGTGTAGTCCTTTCGTCTGCAGAATAAAGACAAAAAAACATCCTTTGTTGAATACCATTACTTCTTGTGTCCTTATTAGCTTTTTTCCTTAACAAATCTTGCTCATAATGGGTTGAGATAAACCTGAATATTGACTCAGTAGCAAGTTCTACAAAGATGGCAAATCATTTGTTTTATGAGGGTTTGGACTGTTGTTTGCTTTCACACTAGGTTTATTATAAATCTTACACATTTATGTATTATTAGTTATAATTTAGAAATGAGGGTAGTACTTATATACTAAAATATGAAGTCTACAAAACAAAATGAAGACAATTGATAGCAGTAAACGCTCGCGGTTGTGTCACTGGTAATATGCAATTTGGTTCTATTGCAGTTACATTAAAAGATCCGCTCAGATCTGCATATGAAATTTAAGTAAATATTTAGAGTTTATAGATATATAACTGGTTAAGGTCGAAGGGCCCAGCTCTGCCTGTTGCCCCACTTTCCGACAGATGGCTCGCCCACAGAACAACACACCACTGTTTAATCATCTTCCAGCCACATACCTGGCATAGCATCTCGGGCTGTGTGAGATGTAAAAGAATGCATTTACTCATTCACTGTCCATATCTGCTCCATTTCAAGTTTGCATCTTGGTGATGCTTTTAAAACTGTTTCCCCTTGAAGCTACACTTCCAAAATGAAAATGCCTCTTGCACATATTGAAACTCTGTGCCTTCTGCCACATCTTGCCTGGATTATTGTAATAGTTTTCTGACTGTTATCCAGCCTAGGCTAGTCAGTCCGCTTCGACTAACCCTACAGAAGACCACTAGAATCTTTGTGGGCCCAAAGTGATCCCACCACATCACCTTAACGTTATTCAGACTCCACTGATCTTCCAGGACACTGTAAGCCGTCCCAACCTCTCCTGACTTGACAGCTACACCTGTCTTCTTGGGTGTTATTCACAGCAGTACTCTTTGGCCAGATGTGTCTTTTGTGTGGTAGAGGGGAGGACAGAGCTTTTAGTTCTGAAGCACTTACAGCCGAATTAGGTCAGCCGAATCTTTAGAATAAATTCTCCAAAAAGCTAACAGTAAGGTTTAATAAGAATATATTTACGTTGATTTGGGCCCTAAAAGGCACACTTTTTCACACTTAGGTTATTTGTTTTTACGATAATTTATGTATTTAGCGGACACTTTTTTTACCCAAAGTGACCACCTGTAGCATTTGGGGTTAAGTGCCTTTCTCAAGGTCCCAACAGTGACATCATGCTGCCAACCACGGGATATGAACTGCCAACCTTGCAGTAATGATAACCCATGGAGTCACACATCACCTTGTAGTGGATGTATCTTCATGCACTGTACAAGGAGCACCCAGAGGAAACCCATGCAACCCTGGGAGAAAACACACACAACAGAGTGCTGTTCTGTCACAGTGCGATTTGAGCTTTCAGAGGCAACAACGAGCTACATTTACATGGCCTTTATTCAACAGATGTTTTTGTCTAGAGCAACATCCATGTCGAATTAAGGGCCTCCACTTTTCACTCAGTTCACATCGGGCACATGGGCAGCTGGCACCTCCAGATGATGCAGCCGTTGTTAGATGTATATGACAGGGGACCGGCCTGGAATACAGGGTGGCTATCGCCAAGTTTGTCAAAATGTGTGAAAGGACCCGCCTCCTGATAAACGCCAATGAGACGAAGGAGATGGTGATTGACCTCGACCACAATGTGACTCCGTCTGCGCTGGTGAACAGTCTGGGAGTGGAGGCAGAGGCCTGGGTGTTCACATCAATAACAATAACTGCATAACTGGACTGGTCACTCCATACAGATGCCCTGTACAAAACGTGCGAAAGTCATCTCCACCTGCTGAGAAGACTGAGGTCCTTTAGTGTGTTCAGGCGGCAGTTAATGACATTGCATGACACAGTCGTAGCATCTGGAATATTCTACACAGTGGTCTGCTGGGGGTGTGAGGGCTGGCTCTGTCCTGGGCTGCTCTTTGGGCTCCACTGAGGAGATGTGTGAGAGGAGGATGCTGGACAAACTTACATCCATCATGGACAATCCCGCTCACTCCCTGCATGTGTCAGGGGGAGTGTCATGCATCTCTTTCGGCATCAGACAGCTACAACCATCATGTAAGAAGGGAGGCTTCCACGGGTCCATTCATTTCTCCAACCAAATGTCCATCAGGCATGGATGTTCTTCACATTTGTGCAATATCCACTGCATATGTGTGACTTCTATATTCATAACCACTGGGTAAATTTTAATATTTATATCCACAGTTACCTAAAGTTTACCATTATTACGTAGTGAACGTTCATTACACAAAAATGTTTGTTAGATCTGTGCAATATCCACTGCATATATGCAATATACAGTGGTGCGAAGTCCCGTAAAGAACTGCCCCTTTTGATGGCTGGAACAATAATAATAAGAATAATAATAATAATATTGTTATTACTATCTAAATATTATCTTCATCAGTCCTATAAACACTTATAATGATGGTATGGCAGACCATTGAAAGAGTTTGGAGATGGATGGATGCATGGATGCATGGATGAAACTAATAACTGTACGTACTAACTGTATGTTTTTTAAGTAATTGTATGTTGAGTATGAATTTGCTGCTTGTCTAATACTTTTACCAAATGAGTGTATCTCAGAGGGTTAGTCACCTATGCCCATGTCTGGAAGGTTGTGGGTTCAAATCCTGTGGCTGGCAGGGTAACCATATATCCTTGGGGTGTGATGGGATGGGATACGATAAGGCTTTATTGACCCCTCACAATTTACTTGTTAAAACAAAAAATTATTTCTATAAAAATAGAAATAATTGTGAAAATTATACAAATTTTTACACAATTACATTCAGTGGTGCTTGAAAGTTTGAGAACCCATTAAAATTTTACTATATTTTTATATGAAAGTGACCTAAAACATCATCTGATTTTCAAACAAGTCCTAAAAGTATATGAAGAAAACATAGTTAAACAAATGAAACAAAAGTACTATATCTGGTCATGCATTTAATGAAAAAAAGATCCAATAACA
>JAODKL010000128.1:11498857-11512251 GCA_026780765.1 Petrocephalus schoutedeni
TCATTTGTCCCGTCACCCAGCCCAAATCCTCTGGAGTGGAAGATACTCAGCACCTGCTAATGTCTATGAATTTGAGCAATCATCATATAAAAGGGATATGCAGCAAAGTATTAAACTGACTGCCTTAATATATGTACATACCATTGCTATGCCCCAGACATTCTGGTGCCGTGAAATGTGGAAGGTGTGTGTGTGTGTATAGTATGGTCATTCCTTCCTGGTCAGACCAAGACGTAGAGTACAGAGGCAAATCGATTTTTGTCCCAAACATTATGAAGGACACTCGCTGTATGTAAGGTACTTTGCAAAAGTCTTAGGCAAACAGGAAATTCTGTGTTTAATAGTGGAATTCACATAATCTTCACGCTGGTGTAGAACTGTCAAATTGTTAGCTTGGCCATTTCCCCAGTATTTGTAGTAACCGTCCAACCGTCCATTTGTAGTAACTCCGCCACTGGCAAATAAACCCTTATTACCCAGATCAATAATTTTCTTTGATGGCCTAAGACTGTGGCATAGTACATAGTGCATTTATATAGTACGCTCATCGTTATATCAGTTGCAGAGTGCAGTGCACATCTGCTGAGCATTTTAATAATTAATATTAATGGATCTGTATCTTCTCCCTGGGACTGTAATTGTGTTCTCAGCATGGCGCAGTGACTGGCACACTGAGGCATGTCCGCACCTTCCTTTCCCATCCCCAGGGCAGAGGTGGGCACCATCTTCGCCCTCAGCTGGCTCATCACGTGGTTCGGACACGTGCTGGCAGACTTCCGTCACGTGGTGCGGTTATACGACTTCTTTCTGGCGTGCCACCCGTTGATGCCCATCTACTTCGCAGCTGTGGTGAGTCACTGGGGAGCTTTTGTGAGGCTGTCTTAAGGAAAAATTCCCAGTTCAGTCTATAGAGATGCACACATAAACCAAAGCAGCTGCTCATCAGATGTATGGAGCTACAGGAGTGCACATCTTTAACAATAATAGTACATTTCAGATATTTAATGAGTGTTTTAGAATATTGTAGCTGTTCTTTGGACAATCACATGCCATTATTATCCTGTATTGCTGTTTTTGCGGCAGTTTTTAACTTTGCTAACTTATTTAGTGAGTTAGATGTTGCGTTTTTCCCTTGATGTTGAAACGTTTCTCTTCTGCTCCTAGCAATTTTAAGTAACTCAAGCCTTTTTATGCTTCTGTAATAAATGTGCCCGAGATCTTCTACTGGGGATGTTATTTCATAGCCTATTTTTCAGTGGTATAATTTCCACTAAATAAATTATACCTAGCTCTGATATACTACATTTTAATAATTTATTTAGCAGACACGAAGTAGCTTACATTTTAAAGAAAGCAGGCTCAGGCAGTCCCTGGAGTTATTGGGGTTAGAGGCACCCTACTCAAGGGTCCAACGGTGGCAGCACTCCTGCCTCCTTGGGACCCGAATCGGGCACATTGTGCTAATGCCGCACACTGCCCCAAATCCCACTTTTCACTTAACAGAGACTGAAACGCCTGGAAATGATGAGCAATGTAAATATAATGAAATACTAATTTTCATAGCATGAAAGTTTTTAAGCATCAGGAGTGTCGTGCAGCTCCCATTATAAACTGCTAATTGAATTAGCTTTATATAAAAACCATTAACCTGTGAATTTAAATGTAAGTTTATGAGGGCCTGTAGCTTATGCAGGTGCTAAGGACCTGGGCCCATGACCAATAGTTTTCAGCTACTGGGTGGTCTTTGCTCTTGTGCCCTTGAGAAAAGTACTTACCATGTGGCTTAAAGGGGAATATTTGTGCTTTAGTCCCCAAATCAGTGCGTGCTAATCAGTTAAAATGGTGTGTTCTCTATTTTCATCTATAAAAATGTGACATTGCATCCTGTAAGAATAAGATCTTAGGACCCAGGGGAAATGCAGCAGCGATTGATTAGTGTGCCTCTGTCCATGTCACTTGGCCTGCATGCTGCTCACGGAGGAGTGGCTGTGCTTTATGTTGCAGATCGTGCTACACCGGGCGGAGGAGGTGCTCGAGTGTGAGTGTGACATGGCTTCCGTGCACCACCTGCTCTCCCAGATCCCGCAGGACCTCCCCTACGAGCCTCTCATCAGCCGTGCCGGAGACCTCTTCGTGCAGTTCCCTCCGTCCGAGCTTGCCAGAGAGGCAGCACAGCAGCACAGCCAGCAGTGAGTGAGGGGGTGGAGCTATACCAGGGCACGGTTTCCAGGGAGGGGACACAAGCAGTGAGTGAGGGGGTGGAGCTATACCAGGGCACGGTTTCTAGGGAGGGGACCTGATTTTACTGATCTCTTAGTATCCTAAAGCTTAAATACTTATGCTATGGAAATTGTTTTGGTAAACAATCCCTGCAAAAATATGAAAGTCATGCACAGCCAGTCACAACTGAGTCACAACACATCTTACTCATTGGGGAAAAAAACAATAAGAAGAACAAAATCAAGCTATAATTTTTGTGTTACTTTGTGGACCAGACATTTGCAAGACTGAACTGCATTACTAGATATAAAATTACATCATTATTATGTATAACATGGGTGGCCATGATGGTGGCACTGTTGCCTGACACCTCTGGGACCAGTTTTAAAGTCTCGGCCCTAGCTTCACGTGTGGGGGCTTTGCATGTTCTCTCCAAGTCCTACAGTCCAAAAACATGCTGAGGTTAATTTGAGTCACTAAATTGTCTGTGAATGGTGTGTGAGTGTGCCCTGCGATGGGTTGACGCCCCATCCTGGGTTGTTCCCTGCCTTGTGCCCATAGCTACTGGGATAGGCTCTGGGCCCCTGTGACCCTGCATAGGTTAAGCAGGTAAAGAAAATGGATGGATGGACACATGTACATTATTAGATTTGATAGCTGCATTATTGGTATAGCCAGGGGCGTAGCACAAAATTATGGGCCCTATACACAAGCAGTGTCCATGGGCTCCCCACCTACTCACAGTGTATAGCAGTTAATAATGCTGAAATTAGCCCATTAATCTAGGCTAGGCTACAACATAGCTTTAAAATACAAATTTTAGTTCTCTAACCATACATGCTACTTAGCTACCTGAACAGACCCCTCTATAAGCATGAAGCATGAGATGGATATTAGAAGGCAATTCCAATGTGATGAACATGGTAACATAAGCAAGCATATTTAAATATTCTGTGTACATTTTCCTCAATTTCTGTGTAAATTGTCCTCAAATATAACCATTTGCATCATAAAACCTTTTATGACATTGTCCTTATGGATTATCCTGACAAAATATACATACATCTCAGATTACAGATGTAACCAAGGCATCACTTGAAAGTGTGTTAGGCGTCCTTTGAATTGTCATGCGGTTTTTAGCACTGGAAGTTGCGGTGGTATTCAAGCTGTTTATAACCATTGCATTAAATTTCATGTGGGCTCTTTTTTCACATCTGTGCTCACCTTTCTTGGGAAAGAAGTCTGTCAGTAGTTGCTTTCCCTCATTTTGCACTGATTGTTTTTGCAAGGGGTGAGGCGTGACCTGTCCTCAGACACTAGATACAGTTAAACCTGGAATTATTCATACCCCTGGCAAATTTTGACTTGCTTTTATTCAACCAGCAAGTTTCTTCTTGATTGGAAATGGCACGGGCGTCTCCCAGAAGATAAGACGATGTAGAAGAGGCATCATTGTGGAAAAAATATTTCTCAGCTCTTATTTACATTTTAACAAAAAGCAGCATGTCCAAATTATTCATACCCTTCCCAATAATTAATAGAAATTAGATTTATTGGCTGTTACAGCAATCAAACGCTTCCTATAATTGCTGACTAGCTTAGAATTTTTGAAAGCTCTATTTTTAATACTAAATGCTATACTTTTTGAATAGGCCTAACTAGTTAAACTGATGAAATAACATCCAGTGAAATAATCAATCGTAATCTTCCTCTGTGTTGTCCCTTTACTGTCTGGAAATACCTTTAATATGCCCTCTTTTGTATTTATAATTTTTCACATACTTTCACATACACTGGATAAATATGTCAAGGTTTAATGTCATTTTAAAAAGAAGCAATTTTTCTCACTAAAGGAATGAGAAACAACTGGGTTTAGAGAGTCCTCCCCTGGGTACTGTTACTTAGACAGAAAATGTAAAAATGATACCATTTATGACTAACACTGGTCATTTCCATTGAGGCATTTAAGTATTCTGTTAACTTAATATGGCAAAAATAATACAAGGTTGGTATGTGTCGGCATTTTTAATAGTTTGACTGCCGCATGTTCCATGCCTAGTATTTGCAGCGTTCAGTCCAACATGGCGGCGGCACAATGTCATCAAGGCCGCAACTACTGCTATGGAGCATTCTATTGAGTTTCGCCTCTTGGGTTCTATTCTCTACATTATTAGTATACAGTATGATTATATGAGTGCATTATTAGATATAATAGCTACATTAATAAACATAATACTCCGACAGACACATTAAAGATGATCCTGATATTGTGTGGGTATGAGTATCATCCTGACCGATTAGCTGATTGAGTTTCCCTCTCTTGCTTACTCCCTCTCTCCCTCTCTTGCTTACTCTCTCTCCCTCTCTCTCCCTCTCTCTCTCTCTCTCTCTCAGGACGGCGGCTTCCACATTCAAAGACTTTGAGTTGGCGTCGGCCCAGCAGCGGCCTGACACAATGCTGCGGCGGCGCAGGAGGGAGCAGGCCACTCCCGCGGGGCCCCCAGGCACAGCGTTGGTGGTGGCGCGCCCCCGAGCCAAGCGCTTCGTCCGGCTGGCCGTCATGGGCCTGACGGTAGCCCTGGGGGCGGCGGCCTTGGCTGTGGTCAACACGGCGCTTGAGTGGGCCCCCAGGCTGGACCTGCAGCTCTTCCCCTGATCGGACTACCACAGCTGGGTCTTTTTCGACTGCTTCAGGATGCCGGAGGGAGGAGTGCTTCTGTAGACCTTAATTTATACATGTAAATATAAATAAGTGTATCGCCCACAGAGATTAAACTATGCAGAAAGAGAGGAGGTCGGCTTACTGCCCCAGTTACAGAGCGCTTTGTAAAACCCGGTTGCATGCTTCAGGGATCGGTCCCTTGTCTTGTTGGTGACAGGTTAGCCTCCAGTTAGGCTTTACTTTGGGTAATCTGTCCATCATTTAATCTAATCCTCAGCCTGAAGTATGGTTCAGCAACAGCTCATCAGAGAAGTAAAGCAAGCTTTTTCAGGAAGCTTTTGAGACCGGAAGTACCATACTAAGCCCTCTCATTGTACGTCTAGCGAAAATGTTTTTATTTTTTTAAACATCATATTTTGTAAGTTTGCAGGTTTTTTTCCACCTTTTGCTATTTTATGTAAAGTTTTTTTTTTTTTTTTCCTCAATTAATCTTTTTGGATCCTAATGTAGGTTGGTTAGTGAATGTGATTAGGTTGGTATATGCCTGAGCAGAAGGGCTGTGCCTTTTGTTCATCATCATAAAAGGATTTGCCTGATTTGAAGAGTATGCACATTTTGGCTCTTAAGTCTGTCGTCTACATTTATCATGTAAAGCTATGTAAAGGATGTAAAGCTAGCAGGGCTATAACACAGCGTCCCCACCTTCTCTTGTACAGAGATACTCTTTTCCAAATAATTACAAATACGGGGGGGGGGGCAGGTCACTAGATTTTGGTGTTATAGGCAACACGTCCACTGTTGAAAGTCAAGTAAATAATGGTGAAATGTGTTGTCAGTCTTTAGTTTATTGTTAATTGCAGGAATAAAATGAATTGCTTAAATATTAAGAGTATTATGGTATAATATATGGAATTAAACTTCTAATAGTTTGAAAAGGCGGAGAAATTTGACCTTGTGAAGTGAAAATCTTTGTTGACATACCACATTGCAGCAGGCAGCGATTACTTGGCACCCGGAGCAGTGCGCTGGGGGTGGGCGGGCCTGCTTAGGGTACCTCAGTGGTACTTTGTTGGTCAGGAGTTCAAACTGGCGGCCTTCTAGTCCCAAGCCTACTTCCCTACGTGTTTGGGCACCACTGCCCCTGGACCTTATATGGACCACAGTCATTCATCCAATGTGGCTCATGGAGAATAATTTTCCCAGAACCTGGGAAATTATTCCATTACTACACCTGTTGCATTTCAGGTTGGTTGAATTTGGCTGCATGAAGCCTACCAGGATGTGACTTACCTGTGCCGATATCTGCACCTAACTTGGAAGCTCCTACAGGCGGATGATGCCATCCTGAATAAACAATACAGGAAAGGAGCTTGTCAGGTTATTCTTTTACCTTAATGGTGTCTGTCTGGCTACCTGCTGCCTCTCCAGACTTTTGGGTCAAAGGTCAGGCTCAAAGACATGTTTCAGATCTTTTTGATGTCAACACTGTATTTCTTGTATGGCTTATAACAATGCTTTACTTTATGGCTTCGATTGACCTCACTTATAATTAAAATTATTCAATCTTCTTTGGCTGAATAAGAATTTGCTTAGTGTTAATTAATGTTATTCTTGGGAAATTGATATACTGTTTAGGTCGTGAAGACAAAAGGGACAGTTACTGGGCAAACAAGAACGCATCCGCCATCTTTTTTTGTCAACGGAGAGAGCGCGTAAAAAACCCCTACGCACTTAAAGTGAACAGTCACCCAGCGCACAACAGGTTAGTAATGCATAACCACCCTGAACTCACTTCTGGTGAATTATGCCTGTAACAAATAGTGTTATTAATGTCCGCTACAATACCATTTTATGTTGTGAAAATAGGGTGGACAGGGATAAAGCGGGTTGGAAAATGGGTGGGTGGGTGGATGGATGGATGTATGCAACAATGGGTAAGCCGTGTCGTGATAGTCTGCAGCTAATGATGCCATAGTCATCAATTTGAATTACAGAGCTTATTAGCGATAATTACATTTAATATTCCAGTTTTAGCCAATATTTCTCTTGAATATCACAGCCTTATGCAGCACAAGAGTTTTGAAGATGTTGACAAACTGACCGATTTTTAGCATGAAAGAACTCCACTGGCATCCAGAAACATAGGCAAAATTCAGAAAAGCACAACTACTACAGTGAGTATTTATACACACAGTACTGTGCGAAAAATCTCAGGCTTATGTTATAAAATGCAACATAAGTAACCGTGTGTCAGGTTAGCTATTTCGAAACATTTCCTAAAATCACCCCCGTATTTTCAGTAACCATCTGATATACCTGTGCATGTTTTGACCTTGTTTGGCTAATCAGTGCCTCATTGACTGTGTTTGTGTGTACATGTGCATGTAAACCCAGTCACTGTGAGTTATTTAACTAAAATAACTAAGCTGGGGTGACCCTGAGGAATGTTTTGTGAACCAAAACTGTGTTCTTATAGCCACTCCTTCATGTTATGGAAAACAGAATTTTTTATTTTTATTGTTTTAAGTTCTAATGTTAAGCTGTGTCTTTATAAGCAGATATATACATACTGCCCAGATAGTCTTTGACTGCCTAAGACTTTTGTACAATACTGTACTATGAACCTATTAGACTACAGTTGAGGCAACATAAAAAGAGATGAGCTGATGGCCATGATCAGGCTCACTGTATTCCTGTACTGGATAAGCGGATGGCGGATATTTAATGTTTGAAAAAACAAATAGTATCCTTTATTTTGCCTTAGAAAACCTTAGAATTACAATTTCAGCAAAATGAAAGAAATGCAAGAGACACTCAAGTATTGTGTGTGCCTCTTATACAAGGTAAACGGTACTGCTTAGTGTCCATATTTACAAAATTAATCATAGAGGCAACCATAGTTGATTCTCAGGGGATAATGCAAGGGATCTTCCACCACCCTATGTTTGACTCGGCCCTCCTGAATTAATATTTCTCTAAATCCATTTAGCAATTGGTCACATGGCTTTTGTACACACTTTGCACCCCCCCCCCCCACCAAATAGAACTGTCAGAGTTCTATATATCAGAGATATATTTTTCAATTAACCAGGTAAGATAACTAGCTTTCAATCAGTAGTAGAGGTCAATGGGGAGACTTTGGTATCAGCGGAGGCTGTGATTCCATCAGGAGCAAGTGGCTCCTCAGCTCAGTGGCAGTTCTGACACTGAGGGTGACAGAGTACTCCGTTCATTCTGCACTTGCACCCACCGGAGGTATCCCCAGGACCCTGTCATGGAGAAGGGAGAAAGCGTCACATGCGATGTACTTTCTGTGCACATACATGTGGCAGCTGTCATGTGACGGGCTTTGGAAATGGCCGGTCGTACATTGGGGCCCCAGCGCGCCTGGCGGGTCACCCAGCAGATCTCCGTTTTGCACATAACGCAGCACATCCAATCACAACCATCCTTCTTCTGCACGATGATTTTGCATCTGGGGCAGTTCATGGCCTCCCCAGTTTGCAGCATGGCCTGCCAGGGTTAGTAACACATTTTGAGTCTCGGATGTAATGGTGGGCAGCTCTGTATTTTGTTCAAAGCCTCGTGGACCGTTTCATTTAAGCTTGATCAAGCTTTATCTACATTTCCGATTGACCACAATAAACAGAACGCTAACAGTTTTCACTTTGTTCTGCAAAGACAATCAGAATATTAACATCTATTGGGAATTGCGGTACGGTTTATGGTTCAGACATCATGTGACGGATCTGATTGGTTAAAGGCTGAGTGTTTTTTTAAGGTACTCTTACGTTGAGCATCTCCGTGGTCTGTCTGGCAGCTACGTCGTTTTCGGCCCTGATGCGCAGGTCATCTTGGTATTCCTTGCAGTTCATGTCCTTGTGGATGGCCTAAAGAAGAGAAGCAAGCAGGCTTTAACTGCACTGCCTGGAAGCAGCAGACCTACTGTAGGTTAGCACTGCACATGCAGGCATTTCCTGTGTTTAAAGACTCCGTGGTACTAATTCAGCAGTCAAGGCTCGGATTTAAAATGATTATTCTCGGAATAAGTCATTTCCCCTGGTGTTTTAAGTATAGTAAAGAAATCTTAGGTAATGCTGAAGGATTCAGAAATTCTGGAGACTAACCACAAGCTTAATAATTATGTTTCAAGTCACTCTTTCAAATCACACACAGCAATGGGAATATTTGCAAGGTTAGGTCAAGAATTTCAAATTTCGGTTAATTTGTTCATTTGTATAGAACCTTTTCATTTATGTATGCAGGGTTTAAATTATTTGGCTTTGCAAGTGATCTGTCTGAGGCTCCTTTTTTTAGTCCGAATAGCTGTTCCCTTGTTGGAGCTGATGCCTCGGGCCTTGCTTAACTCTGAAATAACAGTAGATTTCCGCATAGGCAAAAAAGAAAAAGAAAAGAAACGGTGCGATATCAGTGACAAGGCTGAAGATAAGAGGAATGGGACAGGGGCAGAAGGACATTCGGATGGTGCTCACTTTGCAAAGCAGGCAGTTGGTCTCATGACAGAGCTGACACTCAAACTCGTTGACCTCGTCTTCGAAGATGCACCAGCCGGCACAGTCTGGTGTCTTGCAGTGGAAGCTGTTCTCACTGCGAGTCTCGGCGATGCTAAGCCTTAGCTCCAGGAACTTGGCATACTCTTCCGGAGAAAGAAGCTAGAACAGCACAGGAGGAACATACCAAGGCTCACTAACTATTCTCAATTAATATTTAGTCATCCGTCCATTATCGGTCACCATTAATCAGGTAACATTATTTGTATGAGCAAGATTCTGGTCTTGAAAGGGGACTCATCAGCGTCAGTTTAAAGCACCCACGTGGCTTTGGATTGTGTGAGGAAAGTACAGCATTTATAGGAAAGCCATGCAGCCATCTAGGAGCATCCAAAGTCCACACAAAGAATTTTTTTTTATCTTTTGCACAAATATGTTTCAGTTCACTTTGCAGTCATGTGCCCCAGACAGAGGGCGGGTGGATGGGCAGGTGAGCAAGTGGCAGGCCTTACGGCTTGTATTTCCCTGTCCTGCAGCTTGCTTTCACAGGCATAGAAATCATTACTGTATGGACAGGACACTTCAGCATCCATGCTGTTTGTGATTGTTCCTTTCAAACAATCCCTATAGAAATAAAACAGAAAAACACAATGTCTGCATATTTTCTTTAATTCTGACATTCTATTTACATTCCTTGCTGGCCCTCAAGTGCTAAATGCAAAAACATTAAAAAGTTTTCTCAGTGTTTTGCATGTTCTATCTATCAATCTATCAATCTATCTAATCTAATCTAATAATTATAGTCACTGTCTGTCTTTTTTTTATTTATTTTTGTCTGTTGTTTTGAGGCCACCATAAAATATCCCTGTCAAATTCACAGGAATTCACAGGCCTCACTGCTGCTGCGTGCACATTTATTACAGACAAGGGGAGGCCTGCCAGAGGTGGACAAATGGACTCGTACTTGCAGAAATTGTGAAGGCACTCGCGAAGTGTGGCGCCATCTCCTGGAGCTACTGCTGTAAAGCATACAGGGCACTCCACCTCTTCTTGGTTAGGGATCAGGTTGTGTTCCTCTGTTTCTACTAGAATACGGAAATTCTTCACCCTTTCATCTTCCAGGGCCTGCAAAGTTAAAAATATATTCAAAATGGCACTGTCATTGTCTGTTGCCTTGTATTAATATATATCACCAGAAATAATATACAATATCCTGTAAAAGGACCTTCATTAAAGTAAACAAACATGATACAATCAGCTTATAAGAAAAGGGCTAAGCAAAGGAGTAACACAAAGAGAGCGCCACCTGCTGGTACTGCAGGCAGGCAATCTCCTCTTTCTGCATCCTGTTCACTTCCTCAGCATCTGCCTGGTAGTCCTGGGGCACTTTGTAGTCTGCTGGCGTCGGCTCCCCGCACATCTCACAGCCTGGACGTGTCGGTTTGTTCACAAACGTGCATATGGGACAGGACCACCCCACCTGCACATGCACCATGATGAGGATGACTGTTAAGTCCAGTTAAGCACTTTATGTGATGCATTGTCATGACTATCTTAACATAAAATACTGTTTTTAAAACTGGGACATTATCAGAAAGTGGCATGAATGGATTGTTACATAATCTGAGATTTAACCCGGAGCAGACATAGAACGAAAATGTAATCATGGTGGCCTCAAGACCAATGAAGGGGAAGACGGGAAATAAGTAATAAACTAATACCCATTCATAGTTTGCATATTACACACATTCAAAATGTGACAACTTTACTGTAATTTGTCTACTGCACTGTTTAATAATAAATGCATCTTATTTTCAGTTTTGCTTGTGTAAATGTATGTTTTGGCAATATATATATATATATATATATATATAATAAATCCAGTGCTGGCATATGCAAATCAAAGAATATGCCCCACTGCACCCGATTACGAGCTACCTGCCACTTTAGTACAACAGAGTTTATTTATTTCTAACTTGAACTCCCTGATGTATTGGATAGAGAAATTATATTAGCCAAACAGGAACATGAGCAAAGACAGTGCAAGTCTGTACAGTGCACCAGTGAGAGTTTGCCTACAGACCAATACACAATGCACCAAACATACGATTTACTCAAGTCCGAACTGAAAAGTTAAGCATCTAAAAGTAATCGGGAATGCCCTCCTCTATACACAGAGTCTGTGTTTGGGCTTATTAGATCCCAACCTGTGGCTTTGGAGGAGGTTTAGGTCCAGGCTTGGGTTTCAGTTTAGGGGGCAGTTTTGGGAGGACATGTGCTGCTTCAGTCTGCAGGTCTAGTTTTCCTCCAGCACCTCTGGCCTGAAGTGATTCTGCTACAACGGTTCCAATGATGTCTTTAAAGAATACAGACATGATCAGTACCTATTTACCATCAGACCTGTGCTACTGACTCTTGATTCTCTTATTCATATGTCTGCAATTACAGATTAGTAACTGTCATCATGTGATTTTTGCCTCCTGTCATTAAAAATATAATGTGACTCAATCAGCAGGATCTGTGTTTAATATGTGCCGCTCTGGAAAAATTTGAGACCACGCTATATTTTTTAAACATGCACTCTGCATTTTTAAATTCTGGTTTAATCCTGGTTCTGCTGGCAGAAGGCTACAGCTGGCTGACTCCATACTCAACGTTTCTAAGACATCAGTACGTAAGATCAAGGTGAAGCAGGAGACACTGGGAATGACCAGAAACCAGCCAGGTAGAGGGGGCAAGTGACTTCCAAATGCCAGAGATGACCCTCCACTTAACTGACAGTGTCTCATGAATTGGAGGATGACCTCAGGTGACCTTTAAAAAGAATGGGAAACATTAAGTGGTGTGAAGTGCCCTGCTAGGACTGACCTTTAACCTTCTGGAAGAGCGCATGATTACTCCTAGAAGCCCTTAATGACCCATAAAGCAAGGAAGAAGTCTTTCATCAATTAGAAGCAGCAAAGAGCCAGCCTGGAGCTGTATATATGATAAAATGTGTATTTTACACAGGCGCATAGGCATAAACTGAGAACGTTTTTGCCGTGGTCTTCAATTTTTTCCAGAGCTGTATACATGTTAACACATTCAGACATATTTGTTTTGCGTTCCACTACATCTAAGATATTTTGAGTGGTACTTTGTGTCAGGAGGTGGGGAACTTACCTTCTAGACGATGGAGTTCTTCATATTGCTTCTGCTGCTCGCGGCTCAGGTCTGCCTTCGTAGCTGACCTGAGGTACAGATACGCCTGGTCTCCGTCCCTCCGCACCCCATGGCCGAGGAGCGTCTCGTCGTCACGGGCAAGGCGCTTGCCAATTACCCAGGCTTGCAGGCTTGGGTGAAATCCATATTCCTTGCTCACCTGTACAGACGCAGAGCACATCAATAAGGCAAAGAGCACCAGATATCCAGGGGCCAGTTTGTTGATTCGGGTGCCCTACTTAAAGAGTTACCCCCACCCCATTGAAGCGATTGTTTGTGGTTCTGGAGCCACATGCAAATGCTTATTCTGGGTTCTGATAAAGACCTGCTGGTGATATCACTGCAAAGCTCTCCATAATGTACACGCACACGTGGGTATATAGTGCGGTGGTTGGGAGGGTAAACGGCCCTTGTAAAACATTTGTCATAAATTAAAACCTGGGCTATGATAAACCTTTTCTTTCAGTTCCGAGATCTTCATCCGCGTTGCCACTGTCATGGTTATGGGGGCAGTTAATTCTTGAACGGCGTCTTCGATTCCAACCTTTAGCCTGAAGGACAACAACTTTATTAAAACATACTGGTTCAGAGAGTTTAGGCAGATAGATGGACAGACGGGAATCCCGCTGACAGACCGTATCTGGTTGTCGGGGTGCGCTTCGCCGCGGATCCCCACGGAGACCGGCAGGCTTAACTCCGCCAGTAAGGACGCGTTTGTCGCGGCAGCTTCTTTGTCGCCGCTGCTGAGGGCTTCGCTTAGACTCCGAGCTAAACCCTCCGCTGTTAAGAAGTTACAGATG
>JAODKL010000128.1:11517518-11532454 GCA_026780765.1 Petrocephalus schoutedeni
ATTTTTACAGTTTTTGAAATTGGAAAGCCAACAGCTTGCTAGAGTATGAGGGTGTTCCATAGAAGTTAAGCTGATTGTTCCAGCAGTTCTTTATTTAAATTTCTTGCTTTTTCTTGCACAAGCTTGCACTACTCTACTGTGTCCATAGGCATTATTTTATTTATATTCAGGATATATCTTTACTTTTGTATGAAATGTTTTTATATGAAAAGCTTTTACTTGCAAGTCTGAGAACGATAATATTCTTTCTTTGTATAATATCACCATAAAATCCTACACAAATGTATACCCAGAGAGGTGAGCATGGACTTTGAATCAGTATAAGAATTATACTTTTGTTTGCATGCGTTTAATGTATATCAGCTATATGGTCACTAGAGAATTTCAGAACAAAAATGCCATAAGAATTTTTGAGTGGTGCTGAAAGCCTTTTTGCGATTGTATGCAGTACAATGTTTATGTTCAAAGATTCATTTCTCTGTCAAACATGCTTCACTATTCTAATCTTGGTTGCTCTTGTACAGAGTGAGGCATGATACTGCAGAATCCAGACATTGATAAGGTTAAGAGGGACACATTAAATTCTTTATAAAGTTCCATTTTTGGACACTAGATGTCACCAGTTCATTATTTCGTCATAATCTTTGTAGCTACATATAATCTTGTTGGGTCTGCATTTTCCAAAATTTTCTATGTATGTTAAGATTTTTTGTATTGTGTTTTGAAGCTGGATGCTAAAAGTGTATTCCAGTTGTATTGGTGAGCAAACTTTCTGGTTCAACTATTGATTTTAACAAATCCATATTTCTGTATGGCTTAATTGTTGCAGTGTGCTGGCATGGTCAGTTTCATAGAATCCTGATGCCAGAAAAGCCACGGCTGTAAGAATCCTAACGTAGAATCATAACGTAAGTGTAAAGAGCTCTTGAGACATGTATTAGTTGTTTTTGCCATATTGTGATGATTAATATTTAAGGGTTAATTCTTAATTAAAACCACCACAACTGGGATCAGTGAGTAGTCAGTTGCTGGCTTGTAATGTAGTATTGTTAATTCTTATGTCTTGACCTTTGATTTAACCAAAGCTGGATCTGCCTTTTAATGTTCTTGTATTTTAACATGTGAATAATTGGTTGTGAGTAATCGAAGGTGTTACGCAAATTCCATTTCTTCACTCAGCAGTACTGGTCAGATTCCCTGTTTTTGTGTGGTATTATTATTATATATATTTTTTTGCGTGCTGTTAATGAGCCAGTCGGGATAGGTATTTTTCCATTTCCAGTTACATGATGCCTTGTAATCTTCTGTATAGGAATCTAAATTCTGTATTTTGCTTTAACTCAAAACATTTCAACTCGGACACATTTGAGTTCAAGTAGAATTCACAGTGAATATATATTGTTAGAAATTTATACCAGCTCAAGAATATGATACTGGACATTTGGGACAAACGAATAACTTGTAACATTTTATTTTAACAGTTAAAAAAAATTGAACTCTGAATTTGTCATATATTTTTTACAGTTTGTGCTCTTATATATACATATACTTCTCTTTATTTGTCTATGTATATAAATATAAAGTGCTTTTGAGTTTTTAAAGACTATTATGCTATTACTGGATGTCTGATCCAATAAACATTCCTCTTAAACATATCTGTCTTCGCTGGAGTATTTACATATGATTAATATCGCTCATTCCAAATATAGACATTCAAATTTCCATGTCAGTTTAAAATTAAAGCCTGAGTTATATTTATTTTTGCTCTGCTTATTTTAATTTGTTTAATTTCAGTTTTCCTGAAAAGGACCTGGAAAATTTATTGCGGTACTTGTTTTTAACACTTTTTATTTAGTTTTTGGATTTTTGTCTCTTTAATTATGTTAGGCTGGAAAAAGTTCCCTTCTAATATTGCCCCGTAAAAAAAATAAATAAATAAAAACAGTCATAAAATCCTTTAATTATTTAAGCACAGTCAGGAATTAAACTTTCTTTTTGGCTTTTTTCCATTTTTGCCAAAGATTTGTTTTTGTTTAAGTAAAATGGAACGTTCTTTTTAAACAATAATAACTTCATGTTATACATTGTTATATCTGTTCAAATGCTGTGTGTTATCCACTCCGTGGCCATATGGTGCACCATGCCACAGAACGGCGACGCGTAAATTCCGAGTCATGAGGGCTGCCTTACGAATTTGATGAAATGTCCAAAACCTCACCACAGGAAAATGCCCTTCCCGTACCACGCCTGAGTTTGGTGAATAGATGCTTCTGTTACAGTCAAATAGAAAAGTACATCCTCATAGCTGACAATATTACATAGAAAGTGAGGAATACCCTGCAGTGAAGAACACAGCCATCTGTGTGGGATGTGTCACACGGTCTCTGTGGGGATGACGTTGACCACGGTAAAATGTCACGGTCCACATCCCAGTTTTCTTCAGCCTTCCCAGCATACTGCTGGGTTTTGCGGCTGACATTATACAGCTACTTCAATGGCGTGTATCCTTATATAATGACATTTCGATATGCATCTGACAGGAATATGCAGGTTACGCAAGGAAACGTGTCCCCGGGCATCTGCTCAGAGGCCAGGCTATCTAGTAACACAATATCTATACACGCAACACTGGCAAACCTGACCTTATCAATACCATGACCATTGCTGTTGTTTATCAATTCTTTCTTTCCTAAAGAAGGCAAGGTCACATCATTTTATGGCCATGAAAACAACATTTAGCTTTGAATTGAAGAACTCACACGACTCAGTCTGAATGTGTCGTTAGCGGTTCTATACTCTTTGAATAGTTTCACAGTTAGTTAGCACCCAAAGCTTTTTTCTTAAAATGTGCCAAGCAAAACCAAAAATAAGCACAGAATCTAGATGCCAGCTTTTCTGGTCATGTCACTGGCCTGCAGGGTATGGGGGGATGGAGATATAAGTCCCAACCCTGGAAGTGTGAAGCACCCTGTGGAAATTAATTTTACAGTATAAACAATAACTGGCTGAACCAAAGTTTAGCTGATGATGTGTTTCACACTTTTAATTATTGATCGAAATAGGACGGGGTTATCTTTAATGTTCAGTCGATTTGGTCAATCAGTATACAAAAATTATTTTACCATGCAGTTTTAAGTCTGATTTTAAGTCTGTCCTGGATAAAAACACATGTATATCAGGATAAAGAAACATTAGCTTCTTCAGAGGAAAACAGAGGTTATCGGCATTCATCAGAACCGAACAGGCGGTGATGCATTTTGCATGATTTTTATTGTGCGTTCTAATCATTTCGAGTGATACTTCCACGGTAACTTCCTGGAACTGGTCAATAGTTGATTGTTTCATAGATTCCTTTATAATTAAATTGTTCACTTTTCAGCTGGTGAGAAAACACTTTATAACACTTCATTTTAATGCCTGTGCTCCCTTTCTACAGATGTAACTGAAAAGACATTAAAAGTTCTGTAAGAAAATGGTAAGAATTCAGTTTATATTGCTGTACAATTCACCAGGAAAGGAGGACAAAAGGTTACTTTTTTGCATTTTTATTTCTTATTGGCAACAACAAAAAATATACACTTATTTTAAGGGACTTATTACACACCCCCAAAACAAAAACAACCATGTAGTGTGCATTTTCTCTGCATAATGTTTATTTACAAAATTCACAAAAAAGGGTGGTGATTTAAATGCGAGAACAATAACGCGTGAGGAACACAGGGAGTTGTGAAGGTTCCAGGTCCGATTCTTCTTAATGCCTCATTGAGGTCCGCAGACCGTGACCACCAACTTTAGACTGGGGTTTCGTACAGGTACCAGTTCACTGTCAACCTCATCCAGATCCTCCCCAGTGTGGCGCAGACACTGACATTAATTATATGGTGGACCTATCTGGGAACTGAGACAGCGTGCACAGAACGACATAGAGCACATTCTTCATACAAAAAGGAACCCTGCACTTTAACTAATGGGTCATTTTCACTGTTGCAGGCAGAATGTCAAGCTACCGCCATCGACAATGAAAAAAAAATGGGTTCAGTTTACCAAGATCTATACACTGAGGACAGCTACAGACGATTCTTTGGTTACAAAAAGCACCTCGTATTTGGTTCTGTCTATGTCTGGTGAGGATAAATTAGAGGGATAAAACAGGAACTAGAAGACAAAAAGGCACTTAAATGGTTGGATCTAGATTTTCACTGCAAACTATGCAAACAGTACAAAAAAGGGCACAAATATTCTTGTGCATCAAGTATTCCAGGATTGGTTAACATTAGAGGTAACTCACACCGGCCATTAAGACCTAAACAGACAAATTCTCTCTCACAGGCCTCTTCCATTGACAGTTTTGCTCGTTCTCGAAATGAAACAGACTACATAGAGGGAAAAATACTGGTAAGAATTGGCTGGACAATGCAAGGGCAGGCGGCTGGATTCGGAAGAGGGTCATTTTCAATTTAAGCAGAACGTCACTAATCACGGACCTGAAGCCACCGGTCTAGTCAGACGTTTTGTCAACTTCAGCTACATTGAGGGGAATTGCTGAACCACAACAAAAACATCAATCCTACATATGCTTCTGAAAAGACAGCTCATCTTTCCCCTGTCAGCTTTGCATGGTTCTCCCTTGATAGAGAATACATTTTTATTTTCTGCAGGTGAAACATTACTCTCACCACTGGAGAACAGGGAGAAGGAAATGTAGACTTCAACCAAGACTCTCGTTCTCTCATTTTACTTTGAATTACAGAAAGTCCTCGTCTTCATTTTTTCCAAAGTCTGGGACGACTTGGTCCGTGCAGTTCCTGGGGGAAAGGTGGTTGCTGGTCGGCAAGGGGCTGGGAGAATTCAGCCAGGGATGCAGCAAAACCTCACTGGACTCCAGTCTCTCTGAGGGGGCCTTTCGTAACATGCACCTCACCAGGCATTTTGCGCTGGCGGAGAGCGAGTCCGGTACCGTGAAAACCCCCCGGCGGATTTTGCCGAACAGGGCTGCGGGCTCCACGTCCTGGAAGGGGTAGCGGCCCACCAGCATTGTGTACAGCACAACGCCGAGGCTCCACACGTCGGCCGCCTTCCCTGAGTACGAGTGCCGTGAGTTGAGGATCTCCGGCCCTACGTAGGCCGGGCAGCCGTGCTTGTCGGTCAGAGAATCGTCCTCCCCTTTAAGGATGCATGAGTCCTCCAAGTCCTGCAGTACCAGCTTCGTCCTGTAAGGGCAGTTGAAGAAATGTTAGTCACCTCCCCCATTCCCAAAGCACAGCGATCTGTTAAATATAAATTTTAAATTCTCTTGGGTCGTTGCTATGACATTCGCGCCACCTTGCTCCTACAGTAAGTTAGTCGTCACACGTTATGCAAGCGGGAAGCGCTCGTTTTACTTTTTCTGGAGCTTAACAGTTTGCTTCACACATCTATTCGCATTAACTCAGTCAAAGGAAAAAAAAAAAACAAAAAGGCACATTAATATCTGACAGCCCACAGGCAAACAGATGTACAGCGTAGCGACTTGCAAACATAATGTTTCTATAAACAGCAGTGGTACAGAGTGATAGCATCAGCCCTGGTGATAGCCAACACTCGCGACTCGAGAACGTACATGCTATATGCAAATCAGAACGTGTGATGCAAATTTAAAATGGACATGGCCAGACATTCAATACTCCTGCTGAAAATATACAAGGCTATTAGACTGGTAAACCTATGAGTGTGTCTCGTTATAGCCCAAAGCCAAATTGTGTGGCAAGCTAAATTTAGGGTCCATTTTTTAGCCATGAAACTAACCTACACAGAGCTGACATTTAATGCTATATAACCGCACAGCACGGAGGGATTTTCGATCTCGCACAAGCGAGCATTTCACCCGCTCTTGTTTGCACGGTTGCTATAATATCTTGGGTCGCGTGGAGCTAGCTCAGTGTCGATGACTCAAACATGCCCATCGCCCCCGCAGGCCTGTCTTGTTTTTGTGGCCCGACGGAAGTTCAGAATCAACGCTCTCGTTCGCTCAACACGCGCCCTGACATTTCCGTCGAGTTCTCGATGGAATATGCGCGCCGTTTGAAGGAACGCCAAGCGGAAGCCAAAGCGAAGAGACCCGTCAGCTAGCGGATCACTCGCCTCCCGGAGACCGGGGCCCATCACGTGATGCCCATAACGCATGCTTTTGGCCGGGAGTGTGGCTGCCATCCAGATTCATTACCCGAAACACAAGCGAGGCAGCTTCCCGCCAAATATCTACGCATCCACTGTTGTATGCAAACGCTTTTTTTTTTTTTTATGTATGTAAACCTAACAAGCCTAACGGGACATAGGCATTAAATTAATTGAAAATGAAAAAACACAAGTAATAGCAAAAATCATCTCTTAAATGAAAATAATACCTCAGATTTTGGACAGGACACCTGACTGTCCGAGGATACTGCAGGTCATTAGTCGGGACCAGACCCCAACCGCCCACCCCATTAAAACTCCCTGAATACACTGGTTTAGCATCATTGTTGTTCATCCTACATTGCAGTAGCACCCTGCCACAGTACTCCCTGCTTCTGCCTGATAGCTTAATGGACAGACTAGGCTTTAACGTCACATTATAGGCTAATTCAGTGAACAAAGGCATGGGAGCAGGTTTCTCAAAGCTCTGGTGCTTATGGCAGTTCTCAGATGGTATTGGGCGGGGGGGTACTGACCTCTGCCTGTCGGTAAAGACGAACTTGCGCAGTTTGAGATCGCGCAGCACAACGCCATGCCGGTGACAGTGAGCCACGGCGGCGGCCATCTGCCGGAAGAGCCCAGCCGCCTCATCCTCGGGCAGCCGCTTGCAGGTCCGCACGTAGGAGTGCATGTCGCCGTGGCTGCGCTCGAAGAAGACATAGGCGCTGCGCTCGCCAGTCACCACCTCCGAGATGGGCACCACATTCTCGTGCGGCAGCAGGAGGGCGTAGGGGGCGATCAGCTCCTGGTACTTCTTCATGGGGAACACCTAGGGGTCAGAGCGGTGGTCAGCAGGGTAAACGCGCCGCACTCATTCTACGTGTAACCAGAAGTCTGCCTTCTTGGGCACGGACTCATCAAAAGTGAAGTGCTATTGCAAGATTTCAGCACAGTGGGGACGTCTGCGCTTCTGAAGTTCCGGGCAAAAAACCTCCCCTGCTGCTATTGTACTTAAGGCCTGACAAATGCCACGGCGACACCCTCTGTTTGACAAAAAAAACACCCATCCCCGGCAGGTCACCTTAACCTGCAGCACACTGCACTGCGAGGGAAGCTCCCTCTGCCTACTCGTCCAGGGTCTCCTCTAATTAAACAGATGCCATCTAGACAAGTGATGTGCCATACCTTGCACGTGTACTCCTTCTCGGTGACGCTGTGCACAGCCCTATGCATCTGTGAGCCCTCCATTTTCTCCAGGAGGATGTAGGGTCCGATCTGGGAAGCACTGGGCTGCTCCCCCCCGCCGGGCCTTGGGCTCTGGGTCAGAGGGCGGAGGAAGGGGGCCAGGCCTGGAGAGGGAGGCTGGCTCAGGCGGGGGCGCTTGCATTTCGGGGTGTCAGCATCGAGGGATTCCTCAAAATCCACACGCTTCAGGCGCAGAGGAAGAGTGCATGGGCCGGGCTGCACGTTCACGCTCATCTGCAAGACAGACACTGTCCATAACACCACTGCCAAGCAACAACTCTTCCCAGCAAAGGAAAAACTACAAGGAATAAACTACACGCGACAGATTGCCAAGTGCCGTTTGGCAACCTTCCAGCATAAAACTGCTATACCAGGCAACCTGTCCTTACCTAATATTGCACCACAAGCATGCAATTCGCCGATAATCGGGTCACTTGACGCAAGGCTATTGGATCTGAGGAGAATGGTCGCAATCAGCCGTGCTAAAGCCCGGAAATCCCTTTCGGAGATAAAACCCATATTTTGTCAGACTGGTATGACGTCACCCCCTCCTTGGCGTCCGGACTGACGCTCGTCTCCCTTCTTTCGAGGACAATAGGCCTGCATGACGGCCGCGATCCAAGCGAGATCAACTTATTCCTCCCGTATTATATATCCAAATGCAACTGAACAACCCCCCCAGGGGACTGCGAATCACCCAGACGGTTTTAAAGCCACAATTCCGGTCGATCCGTACCACATTTAAATAAATAAAATAATAGCGATGTCTGTGGAGCATGCAAAAAGACTGTCTTAATGGATCGCTTGGATTTCTTAATGTACTAAGCACGGTGAAATATCATCCCCCATTGCAGTATGCTGATGTGTAACAAAGAGATGACTGGACAGCGGAGGAGGTGATTCATAAACGCCGCTGCATCCCCTTTGAAATAACAGCTTGTGACGCCGCGCAGGATGATCAAGCCGGTGATTCTGCATTACTAAAACAATAAATGACTTCAGCCATTTCGAAATATCTAACATAGGCTCTATGCATCAGCGCTGTAAGGCCAAGATCATACATTTGGCCTTTAACGCCGTGATGCCAAGCCGGCGATCGCGAATTTTCTATTCACAAAGCTGCAAGTTCATAACGAGTGATCAGAACCGGCAGACCCCATTTAAAAGTTAAGCAATTCACGGTCGCAGCATTATTTTGCTAATTATAAGTTGGCACGGATGTCCCCGCTTTTAATAATAAAACAGAAGCCAAGGACAGGATATCTCGGTGCGTAGCTGTAACTGCACTTGTGAATGGGGTCATTTCTCTGATACAGTTTGAACCAGAATTGCATCATCGCCTCCATGAAGTTTAACCGAGATATTTCCCCCCCTCCTTCCCAATGTAACCCTATAGGACTATTCATGTTTAAATCATGTAGGACTCGATAAGACTTGCGCATGTTGACTAGCAACGACCGGATCTGTCATTTAATACCATTAACACGCAAAGAGAAGACATTGACTTTTACCTCGTCCGTGGAAGACAAAGGCATCTGCTCTTCTCCAAAAAAAAACCGCACAAATGCTATGGCAATTCCCGTTTCAGTGCCCTATTTTTCTTTTTCAAAAAAACATTCCCAAAAGACAAACGTTGCGAAAATCAAATGAAAATTAAAAAAATAAAACTTCAAGTTACTTTCGATACAGAATCGAGAGAAAAAAACTATTCAGTATAAAGATAATGGCGATTTTTTTCTTGAGTCCACTGTAAAGGAAAAAAACAAGTACTGAAACAGCTATACGTTAAATGGTCGCCTTTGGTTTTATTTGTTATAATGTATCCGGAACTTTCCAAAAGGAAAGAAAAAGCAGCCGAATCATATATGGTCGCGATCGACTTAAATGCTCAGCGGATGGCTTTGTAGTAGCGGACTTGCGTAGTTTTCACCGTGCACCGGTGATGGCTTTTGTTGTCCTTACGGGGCTCTTTGTTCGCTATTGCCGCTGAATTAGCGATCAGTCCGAAATGCCCGGTGTTTCGGGTGCACGCCGATTCACCGGGGCTCGACTGCAGCGCTTCGCTCCGTCCTGTGCCGCTTTCTCCCTGCTCTCGATCAAACTTTAAAAAGGCGATCGTGAGAGTCGGATGTCCAGCTAGCGTCTCTTTATCGTACGTCGGAAAGCAGCCGAGCTGGAAGTCGGAGATGCGTAAATAAATTAACATCAAAAGAACCGATTTGCTCCCCAGCCCAAACCAGACGGCTTAATCCAATTAGTCGGACGATCCGCTTCGGGTGTCGCCTCCAGCCTGACCCGATCTCCAAGCAGCAGGCAAACTGCGTCGACCCTGGCTATAGGACAGTAATGTCTAATATCCTTTGCTTGCTTTACAGTAGGGTTTCAAGTTAATGATGCTGACTGCCTGTGATTGCGACATCCTAGCTCCGCCTAGCTGCCTTTTTTTCTGATGACAGGAAGGTTGACAAAGCCAGGCAGCGCCGACGGACGCGACGTGCCGCTGCCCCCCGCCCTGTAAATGCACATTTAGCCTAGGAAGAGGCGTGGCTCCCCCCGCTATTTGTTATTGTGGCGACTCTTAACAAGTTACACATTGCTAACTAACATGCCACATTATTGCAATCTCACGATCCGCGGATAGTGAGTAGAAAAAAGCCGAAGCTGTTTAAATGCTTCATATCTTAACCCATTGCCGTTTGTCGCTAGCTTACATTAATAACATAACTTTATTTGCATTAGACTTATCATTCCTTTGATCGAAGTAACTGTGGAGTCGGATCGGCATAAAACTATAAACATGGATATTCCCCTTATGGAAAATAGGGTTTACCATGGAAAGGTTAAGATGAGGTCATGAGCAACAGTTTGCCATAGCACGATCGGCCCCACCCTTCGGCATATGACTCAATGCCTGTGATGGTATTGCACCACTGAGTAATTAAAATACTAACAAGCTGAGATAAAAAGGAAAAGGAAGGACGGCTGCATGGAAACCTCACAAGCAGGAGCGGCATGATTTCGATTATTCAGCGACAACACATGCGTTACTATGGGGCGTCACTATATTGAGTTACGCAACTATACGCAATGCCCAAATGCTTCTGTTTCATCACAGTTTTTTAACTTTCTCTACGGTTTTTGAATATACATCGGGAAGAATTCGAGCATTATATAACTATCAAAGCTAGACAAACGCAGGCTACAGTAAATGTCTTAGGCTTCTTCAGATTGTGCTGTGCGCGGTGTTGTTCAGAGGGAAGTGGCAGATGGCGCGCAGGTTGATATGCTTCCTGCAACCTGCTCCATTTAGGTGCTACAGCTACCGCTTCGGCTCCATTTCAAGTTCGGCTTGCAGCCCCGGCTGCATCCGGAGTTCTCACATTTTCCCCAGGGTCGAGTGGGTTTCTTCCGGGTCCCTATGCTTTACTCTTTTTTTTTTTTTTTTTTCGAAACTCACATTCACACACTACGTAGGCGTGCTTGTTACAGCCCGATTTATGACTCTAAATTGCCTAAAAGAGGGATCGGCTGACTTGCCCCACATCTAGGACCCTAACTGGATTAACGATTACCGACGACGGGTGAATTTTAAGGAGGCACCGCTGTAAGACGTGCCCCGACTTTTACCGAGCATCGGAAGTGGTAACTTGCGTGTTTAAAGCTATAGTAATTCGTGTCACACTTACGAGAGAGCTGTGGGCTAAGCTTAGGTGTGTCCGACATGCGGATTCGTATTGATGCGTGCAATCATTGAGTAATTTACTATTCGCTTGACGTGGACACACGAGCAAGGGGTTTATAGAAGATTTATAGAGGTTTTGGGGTGCTGTTTAAGTGGGTGATCACAGGTGCCTTTGAAAACTCATAGTAAGTAACCTGGATTTTGCGATCAACATGTAAAGCGTATCATTAAACTAGAAACGTAAGTCATTAGCAATGGAAAAAGACCGTCACCCGGAGAAATGGGTGATGAGTGATGTACATTAGCAGAAACACAAGAAACTGACACTTGATATAATATTTGTTCCTGCCACAGGAAACATTTTGCTTGGGGAGATTGACATGCAGACTTAAAAATCCAAGAAACCATGCCGTTTCATAACTTATGACCGACTGCATAAAAGTTATTTAAAAATGTGGGCTACGTCACAACTGGGCAAATGCATCAATCCACGAAATATTAATCGTTATCTGTATTATCTGTATATGTGCATAACTTTACATTGAAGTGTTAAATATTTATTTAAGCCTAAATGGCAGGACCATAAGAATAATCTATTTATGAATGCATACAATTTACCACTATATTTCAGCTCCTGTAACGGAGAGACTTGTGGTCCTGGGGATCCCCCGCCTCCTGCTCTGTAATTCCCCCCTGTACTGTAAAGGGGTATGTAAGATGGGTGGATGTTTAGGTTTTTAGCTTGTATATTTATGTAATTATAATGTTTGGGTGTTTATAGCCTTTTACCATAATCCTGGCTAATGGAAATTGTCATGCAATACCCTGGCCTTGTATGATTAATGGATGCCAAGAAAAATCTCTCTTATCACCAGTAAAATAAAACATTAAATTCTGACACTAGTATTCTGTCTCTTCTAACTTCACCTCAAAAATGTCTCCACCCTAGCTGCATATCCACAATAAATAAAATGTGAATGATTTCTGTGATGCTTGTTGTATATTTTACTTTTAAATGACTGATTACAGTTAGTCCGGCGTGAAGCTTTGACGTCACAGCCTTTTGTAGCTATGGTTTGTGTCTTGACTGGCTTATTTGAAAACCCTGTTATTTTACAAACACCAGCTATGCCCCGTGTGATAGTTCTATACAGAGTCTCAATACAGAAATCACATACACATGCATGCTCACGGTTCCTAAATGAATTCTGAGGGAAATGCAGCACTCCTCTTTGGTGGGAAGCCCCCTAAACGTATCTGCTAGTCTGTGGTCCTAAATTGTATCACTGGCTGTCTGCGTGGGGGGGTTGCACCTCTTTGCCGGAGACACCGAGTAGGAGGCTTCTTGCTTTTTTGGTAAAAAAAAAAGCACAAACCATTGTGGTCTCACAACAACTGAAACAGGCATAATTTTGCCTAGACTGTGGGCTGACTGCCTTTTAGATGGAAACATTTACTGTGCAAAGCAGAAACTTCAAATTCATCATAAAAAAAGTGAGTAGTTGTATACTAAATTTCCACTAATGTGCAATATTTCTTTATCCCTGCTGTATTTGTTGACAAAATGCATCATTTCGCCTAGAAAGATGCATATCACGGCTGATGAATATGTCACCTTCCTCTTTGTGTCGCGGCACACTTCAAAGTCACCAATTACTTGAGCTTCATTTTAATTTCACTACAGGTCTTTTCTGGACTAAGAGAACCACCCATGTTGGGTCAGGTAATGTTATCCCCATGAGAGCCAAGCTCTTCCAAGCGCAAAGCAGCCTGCAAAAATGACATATAAATATATATGAGGATAAGGCGAGACCTAAGTGCAAGGTGGCCAAAAGGTGTCTCCTATTTAGCATAGACTGCCGTTGACCTGTGCTCTACTCCCGCTGCCCCGTTGTTAGAAAAGAGGAAGGTCACAAATAAGGAAACACTTCAGTCAGCCTGCTTGATACAGAGGGCACAGCAAAGGTGTCTGAAGCTAATGGGATTAGCATAGTGCACTTGAATAACTTCACCTTATGGATCCTAGATGTATACTGGACTTGGTGGCAGGCTTTAGCCTAATTTCTGTTTCTACTTAAATATAATGGGGTGCATTATTGAGGTAGCTGTAAATAGTTGGATAATGTAGAAAATGTTTTTTTTTTTTTGTTTTTTGCCCCCCCCCCCCCCCCCCCATCCACTTAAGTCCTTTGTTGTGAAGGACTGGGGGGTGCAAAGTTTGGCTGCTAGCTGGCTGATTAATGTGAAGGCCTTCCGGCAAGTGGCTGTGAAGGGAGATGAGCTGCGCCCCGCCGCACGGCCGTTGCTGCTGCAGACCAATGGGCCGCTGCATCACGCGGTTTTGTGCAAGAGCCCAGTTAATCAAAACCCCAGAGCCTTTCAGCGGCGGAAAGGGAGGTTTAAATAACAGGCCATCAGACTCCATTCATCTGCCGTGTTTTTGTAAATCCAGCAGTGCTGATTGTGAAAGGCCCGCATTCCAGTGCCACTTTGGGTCCTGCAGCATAAACAAGCTGTGTTGTGGAATATTTTTTTCTCTCTCTTTTTACTCTCGATGACTGCCTCAGTTTTGGCAAACGGCTGTAGGTCTTGTCGAGAGAGGCGTGCTTCCCAGCCCTAAAATGTGCTAGAGCTTTACGATCCAGATCTGAAGCTGGGTGGGAGAATTTCATGGTAAGCCCATTTCCCATTTTAATCGTTCAGTAAGGATAAATAGTGTCAAGAATGTTCAGAAATCTCCAGAACAACACAGACAATATATGATATGGTCATTTCTATTAAATGCAATAAGAAAAAAGGAAATGAGCCCGAATCAACAAATTAACTTCACGGGGTTTATGCAAATGAACGTTTGGTGGCTTTCTTCATTGCTAATTGTTTATTGCAGCTCAGTGGAGTTCCCCCGTCTAATACTGCCAGTGTGAGACGACCTGCCATTCCCTCCCTCTGAACCAGCTGGTGAATTCATCTTTCAGCAGCCACTTTGTCTGTCCATCCATCCATCCACTTGTCCTATTCATGGTCACGGGGGAGCTGGAGCTTATCCTGGACGCTATGAGCGCACGGCAGGGAACAGCAAACAGGATGGGGCACCAACCCATCACAGGGCACACATTCACACTGCTCACTCATACATGCACACCCACGGGCTATTTGGTGCAGCTACTTACTTTGTGATTTAACCCTTTTCCCGTGATAACTTCCCCATGTGAAATTTGCCTACCGTTTAATGATGCTCTGGGGTCAGACTGACCCCAAACACGGGATAGGGGTTAAAGGCACGGAGTAACACATTCTGACACATCTGAGATAGCCGCTTAATCTCCCCAGAGTGCAGTTCTCATGCCACAGTGCTGAGAAGCACTATAGTGGCTATAATGTTTTCACAGCTCACCCCGTGGCTGTAGGTCTGAGCAGTAGGAAGTTTGCATGGCATTTTCTCACGGCTCCTCCTTTGCATCCTTTCCTTCAGAATGGGCTGTGGGAAAGTGCCCCCCCACCGTTCTGTGATGTCTCTAAATGCCATGAGGGAAGTATATACTAACTGAAAGCCCACTATACATTTAGTAGACTTTTATCCAAAGCAACCAATGATCGAGACTACAGTATCAGACAATCTCTAGAGTAATTGGGGGTGTTAAGGGCCTTATTCTAGGGCCCCATGTCGAAATCAAGAACTGGTGACCTTTCAGTTGCAGGCACAGAAGCCTCACCTGCTGAGCCACACACTGTAAGGTTACAAAGCTGCTGGGGTGTGATGTGTGTTGGATCAGCACCAATGGTGCCCTGGTGCCCTAAACTCTCTGGAGGTTTCTGCCCAAAAAGTGTGCTTCAGTAGGATGGGTAATGCCATGCC
>JAODKL010000128.1:11544754-11559008 GCA_026780765.1 Petrocephalus schoutedeni
CTTTTCTCTGACAGGATTAATCCTCATTTCCACTTATATTATGGTAAAAACAAACCAAGCCATAAGCACTAATAGTGTGGGACATAAATATTTGTATATTTAGCCAAATCTGCTAATACGGTTTCTTGGCATGCCTGCCATTGTTTGGGCACTGGGTTCTGGTCACATAGTGACCAAACACAATGAAGCGCAGCTGCAAAAAAAATGCCAGTGGAGTGTATGGAAGGCCCATTTCCTGCCAGCGTGCGTCTGCGTTTTCTGGGCGCTCGTCTGCGAGAGTGATGTGTGCCGAGGTGTGCGGCTCAGTTAAATCAGCTCGCTGGACATTCCTTTCTTCTGCGTCCTGGTGTGTCGACACAGTGTGACAGGGCAGCGCGTTGTGCAATGCCAGCACCTGTTGCGCAATCGCCCCTGTTTCAGGTGCAAGTCTGCGTGGCTGTAAGTCAGCCGTTTCTAGGAATGCGATACGTGTTGGGACGTCGAGTGAGGTAATACCTCGCAAATAACTCCAGGATCAGGCTGCGTGGCATGGGGGGGGGGGTGTTGCGTAACAGCCTGCCTGGGCCTTTGAGCACCTCGCCGGGGCAGACGCTACACTAAGTCGCTAAGTGCTGCTGGAACTCAAAGCTAAAGCAGCAAATAGAGCCTCCTTTCACCAGCTTTGCAGGGTGATTTACTGAGTTTTCCACTTGCATTGAAATTCCGGCTTGAAAAATGTTGTCCCTGTCGACAATAAGCCCAGATGAGGCATCGTTAACCTGCAACTCCTGGCAATGTTGCCTCTGCTCTCTGCAATACAGCCCAACTGGACTTTATCATGCCGTAATGAGTGGCAATTGTTATGCAATTCAGATGCCTGACACTTAGCAATCACCTGACAGCAGATAGTTTTGGTCACTCTGGTTGCGGCAGGTTTGCGACAGCTGTTTACCGAAGTGAGTCTGTGGAGAAAAGTACGCAAAAATATACTGAAGCTACCTGGTAATCTGTGAGGCAGGGAGACAGGTTCCCAGGAAGTGCACAAAGATTGTCTATAACAAGCAAACTTTTGTTAACTCATCCAATCAAAAAAGCCATAACCTGAAATACATCACATGCCTAAAAATGGAGCATGATTGCAATTGTTTGTTTAGGCATAGCCTATGTATGGTAGCAAGCAGCTTGTTAGGTATGAGTCTGGCAGCCCTCCTTCGCTGCAGAGGAAATGCCTTTCACTTGAACATCTACTCCTCTTTCGGGAACATGATCTGATGTTCAACTAGCCACTAGCAGATCTGAGCTCAGTTCTTCAGTGAATTACTCTACAGCAAATAATTTATAAAAATTCTATTTAAGGCAGTTAATATACAGTACAGTGCAAAAGTCTTAGTCAAAGGAAATATTTAAAGCTATTTATCTGGGTAATAAATATACATTTTCTCTGAACAAAAAACACATTTTGACATTAGAACATATGCATATTAAGAGAAATACAATGAAACTAACTAAAATGTCTTGTGTTCTCCAAAAGGTTACTGATATCTGGCTGGATGGCTAGATGAACACTGCTTCAGTTCTCAAACCTCTCCTCAGGGGCACCTCAGCCATTTGTTAAATTTGATTACAAGTTCATTTAATCAATTCATTTAAATAGTTTAAAGAGTTAGTGAGGTGAGGTGGTTGAGTCAAAAAATACACGGGTATAAGATGACACATTTTCACAGACATAACAGTAAAATTTTGCACCAACATGACGATCATTAAACATCATTTCTAAGACTGCCTAATACTTTTGCACAGTGCTATAGTTGTTTCAGTGCTCATAACCAAAACTGCAAAAGTGTTCTACTGTTGCTCTTTCCTACTGTAACCATTTTTTGTGACGAAACACTAAAATAATAAATGTCCTATGTGTATTTTCTTCAATTTGAACTATATGTGTGTTATGCTGAAATGTAGAACAAATATTTTAGAGCGTAAAGCTGTGCCAAACTCCTGCGGAGTAAGAATGAGGACATTCATAATGGACCATGAAGCCAACAGAAGCTCCTCCTATTTAGAACTTCAAATCCTTCAAATCATCCATCTTGCATGTTCTTGCAGAATGAATTCTGATCAATTTATATTAAATTACAACTGAGAAAATGCCATTTGTCTTCTATTCCAGGTACATTAGTGCAGAAAACCCCAGTAAATAAATTGAATAAACATTTTGAAACTACTGCTAAGTGACTCTGTCCGCTTCCCCTGTGTGTGCGGTCACTGTCTCTTCCTGGAATCTCTCCTGGTTTCCTCCAGGAACTGTGCTTTCCTCTCACAGTCCAAAGGCATGTGCTTTAGATGAATCTGAATAGCCCATAGTGTCTAATGCCTCAGAAACGTGCTTCTTTTCTTTGTTTGATATTCGCTTCCATTTAACATGCATTTAATGACATGCACAACTTCAGCTGACTTTGTTTAGGAACATGCCAATTATCTTTGAAGCATAAAGGGTCCAATTTGTCAGCTCTGCCTTTCACATTGGAGACCCTATTGTGAAAGGTGATGTTCTCTTTGAGAGGGCAGGGTCAGACAGTATCCCTGGAGCAGTTTGGGGTTAAGGGCCTTGCTCAAGGGCCCCCCAGTGAAATTACTCTGCCGGCCATGGAATTTGAACCAGCGACCTGCCAATCGGAGAGGCGGAGCTTAACTTGCCAAGCCACATACCAGCCTGAATGCTGTGTGATACCTTAATAGCACTTTAGCTTTTTCTCATGAAACTGTGTTAAGGTGTAGAATTAGCATATGCACGTGTTTCAGAAGAATCTCAAGGAAATTTCTAATGTCGTGGTACTCTGATCACGGTCTGATTTTAAAAGAAGCCTGGCAGTTTTGCTGGTGAACTGTTTTTTACTTGAGGGAATAGCACTAAGCTTTCTGATCTAAAGTTTGCAGGAAAAGGGAACATCACTGGAATTTACAAACAATTTAAAGAGCTTGGCAAGGACAAATCCCAAGCTTTGCCAGATTTAACGTTACAAAAATCAGAAGTAGCATGAAACTAAGATCACATGTTGTCCGATTATATAGGAATATGCAGTGACCCATTACTTTAACTAATTTAGATCCGAATGTAGCTAAATTAAGCTTTTCAGGCCCAAAAGCTGGTTCCTTCTTTGGGAATCTCACAGTTCATTTTTAATCTCAGTGTTTCAGGTTCTCTCTGTCCTGAATACTTCATTTAGGACATTGACTTTATAATCTAGTTACATGAAGGGTTGCTTTATCTGACTTTTTTTAGTCTTTGTTAAATAGTTTCCTCGTATTTTTACACATTTCTTCCCAGGGTAGTAGCAGAGCAAAAATAACAAGTACTAAAGTCAGAGGTAAGAGGACTCCCCCATTTTATTTGAAGGCGGCTACAGCAGCCAGCAACATCCTCCAGGTTCGGCCATGTATGAATTGCTTTCATTAATGTCTTTCTGCACCGCCGGCCTTCTCCTGTGCCTTGGCACCATAGCCTGTGTACCGACATGGATAGTGACACCTTAAAATATCATTATTATGTTTATTTCTAGAATTCAAGTACCCTTTTCTGCCTAGTTGAGTTAACTTTCAGTCTGGAAGCACACGCAGAGCATCTGTGGAGACTTCACAACTGGCTGTCAACAAGCATTTCAGCAAACCTGCAAATACATGTTCTTAATCTGCAGCCTTAACTTTAGAACAAAAAATGTGCTCTGAATATTTAGCTAAAGTCCATTTTATGTTTTGAAAGCTTCATTTAACAAAATAGACCACTGAATCATTTTGGAAATGCGTCTTCAAAAAAACTGGGTGATTTCCATTGGATAAGAAATTTCAATTTAACTCGCCATGTAATTTTAACAACTGCAAAGAGAAGTGACTTTTTGGTTACTTTTTCTATTACTTGTAAAGCTGCGGTTTGTGGAAAAAGAAAGTATTAACAGGAAAAGACTTTTTTTTTCAAAAGCTAAAAAGGCTGAGTTTCCGAAGACAGAGGTATTTCCCAGCTGAAAGGGACACAGCTGTCCGCGAAAGGGGGCTGTGTGGACCCGTCCCGGGGTCCCGCCAGAAGCCGTTACTCACTTCATTCCCAGAGGGTCCGCATGTAACTTGAGTATGGCAGGGAAAAAACCAGCAGACCCCAGAAAAGTCTCCAATATTTTTGGAACACTCCATTTGGATGCTGTTAGACGTATGTCTGGGACGGGGGAATTGAAATTTTAAAAGGGTGTGCAGTGCAGGGTACCGGTGGATTGGATCAATCACCTGTTCGCCTTTCGTTATTTCCTGATGTGATCGTGGCAATTTTCACTCACACTCTCAGAATTCTCTGAATTTTGAAAACTGAAAAGACTCTGAAAATGTTATTTTTATTCATTTTTGTATTTTAAAACAATTAACTGTCTACAATTAACCGTCAGTCTGGTATTTCGAAAAACATAGAACAACTAGATATAAAGGTATCAAAATACAGGCATTCAAACATCTATAGAATAATGACAATCAGAATCATCACTACCGACTAATAGATTTCACCTGGTCTGAGGAGCATTCCAGCAGTTCGCATGTCGCCATCTGCCTTACTGGGAACTGATCAATATTACAAAATTCACTTGAAACGTGAATCTGACGTTATGTGTTTCCATGTTGCATCAGGAAACTCTCAATTCCCCCAGGCTTTGTAAGAGTGGTACAGGATGACTCATTGTAAGAAAAATGGAGGACTGTAGTCATGGATACAGTCAGACCTTCAAACAGAGACGGACAGATTCTGAATACCACGCTTGTGTCAAATATGGCACTGCTCTGTCTTTGTGTCGGATGACTAAAGCTGAACTGACTCCTCGGTTTATTTATTCTTCCATAGATCACTGGGGAGATCTGCTTAATTAACTCTTTATTACACCACATGGTGAAAGTCTTACTGAGGAAAAACTGAATACCCTTTAAAAATATATACTATACTATACTATGCTATACTATACTATACTATACTATACTATATGCTATATTATAGTATAAAGTATAAACAGTATAAAGTATTTCTTCAAATAATAATGCACAGGCAGTTTCCCTACCTGTAATGGCATAACATGTCTTTAATACAGAATAAAACATACTGTATTCCTCGTATACGAACTTGTTTAATCGCGGTATTACCTGGTCTCTGGGAAGTGGCCAAGCAGCTCTATTTTAAAACTGTCGGCTTTGACATTCTGAACGCCCGAGGCGAAATGAGTTTAATTCTGGTTAACTCTGAGGTCATCTGAGAAGTCCTCTGGACCTTACACAATACTGTAACCTTGGCTCTCAGTGAAAACATCTCTGCCAGGCTAGTATACCCAAGACAGGGAAAAAAACAAGATTTAAAAAAGGAGCTCAGTGTGTGAAATCCCCTGGTTAAGGGAAGAAATATTTCAATCAGATACTTTCGCTGGGGCGTCAGAGGTATTTCTCTCTGAGGTAACATAGCATCTTGTGATTTTTCCCGTTCAACTACTCTGTGATTGAAACAAACAAAAAAGTAGCTGGAAGACAACACTCTGGTCTACATGTGAATAAGAGAGTGGTGATACCTGCTCTGTTCGCGTACAGACTGTCTGAAAGCCACTACCATCTCTGCAGTTGTGCTTTCATAAAGTCAGGGCATCTGCACTGATGCGCTGCGGTGTTTTTATGTGAAAAAGTACCTTTTGGTGTCGCCTTACCTTTGAAGAATTGTTAATCTGGGTTTGAAGTCCTATAGTTTTTTATTTGTTAAAATGCTTTTAGGGTAGTCATTTTTGCAGGTGTCTTTCTCTGCTCAAGCTCTCTGCCTGTGGGCCTGAAGGTGTTTGGGACAGGGAGTCATCACTTCTTGACCCTTCACCTTTGACCCCACATTGAACAATGGTCCCAGAGAGCAGCGCTTCACGAGAACGATGTGAAACGTGACTATCTGCTGACGTATTATTAACAAGGCACAACAGCCAGGCTGAACTGTGTTTCAGCTATTTAAAAAATAAAATAATCATACTATTAAATTGCCTCTCGCCACTAAAGATGCCTCTCGCCACTAAAAGCCATAACATAAAGGCCTCTGCAGCTTTTTTCTATTTTGAAACAGGGATTGAATGAGTATTGTTACCTGAAATGGTGTTGAAAGATGAGATAAATAATTGTACATTTGTTTTTATTTGCCAGTCACCTGTTTCAAGAATAGGAACTGGCCATTATGGATCCTAGATAATGTCAGATGCCTATCTGACTAGTTCCTACCTTAGTTTCTCTTACCTTAATGACCAATGGCACAGGAAAGAGCTTTCAGCTGTCAAGTGGTGCACATTTCAGTTGGATGAGAAGTACTTGTACTAAACAGAAGAAACTTTCTGTGCCACGACTGGCTGACATATGTTGAATCCTTGAAGGAATTAGTCACATCAGCAAAAGCACGGCAGATTAAACCCTAACCCTTTTTAATGTCGCAAACAACGAAATTCACAGTTTGCACCTATGAATTTGGTCCATTATTCAGCTGTTGCAAAATGAGTCATTTTTGCATTCACAGGCAAGGCTGATCTGCTCTTTGGTCATGGCAAGTGTAGATGGGTGACGGCTTTAATACAGAAGTCAAGCGGCTTTGTAAAAAGGACAAACCTTTTGTGTATTTAAAGGAGACTTCACAGAGAGCTCAGGAGGACATGATTAGTGATTCGCATTCACTGGACTGTTAGTTAGGCATCCATTATCTAATTTCCTCCAGGAAGCTAAGTACCTTGAATGTGTAAATAAAAGCAGGTAATTATATGTCTGCAGTGCGGGAAATTCACGGAGAATGTTCTAAACTCTCACACGGGATAAATGTTGCTTAAGAATTGCTTAAGATTTGCAGTTTTGCTATTCTGAAGAATCACGATCATATGATGCCGAATTTCGCCGTGAAATATTTGAAACATTTTTCCTTCCTGTTATTTTTATGCAATGACCCTCTCTATCGCTCCTATCTCCATTTCCTCGCTTTCCAATCTCATGTACTTTGCAATTCCCAGGTATATTATGCGACTTGCTATGTGACGCTGCACAACAGTCCTGTTTACATGGAATTTACATAAGAATTGGAGAAACTTAATGTGACTCTTGCCATTATTGTTAATAGGTGTTGGGTGTTTTCCCACAATGCCCCGAGGGCAATGTCCTCAGCACTCTTCTGACAAGAGGCCTTGTGTTTCACACCTCCGAGGAGCACATAGACTGCTGTGTGTGTGTGTGTTTGTGTGTGGCTGTGGCTGTGGCTGTTTCAGTTTCAGGATTACTGAACAGGCAGCCTGGGGTCCGCTTTTCAAAAAAAAAACACAAGTGAGTCACCGCTTTCCCACGCAACCCCGGTCACATGACCGCCACTTGGCTCTCGCTGGCAGAGCTTCCTGTGGCCAGCTGTCCGGCAGGTAAGACAAACAGGAAACAGGCCAGGATCTCTTCTGGGTTTCGGTTGTTGCATGCAAACGTCAGGGGATTTCAGGCTGTGTGGATCTGAGCACCTGTGTGGGTCAGATCGTTACTCTTGCAGCATTCAGAGGTTTCTGAGCGTGTCGGGGCAGTGAGTGGTAGGGAAGTATAGCAAGTAATGTTCATGGTAACAGTTAAAGATATTCACTCAAAGCTTCGCAGAGAATGTGCCCTGTGTAAAATAGGGCATCTGTTTGCTTATGTCTGCCTTTTCTGCTGCTATCTTAGGGAATATGGTCTCTGGGGGAGGAAGAGAGGCAGGACCATCATCACCCTCACCTGCATCAGCCTAGGATGAGGGCACGGTTGGTTCCTGCCTGCTGCGTTCAGCGAAATCGCGTCCTCGGCCAGCGTCTGTGCCGCGATGGAAAGGGCCCAGGCTGCACAGCGCCACAGAGGCCCCCACGCAGTCCAAAATACCATCTGCCGCTTCCCACATTAATTATAGGGGCAGAGCTAAACGCAACCATGTGGCATTCTGTCTGTATTTGAGCCACCTCAACGCATTTAAATAAACGGAAAGACCGCAGCTTCCTGTTTGAAGAACCCATTCTGGCTGCTTTGTAAGCCTTGTTAGAATCAGAGCAGGTCCACCTACACCTAAATGTTACTTCCTTTAGAACATCCCCCCGCCATCCCGCGGCTGAGGTGAACGTCTGCATCTCCAGAAGCGTGCTGACTCAGCTCATTTTCCAACCTGAGCCCCGCGTAGGCGCTCCCTTCTGCCACACGACCCCGAAGTCCCCCCCTTGCTTACCGATGCAGTGTAGCTTCATTTCGATGTGTATGTCTGCTGTCTGTTGTGGTGAGACGTTTTCACAGTTGCTTACCCCCTCAAAAATAGAGACCATTAAAGACACTCTAAAGCTGAGTGGTCTATACATAGCGACACTGTGCTGGAGAGCTATAGCACAGGGTTAGCTAAGCACGCTCTGGAGAAACATGCTATTACACTCAAATGCAGTCGGCTGATGTAAGTCTCTGAAATTCTCGTAAAGAAAACATGCTCAGGACAACTGTATGTCTGTTTATAGCCTCAGCTCCTGTCGCTGTCCTCTGAAGGAGAAAAGATCACATAATAGCAGCCATTAAAGCTCACAGCCCCCGCCAATGAGATCCGCTGGTGTTTTCCTGTTTAATTCCTCAAATAATAGGTTTACGTTATACAGCTTACACACATAAGCAGAAATCCCTTTTTTAATTGATGGTTGTTTGTCGTACAGTTATGTCAGAAGAAAAGTTGTTCCCCATCCTCCCATATTTCTGTGGTTTACATTAATGCTGTACTTGTTGGGCCATAACAATAAGCAGTTATTCACCAAATTGCTTCCACAAAATAAATAAAAAGTCACAAATGACAGACAAGGGCTGGTTAACTGTGACATTATATAAGTGGGGAAAACAAATTACCAAAAGGTCAGGACATCACTGAAAACGCACTCACTGAGGAAAAAAAACTTTCACCTACTTGTGTAACAGCAGAAGTTTGCTCTCTTGAGAAAGAAGCAAACAAATAAAGGCATGCACAATGCCGCCCCTAGTGGACTATTGAGTGAAGTGCTCTTGCAGTCTTGCAAACAATTGCACATTTCACATACTGTACATGATTCATTCTGCATGTGTACCAAAACCATATTTGTGCATATATCCAACATTTATTTTAACTCAGAAATATATTCAGGTAGTGACCTAATTTACAATATAGTTCAGGGTAACACCTTCTATGAAGCCAAACAACTGTCCTCATAATAATAATTATTATTATTATCATTATGAATAATAATAGTAATAACAATCACAATTATTCATAAATCATTATGAATATAGCTATAACTATTTATAAAAAGGCATTACAATCATGTGTATTATGCATTATGAATGCTCTATGAAGGTCTCATTTATAATGCACTAAAGATACATAAATCAACACAAAGCATCCTTAATGCTTATACCGGCCATTATAATGCATTATTATGTCTATAATGCATAATCTATAGTGCATTATGGATGAGTGCTTCATAAAGCATTCATAATGCATAATACACTATCTAATGGCTATAATGTGTTATGCCTTTTAGGGCTGGACACATCGAAATGGAACTCCACTTGCCATATATTTGTGCTATTTGCCTCACTTGCATGGTGCTTTGGACAAAAGCTTCTGCTAAATATGAAAAGTGAAGTGTAAATTCACAAGTACAGATGCATAAGAATTCTTTAGTGTCACAGATCCCACCATGCTCTCCTTCAAGGTTGATTAATACTTAGTGCGCATGCGGATGCCACTGCATGCACAGCTGTGGTGACGTAATTTTTTTCACAGAGGCGAGCCAGGGAGACTGCATTGGGGGGGGCCACGTATAAGGGCGTGTACCACTCTAGAACTGAAACAAGGCCAACTGTCTGCTCAGTGATGCAAATCCACCTCGATCGTTCATTGGCCAGCAGGGAAGTAGCGTGACGTTAGAAAGATTGTATGTAAATACCTTTTCTACCATCTGTGATCAGACTGAAAACAAAGACAGCTAGTGGATTCAAAGAAATATGTTTCTAACTGTGATGCCATATACTTGTCTACCCCCTTACTTACTGTAAGCATATAATGCACAGTTAGGTTAGGTAAAATTAGTGAGATAATTGTTTTTAATGCGCTCTTCAGTGCCTCCCCATGCCTGTCGTTTAAGTACGGTTGCCTGGTGCATTGGCACAGGAAGTATGAACATCCAGGAAGGCAGGGGGTCCTGCATTACAGCTCATCCGCAGGAAGCTGAACCCAGCCTTAGACAAGCACACACACACAGGCACAGCCTGGGCTCACAGTGCGAGATGGGTCCTGTATTTGGCCCCCTGGACTGTTTTTCAGGGTTAAAGGTCTTGCTCAAGGGCACAATGGCAATGTGACTGGGATTTGAACCAGCAACCTGCCAATCAAAGAGGACTCACCTGCTGATCTTCACTCCTCCTCCACAAAGAACAACCACTGGCAGAGACCCCACATGAGCTCATGCCCAGTGGCGGCCAGTCGCTTAACTATGTGGCTAACTACCGTGGTATTTCTGAGTCCACAGGGCTGCAAATCAGGACCCCGGCTGTAGTCAGTCAGGACCCCTGCTATGTTCAGTCAGGGCCCCGGCTGTGGCCAGTCAGGGCTCAGCTTGTAGTCAGTCAGAGCCCCCCCAGTGTTCAGTCAGGGTCCTGGTTGAAGCCAGTCAGGGCCCCGCCTGTGGTCAGTCAGATTCCTGGCCATGGTCTGTCAGGGCCCCCCCAGTGTTCAGTTATGGCCCGGGCTGTGGTCAGTCAGGGCCCTGCTTGTAGTCAGTCAGATACCTGGCCATGGTCAGTCAGGGCCCTGCTTGTGCTCAGTCAGGGCCCTGCTTGTGCTCAGTCATGGCCCGACTTGTGCTCAGTCTGGGCCCTGCTTGTGCTCAGTCAGGGCCCGGCTTCTGCTCAGTCAGGGCCTGGCTTGTGCTCAGTCTGGGCCCTGCTTGTGCTCAGTCAGGGCCCGGCTTCTGCTTAGTCAAGGCCCAGCTTGTGCTCAGTCAGGGCCCTGGCCATGATCAGCCAGTGGAAGCTCCCCACAGCTGCTCTTCCTGCCTCGGCTATTGTTTGCTTTGGTGCTGGTACAGGGAGAGGGCCTGAGCGATGCATCATCCACCTCAGCGACACCCTCTTTGTGCTAAACTACACTAAAACTTTGCTCACGCGGTTTCCTCGCTGTGGCCAGCAGGCAGTGAGAGGCTCGCACAAGCCCCATGAGTCACTGCTGCTAGTTGCAGACCTCTTTTATTAGGAATAAAGAGCATATCTGGTGCCTTTCTTGCGATGACATGTAGACTCGCAGTTGCAGTCTCTCACTGAATAATGCTTAATTAGCCTCTCTCCCTGATTGCATCCAGAGATGCATTTCCATGCCTTAAATGGTTAACAGACTGATGCTTGTTTAGCTATGTGTTTCTCTTTTGGAACAAAGCATCCTGATTGCAACTTTGGCCATGAATCAGGCTTCATTTTTGGCACACATTCATTATGAGAAGCGGTAGCTCGAGTGGCCCAGGAAGTGCCCAGAATTCATCTCAGTTTGTCAACATCCAATCAGTCAACAGCAGGATATGAACCTTCTGTGTTTTAGTCCAATTTTAACTGTACTGAAAATGCACAGTGTGTGACCAGGACACAGTGCATCCTTCAGGAGACAGGAAAAGCATACCCTCCACCAGAACTATTTCGGTCACATTACACCCTGGACAGACGCCAGCTTCTGGGGCTGATTCTCGAGGGTGGGGGGCTGGTGTAGATCTCCCTCCAGCCAGACGATGGCTCTGTTCCCTCTCACATTAGCCCACAAGCAGTATGTGCCATCTCTGCCAGCAGATGTGCCCCTACATATGTAAACATTTCTTATCTCCCCTGTCCTCCAACATGCTCAACAGCGCCCCCCCAATGTCACTGCTAGTACAATGCTTGTCAGACCAAAGATCTCTCACATACCTGCACCAATGGAAGCTCTTTGTCACATACCCAAATGTTCATACAGCATATTACTCTCACCAACACTGCAATTATCAGTGGAATCGAGCTGGACAGCCACTTCCATTTGTAGGAAAAGATTGAAGGGTCAGTAAACACTGCCAATTAAGACACCAAGAATGTTCTTCTTAGCTAGAAAGCACCAGCAAAGCTCTTTTTGATCTAGGCTTAGTGCCAGACTGTTCTGTACCTTGCTTAGAATCTGATGTCCATTTTTATAGTACACACTGTTCAGCATGTGCAGTGGCATTGAATATCTACCCTGCTCTGTGTCCTTAGGAAGCTGGACATAATATTTACCATTCAGTTATTTAAAATACACTACTGAGTAGAGAAAAGGAACATTTCGTCTTCTGGTGGGACATGAAATCAGATATTGTAATGATGTAACCCGCGTGTGATGACTCCAATAAACAAATAAATTAGCCTTGGACATGCAATGAATTTTCAGATATAAACAAAGTGTTACCTACATCTATCTGTTTTAAGTAAAACGTATTTGGTGTTTCACAAATCCAGCTATATTGTGCTCCTGCTCTCTAATAACACAGGACAACAAAATAAAAAATTCTGCTACTCGGTAAAATTTATGACTTACTAAATCGAGTGTGCTTATTCCAAATCTGAAGTCAGATTTATTGTAGCACCTCAGGATTTAAAGTTAAGTCAAGTCGTTTTAAAATTAATCTGTACATTACGCGAAACTAAAGCTTGTTACATCATCATCATTCCATTGATGCATTCATAGTAACAAAACTGCTAAAGATTCAATCTGGGCTTATTGAATAGGCTTAGTGTTCAAAAGTGCTTAAAGCATTTGCATTTGTGGATGGTAGTAGTATCCCGTTGTAGGAACCAACAGTAGTCGCCCATCATCTTGGGATTAAAGTGGTCTTGATATCTTGTTTCCATGAGCGAAATATCTTGACGGAATCTCTCTCCATGTTGATTGCTTACATCACCCAAATTTGGTGGAAAGAAATCCAGATGGGAGTGTAAAAAGTCCATTTTTAGAGACATCTGGCTACCGAGTTTCTGATATGCTGTCAGCATGTTGTTAACGAGTTCGACATAGTTTTCAGCTCGCTTGTTTCCCAGGAGGTTTGCACTACTAGCACAAATGCATCCCAAGCAGCAAATTCAAGGGGTTGATAATGTTCTGAAGGTGGTATCACAAATGACTTCGCGAATTTCTGCTTTCAGTTTGGCATCAGTTTTTCTTGATCCAGATTTCTCCCATAGGTACTGAAAAGCATTTCCATCATGATCCATTGGTACAACAAAATTTTTCATAAGGCCCAGTTTTAAGTCGAGTGGAGGAAGGTAAACCGTCTGTGGATCGACCAATGACTTATGCTGTACATTGTACTGGTCAACTGTGTGTTCAGCTCTAGGAGGCCAGTGTCTCTGTTGGTAATGATTTTTGTCATCAGGATTATTCCACACGCACAAGAAGCACATATGTTTTGTGTAACCCAATTGTAAACCATGGAGAAGCAATATTACTTTCAGGTTCCTATGATCTTTACATATATAAGTTATTATGCATACATTTCTGTATAACTTAAGATACAGACGTGCTAGGCTAATTCTGCTCAGATTTGGAATCAGCACACTCAATTTAGTATAAAACAGCTCTTTTTACTCTGGTAGCAAAATCTTTGTTGTCCAGTGTAATCGAGTGTCTTCTTCTGGATGGATAAGAATTATTAAAGAATTTTCCAGTACAGGGTTACCTGAGTAATAACTGGAATATATAATATACTGAATATATTTAAGGGAGCCTTGTCATTGTCAAAATGTCATTTTAAAGTTCACACTCATTTGTCACTGGGCTTGAAGCTGCTCCTTCCCTCCCTGAATAAGGTGTACGCCTCAGAGTTTAGAGTTTAGAGACCATGTGGACTTTATCCAGATCTCAGAAATTTCAGATATTTGTAAAAATCATACCAATGCACTTACATGACTGCTATTGCAAAGCCTTCTGGTACAATCCAATGGAATAATGTCCAAATCTAAAAGATCACCTGCCTCATTCACTGAAAATGACTCTCTGCTGTCTCCTTTTGGCCAGACAACACAACTGCAGTTTGTGACTCAGAACTAAAAGCCAAAGACACAAGAAACACAGAAAGCTCACCTAAATGAAATTCATAATGTTATTCTCTTAAGTCATAAGCTAGTGTTTCAGTAATTATACTAATATGTCATTAGTTTGTGTGTTTAGGTAAGTTTCCAAAATCCTCAGTGGGTTTGC
>JAODKL010000128.1:11576884-11600598 GCA_026780765.1 Petrocephalus schoutedeni
TTGAACTGCAGCGGTTCGTCTTGACCATGTCAACATGCCTAAATGCATTGAGTTTCCACCATGTGATTGGCTGATCAGTAATTTTGCATCAACGAGCAGTTGGACTTTGTTTTTTTAAAGAAAATGTAATTTAAAATAATTTCTAATAATCTTTGATTTAGGGACCAAAATAACACCCAATTCTGCTGATTATAGGTAGAAAAGAAGGCACTTACTGTTTACAAAGCACCAAAAAATGTAGCAATTTAGTGACCATTGAGTCTGTACTCTTGACTTGCCCCAGTGCATTACTGGAACATTTACTTCCTGACTTTACAAACACCTGGTATCAGCAGTTTTTGGCCATTTGTCCTCCAGTCTCTTTAGGGGGCTGGCCAGGCTTCAGCAAGGTCGCGGCTGCTTTTCTGGACGGCTACAAACCGCGATTCATTATCTGTCCCCATACTGACTCTGGCCTAGTTGATGGATTAAAGGGAAGTTTCAAGGGGATCTATTTGGCACCAGCCCCTATCTGCTGTAACTGTGTGTACAGCTTCATGGTTTAGTGAGGAGTGCTTGCCGCTTAACTGCAGATCAGTTTGGACTTTACCGATAGGTCTACTACTCTGATAAACATTAATATAAGTACAATGTAAACAACCTTGTTATTTAAATAAGGTTTATATTAATCTTTTCATTTTAGTAATTTATACCTCTAGTATGTTCTGGAATAGTGGTCATGGAAAAAAATGGATGAACTTTACTAATTTGGTTAGTGCTATGTATAGCGATTGCTGCATGTAGACAGGAGGGCACAGTGCAAAAGTGCATCGCTAGTAACTATTATTCTCCGCGCTATATTAGTGTCTCTGTAAATAAAGATATGATGCAGAGTAGTATTTGTATTAAGAGCTGCAGGATAGAGGTTCAGGAGGGTAAAGTTTCCTGTGGCAGGAAAAAGGATAATGAGAAAATTGTATAGATGGTGATTGGCAGTAAATAGTAACATTAAACTTTTAATGAGGAAGTGGACCTCAAGACAAAAATAAACAGATAGAAAGAAAGAAAAAGAAAGGAAGAAAGACCAACAAACAACGGCGAGTGAGCATGTATATGTACATCACTTGCCACATCCCATCCTGAGCCTCCAGCTGCAGAGCAACCTACTAAAATCCATTAATAGTTCAGGTACATCTGTTTAGTGCAAATGTCCCTACATGATAATGCAGTATTATGTGTGATATAATATTCCATTACCAAGCCAGAAAAGCTGCATGTTTTCTCCCTCATTAAGCGATGCTGTACTTCTGCTAACTAAACGTAGATCTGGCCCGGATTCTTCTAGTCAGCCAAGGTTGAGTGGGAAGATGCTCATCCCCTTGCTGGTTGCCTTGGAATACTTTCTAAGGACCATGATTTCTAAGGAGGCATATCCTATGGACATCATTATGGGTGGGCATTTTAATACCGCTATGCTCTTTTTCTGCAGATCTAATACAGTGAGTAACCACACACATGCACAGCACACAATGTATGAGGAGCAAATTCTCAGTAATAGATGGGCAAGGAAAACTACAGGACTCAATATGTATCTTTTTGACTGGAGGGTTCAGGTGCAAGAAGAGTGTTACCATCAGGTAAATGGTAATAAGCTAGAACAATCATTTGGAAATCTGGCTGGGAGGGGTTATTGACAGAAGAGTACTTTGATAATAGCGATGCGATGCTGTTTTAACAATGACCACTGAGGTGCCATTACGAGTGACGTAAACCCCTTATCAAGGCCTGCATTTACTGGCTAAGCAAAGTCTCTGGTCGGCACCCCTCTGCAGGGACTGAGTAATGCACATATCGGACAAAAAAACGCCCAGGCGACATTTTTTAAGGATGGAGCCAGAATCCAGAGCCAGGCTGCTTTGAGGTGTAAAGCACAGGGGAACCAGCGGAATGCTCAGTGCAGACCAGAGTATGAACTCACAGCCATTGCCATATTCGGAACTTAAGCCCAATGATGAAGGAGGGCTGCCCGGTATGGAATAGGATTCGGATCGGTGGGCAAAGTCGGCAGGCATATGGACAGATATATCTTTATTTATTTTGTTTTTATTGTAACATAACCGCAGACCCAAACAATAGCCTAAAATTATGTGGACAAAAATCAATAAAACACCATCAAACGTAATTAATGAACCTGACTTGGAACAGAAACACGAACACATAGGAAGTGGGCAGATTTCACAGAGGACCGGGGGATAATAAATAAGAGACGGATGATGGGGGCTGGTGGCGGCTTTATGAGTTGGTGTGCTGGGATTTGGGCATTGTGTTTGTAACAGATTGCCTCTGGGATCCCCGCAGTGTGGCTACAGCTGTTATGCAGGGTTCATCTTGGCCCTGTTCGCCATCCGTTGCTGGACCAGGAGTGGGGGGGGCTGTCTGTTCTCGTTTCCGTGGACAACAGCGACACAAGCAGCCGAGCGCCGGCAAGATGCTCCAGCGCTAACAGGGACTCATTAAACAGCCGACCTCCTTCCTGTGCTCAGTTCCATTTAGGCCTGTCCAGAAACATGCCATCAGTCAATAAATCACTCAGCAAGATGACCAATAAGACAAGGGTTTGGGTTAAAGGAGCCGCAAGTGGGAAATGACTCAATTATTGATCATCAGTCCTGGGACCTTAACAGGCCAAGGCCCAAAATAGCAAGTTTATTATTGGCAATTACCTAATTCATAAGAGCTGAGTTAGCAGTGACTGCGGTTTAGATTTAACAACCCAGCTTTCACTGTAGACTTATTACTTGCAATAAATACAGTAGAATAGGGCTGCTTATTAAGTATTATAGTTTAATATCGCAATACAGTGCTTTAAACTTTTTAAATGAGTATATTGTTGAGGAACAAAAACAGTCTACAGAATGAAACAGTAAATGTTCATTGTGCTACTGAAATGCTCACTATACATAATCTTATCTAATCAGATCTATTTATTCGAATGTAGAAAACGGGACGTAGAGAAAATACATACATTGTACCAGCTAGGCATCAATAGTCTGATGGGGCTGGTTTCCCTAGTATCAGGGCATGGATGCCGAACACTAGCTACACTTTGCCTAACACTGATCTGACACGTTGCCTTGTTAATGCCTAATAAGCTGGTATGCCCTTTGACTGCTTCATGGTGGGGTGTAAATCCTTTCCTACTGAGTCTTGATAACAATACAAGTCAGTACAGTTTAAGTACACTTTATATAGCAGACTATATTACCTTTTTCAGTTCCTTTGTAAAATGTTTTCTAACACTGCTGTATTATAAAATTGAAAGCCATGAATGTTGGTTGGCTGGCATAGTGGTCAGCACGGCTGTCCCTGGCTGTTTGCTCGGGTAGGGGTTTCCTCTGGGTCTCTGGCCTCTAAATTGCCCTCTGTGTGCTCTCTGTGACGGACTGGTAACCCCAGCCCTGCGCCCTATACTCCCTGGGACTGGCGCCAAGCTCACCGTGACAGCATGCTGGGGAAGTGCTACGGAAAATGAATGGGTGGATTATGTTTGTACTCAATTTAGAGCTATTATAATTAAACCTTAAGCTTTAGAACTCCTGTTGGCTTATCAACAGATCAATTAATAGACAGGTTGTAACAAACTTTTTCATCTAAATGGCATCGACAGCTATTAACCAGGAATCCTAGCCAAGTCATCATTAAAAATGCTAAATGGAACTCTAGAAATTAGTCTGGTTTTATACAAATAAAACCCTGTGAAACAAGATTGAAACTTCTCCTTTTCCTTGTAAGTTCATAGGTAAATACATATGCTGGAATCTTTAACTTTAAGATGCAAAATAGCTGAATTATTGTCACCAGGTTAGCTGTGAAAGCCAACCCATTATTCACTTTGCCAGTTTAGTAGGCTAACTTTCACTAGCTGAAGGGCGAGTTTGAAAAAGATTGCGAAACTATACCATACTTGGGAAGATTTGAAAGAAGCGAATGTGTCATGGGTATGATATTTATGTTCTGTCCTGCTAAATCGTGCCATGGATTTTCCTGCTAACAGGCTGCTAAGCAGACGCATAATAGAATCCCAGCAAATGTCAGCACATTTAAATCAAAGGAATTATGCCCATTCATTCAGTTTCATCTCTTTCTTCCTGCCTTTGTGGCACTTCTCCCTAGAGCGACTAAGCACTTGCATTGCTTACTGAATCGTAAGTGGTAATGAATGAATGGATTTGGGGAACACAAATATTCCTGCAGGTACTAGCTGGAGAGGCTAGGTGCCAAAACTTCACTTTCAGCTGACCTCAAAGTGTACATATTTCCTACCATGAGAGCCGGGCGCATTGGAAATCCCAGCACCCTTAGCAATTTTGTCCGGCATAAGAGAAATTGTGCATGAAATTATGCATGAAATTAGCCCAGAGAACATAAGCAGGCGCAAACCCATCTTCACCCCCATTTCGCTTGGTCTGCAAAAATGTGTCAGCAGTTCAATTGTGATTAATTCACTGTTAATGCAGCACTGGAGAGCGCACTCGATCAGTCTCGGCGCACTTTTCGCAGGGTTGATTCCGATGGACGCGTCAGCCCAAATCTGGTTACGCGGCGCATTATTTGGCAGAGACGAGATGCAAGAATTATTTGTTTGATTTCCATCTGGGAAATATAAAGCATTGGCTATTATACGACATACTCACATGTTTTTATGTATGATAGTAATGTTGGTATGAATCCTACTGTAGTTATTATTATAGCTCAGCACTTGCTGCTGCTGGGGCATGAGCCCCACCTCTTCTCTGTGTGTGGGACATCTGCATGGTGGCTGTGTTTCCTCCCACAGTCCAAGCACATGCAATTAGCCTCACTAGCATCACTAAATTGGCCTTAGGGTATGATTGTGTGCATGGACTGGCGCCCCAGCGTCGTGCTCTCTGCTGCCTGGGACAGGCTCCAGGTTCCTCCTTTATCTTGATCAGAAAATAGACACTTTCTCCCATTAAGATGTTCTCATGCCACATTGTTCATTAGACACCTGGCTTATTTGACACTAAAGCTGTGAAATACACAAACGGATCATTTAAGAAACTGGCCACATTTTTAACAGTATTATAAGTAAGTAAAGCAAAATGTTATCTGAATGCATGAACTGCAAGTGATGCTTCTTGGTGGTACAAAAAATGCATTTTAGGACTGGAAACAGGATTACTGTCACCAAAGCCCAGAACATGCTTCTTGCGAAGAACCACTGAGAACCACTGCCTCCTAGCAGAAGGGTGAAGTCATAGCAGATCCTTTTTAAATACCATTACTGCTCTATACCGCATTGAGCAGCACCACAGAACTGCACTTAAAAACTAATGAGCTCATATTAGAGAGACATTAATTCGCATCATCTGTTTTATAGCCTTTCAGCTGGTAGTTTCACAGATAAATTTAATTCCTTCATATGACCTTAGCTTTCACTTGGATGCCTGATCTTCTAATTCTCTCTTGATAATGGGAAAATATTTAAATTTTTATCGCCTTTAATGTGAGAAACAGAAGAAAATAGCGAGTGTCAAAAATTGGGAGAAACTTTTATGAGGAGAAAAATGGGTGGCTGCAAATCATTTTAATCTGCTGTGGTTTATCGAACAGCTTTACATTAAAAGCAAAAGAAAAACATTTTGACTGGTACTTCAAAAAACCCACAAAGATTATTAAAAACAAATACAGGTTTCAATGTCTTCTGTACCCCTCTTAAAGTAGTCTGATATTATGCATTTAAGGCAAAACTAATACTACTAATAATAATACAGATATTATTGAATATTACTGTACTGCAATTGTGTCCCTTTGAAAACATGTAATGAATTACTGCAGTAGGACAAGTGAATGAAACTGATCACTGAATGTGTCATCCTGTGCACACAACTGCTATAATCTGTGTTTTACACACATAATACTAGTAGATTTGGAGAGATTTGGGTACTTTGCCTGTATTGAGGTTAATCTGCAGAATAAGGCCGAGTGTGTTTGACAACTGAAGGGGGATATGTGTGAGGAGCCTTTGGGAGGGAGGGTTAGGTGACCCCCGCAGGCGCTCCTCTGTTCTGGGCACCACAGCGGCACGCCGAGGAAGGCCTCTGCTTCAGGACCCTGCTGCACAGGTACCACAGAGTGCCACTCATCTCAGCGCGCTTCGGGAAGGCAGGTGCTGAGCTTGCAGTTCCTCTTTAAAGCCTTTCGCACTGGGAGAATAATCCACAGGAGCGCATGACAAACTCAGCTTCCAGAAAGAGCCGTTGAGGACGAAGTGGGGAAGAGCTTGATAGTGCGGCCTGTGAGATGTGAGGCCTGCCGGGGGTGCGGCCATGAGGCCCAGCGCCTTACGCCTGTGTGCTCCTGCCACAGTCCAAGGGCCGCTCCTTCCCACATATGCTCAAAGAGAAGCCAAACTGGCTTCTGTAACAATACGAATCCCCTGAACGGAGGAGTTCTGCGGTAACCAGGTCTCTGAGTTCCACACGGAGGCCTCAGATCTGGAGCAGATAAAGTCAGAGGGGCCTGGACTGGGTGTCAGCTAGGAGTCACCCCGCTGTTATCAGGCATCTCTCAGCCCAGGCTGTGGCCAGGCATGTATGGCTGGCGCCCCATCCGCGCTTTGGGGCTCATGGGTAAGAGAAGCAGTAACCTGAACTGATGTGTAGGGATGACACTTCCAGGAGGAATTAGCAGATCTAAGCTGTATTTAGTGGCTGTTTTTGCCATGTCTTTTCTAATGTTATTTTCATTAGTAACTTAATCACCACACTAAATTATATAATTAAATCCATGTTAGTCAATGTTTCTACTAATACAAAAAGTTTAGGATACTCAGGTGTTTTATATTTTTAAAGCACTCCAGTCAGAAAGCAACAGTGTAATTAATACCGAAGAGGCAGTACTTAATTCTTCTTTTATATGTAATAAAGTAATAAATGTGTCATACAGCGCATCGCTCTTCTGTCACTAATGCAAAATCTACTGCTCCACTATTTCCAACAACTTAACACAGACACAGTACTGTGTGAGAGTCTTGGGCTGCCACAAAGATCTATGCTTAAGTTCTTTATGTTGGTGGAAAATTATGTTATTATGTCTCAGCACGTCTGTGGGCCCTTGAGCGCTGCATGAGGTGGCTATCCTTCACAGCCAAGCTTGCTCTCACAGATCAATAAAGTATCAATTATTATTATTATTATTATTATTATTATCATTATCATTATTATTATTATTGTTGTTGTTATCAATTGACAACAACAACAACAACAATAATAATAATAATAATAATAATAATAATAATAATAAAGTGTGTCAGTTTAGCCATTTCAAACTCTCTCCTAAAATCACCCCACCGTTTACTGTAACCATACAGAATGCCCATGTTTTTGGTAGATTAGCACACCATGCTAATCAATTCTTCAACAAATAATTTAACTAATTTAATTACATGAGCGGGTGGTGAAATTTAACAAATGCATGGAATGGCCCCTGAGGAGACGTTTGGGGACCAAAGTGGTGTGCATCCAGCTATCCTGCTAGATAGCAATGGAGAACTTTTGGAGAACAGAATTCTTGTTCCTTTTTATTGTATTATTGTATTGCATTATGTTGCATTTTAATGTTAAATAGTGTTTCTTCTGAACAAATATACACGTACTGCCCAGACAAATGGCCTCAAACATTTGCAGAGTACTGTATGCATGTATGGTGTGACTGTCTCCCTGCTTCACTGTGGAAACACTTTGGGGTTGATGTACCTCAGCTGAAATTACACTTGGGGTTGTGCTGGGTTATCAGGTAGGCAAAAAGGACCACTGCACTGTTCCTAAACTGTTAAACAGCAGAATACCCATCATATAAATATAAATAAAGCCTTATGAATGAGTAAGTGATAACACTTTAAATTATGTATCTCAATTTATTAAAGTCTTAGGTCAGCAAGGAACACGAGCCAGGGAGATAACGCTAACGTGATCTGCCGCTTTTATAGGTGGGTGGCAGACTTTTCCCAGGCCATGCGTCGATGGCTGCATGCTCACGATTTTACTACGAAGATGAACTGCACAGACCTGCCTCAGCAGCACGACTGTGTTATCACTGAAAACTGCTTACTGCAGGAAATGAAAACTGGTGCAGTTCGCCATTAACATGTACATGTAAAGAAAAAAACTGAGCAGCCCCTCCTCTTCACGACTGCAACACTTAGCATTATTGCGGTGGGGGGAGGAAATGTCCTGCCTTGGGTGGCAGCTGCAGGGAACTTACAGGAAGTGGCCTGCCATGGAGGGCAGCTCGGGGCCAGCTCTGCCTGTCCCACTTCGACTCGAGAGGATTGTGTCAGTGATGTAATCGGCAATAGGAGAACCCCACCTGCACTAGGACCATATAGCCATGAAGAAGTCCTCATTATTGTCACCTCCTGGCTTTGACTGACTTCCACAGCCCCACCCCCCCACACAGGGGCGGCCAAATCCCGGGGGCCGCTAGGCCCCACACCAATATACATGTATACTGAATATAAAACAGAAAGAGAAATTAACGACACAGCTGACGGCAATGTGCCCGAAAAACATTGCGTTTCTTATTAGTTAGCATGCTGTATAGTGTGCTTACTAGTGTCGTTAGACTCGGAGCAGTAAGCTGTACGTAGTATTATAACGTTCTGCAGAAATGAGAAACTCAGTGCTGAGATAATGAAAAAAGGAGAATGGAAAAGTGAAAACAGTAGAATAAATAGCCAACGATAAAAACAAATACGAAAGTAAAAGGAAAAAGTAAAAGAAAAAAAAATAAAATAAAAATAAACAAACAAGCTGCTCAGCTGGCCATTGCCGCTACCCCCACGTGGTGCCGGTGGGAACAGCGAAAGCCGGCAAAAGTCACACGCTTGTGTGATGAGCAGGAGGCGGCTATGCAGTGTCCGCAACGGACGCGGCCATCCGCCCTGCATAAGATGCCATATCGACATCGGCGGGCGAAGGGGCCACCGACGAGCCCAGAGCCGCCCCTGCCCCACACTATCACGCTTGTCAGGTGATGCCGGAAGAGGCCAGAGGGGACGGCCTCTCCAGAGCTGTGCTTTCCATAACTCCTCCTGCCTACATCACTGCCCACTTTTCAACTTCATTTATTCGCTCATTCATTTATTAATTTGGACCAGGGTTCGATTCCGACCCAGTTCCATGTGTGTGGAGTTTGCATGTTCTCCCCGTGCCGTTGCATGTTTGCATGTTCTCCCCGTGCATGCTGAGGTTAATTGGAGTTCCTAAATTGCCCGTAGGTGTGTATGTGTGAGTGGATGGTGTGTGAGTGTGCCCTGCGATGGGCTGGCCCCCCATCCTGGGTTGTTCCCTGCCTCGTGCCCGTAGCTTCCGGGATAGGCTCCGGACTCCCCGCGACCCTGAACAGGATAAGTGGGTTGGAAAATGGATGGATGGATGGATGATAATAATAATTTTTTTATTCAATCATTTCTTTTTTAACCCTTTCTGAGGACTGGGGGGGTGGGGGGGGGCGGCCTTCGGAGTTAGCTTGTCATGCATGGATGTTAACAGTTATGGGATAAACCATGCACTGGCGTCTTATGAAATGGCATTAAAAACATGCCAAGCAGAGAGACAAATTGAACAAAGAAGAAAGCACACATCAAATGTAAATTCTGCAGTCGGGTCCCCCTGTTGATTTGCATTTGCAAGAAAATTTAGGCGAACAAGCAATAGCCTCCACAGCCGTATTCAGAAAATCAGCTCAGTGACATTACAGAACTAACAAGTTCTACCAAGCATTTAATGGGCTCATAGTATCCTAAGGCCTCTTATTTTGTAATGCAGGTATCTCTTTGTTGGTATTTTCACATATCTTCAGAAAGTTCATATATAGGGTTATATGAAATGACAATGCAGTTTCTACTGGCAATCAGCAGAAGGCCTTTATGTGAGAAATGGACCAAACTAGATATTTATCTAATTGCTTGCAGCTGGACTGATTAGCGTGGCTGTTTATACTCCCCAGAATGGATCGTCAGAAGTGTGCTAATGAATGGTTTTAGCCATGGAAGTGTCTGCGGTCTGCTAAGATCTGGGTGGCGGCATGAGACAGTGGCAAAAGCGTGCGATCTGAGACAGTGGGGGTCAGCCCAGGGCCGCTTTTCGTCCTTACCGGAGACTGGCCTCCACCGGGTGTTTTGTCCGACATCCCTGCCCTAATCAGATCAGTTGCTTAACGCCTTTTAATTGGATGCAATCAGTCTGCTTTAATTGATTCCCTTGTGGGTGAAAGCAGCACTGACACTGCAGTTTGCCGACACTTAATTCGGCAGGAGCGTGCAGATAGATGGAGGCTGGCGGCAAACGGTGTCCCTCAATCCCCGACACGGATCAAAGTGGAGGAAAAGCAATTCTGCGGCAGCTGATACTGCAGAGGTCACCGGCAATCAGCCTGATATACGAGTCGCCCCTTTTATCTGCGTCGTTAAGCGGGTTTGTGCCTACTGAGCTCTAACCATAATACGTAAATTTCAGTACCCTGCTAAGTAGTAGATATTGTGAGATGGGCTCAGTGTAGACAGAGATGTTTAATAGCATGGTACTGGAGGCCCGTGTGGTAGAGAATGGGGGAATGCACTGAGTGGAGAGATCTTCCCTGACATAATATTGGAAGCTTACACCTAAAAACATGATGTGATGCAACGTTAAATAAATCAGCCCAGTAGATTATGATAGCTATGTAGAGCACGTCTTGCAGTTATTGCACATTTTGGAGAATAAATTTGCTCAGAGCTACCATAACCACTGATTAGTTTTGATAACAAGGGTAGGACAATAAGTTTAGCTTGCACATGACATGAAAATTTTAGATGGATTATTATGTATGGAATTTACCAATCACAAACATTGACTTTATTCTTCTGTTGCTTTCTGCTTTTCAGTGCAGTGCTACATGTGTCCCCGTCCCGAAGTGGCACATAACCTCCTTGCCCTGCTTGCTGCCTCTCTTACCTGCTGTCGAATGGCCGTGTGACCCCGATGCTTTATACAAGTATAGGCCCACGTCTATCTCTTTTACTACCAGCAATTACAATTAGTAATTAAACTAGAATTGGGTTTCTGCATGTTCATTGAGATAGATGTGACACCGTAACTTACTGCCAATTGCCAGTGTAATCAATTATCAGTTATCACTCCCGACACTTATTTTTCTGATGTTTAAATCAGCATGATCAGGATGTAAGAGGCATAGAAAATTACTCTATACACAAATGGCAAGTGCACCAGTTTTGCACCAAATGAGTAAAAAAGAACGATTCAAGTATGAAACTAAAGTGCAATTTTTGAAAATATTTCGCTTTAATAGAATCACTGAAATGAAATTCAGTTACACAGCTCTGAAATTAAGTTTCAGAATTATTGGCACTCTGGTTTTAATACTTTGCGGAGTATCTGCTCTCCGTCCTTGGAAGGAATGAATCTCTTCTGTAATCTGTGATGAGATTACAGGACACATCATCTTACCACTTCCTTGATATACTATGGTCTGTACTTCCCAAAATAGATATAGATACAGAGGGGGTGTCGCAGAATGGTGGGGACTGATTTTTTTTTTCAACCCACAAATGCAGGTTTTGTGGGTAGTTTATGTGCGCTTGGATGTATTGTTTAGCAGCAGATGGCCAAGTCTCAATCTTTTTCAGTAGAAGCAACTTTTCCAGTTAATATATCCTCGTCCCTCACAGAGCTCAAGATTAAATTATATTCATAGAGTGGGTATTCTCTATCTCACTGCATGTTGCTTAAAATGACAATGCACAATACATTTTTTTAGGTTAGGTTAGATCACCTGCTTCCCCTGACAATATATCCTCCTTTCAAACAGAACGGGACCTTGTAGCTTCTGTCATGTTTGTGTTGCTACTGGAACCCTGTGAGACTTTAACTTTGCGGTTTATTCCTTGATTAAATGTCCCTGTGCTGATAATTAGACCCAGAACCAGAACACTGTGTTCTGCTTTACTGCTCCCTGCTGGATTTTAAGCAGTTATTTAACATGAAACTTTTGCTGTGGTCATAAATTTCAACAAGAATAGCAATCAAAATACAAGCAACATGATTACATTAATCGTGCATAATATTGGTCCAGCTAAAATAAACGGATGACTAACTATATTTCATATTTTGCAGTCTATGCATTGATCAGATAAAATGATTTTGAAATTGAATTTGTATTAGTAGACTTGAAACTCTCTGCTAAAATGGAATTTATAGAAGAAATGTGTCATTTTTGGATTGTTGTTCCATGAGGATCTTGAAGTAATAATTTCCTCTACGCTAGAAAATGTAAAAAATGAACATGATTTAAGCCACTGACATACAAAACAGAGTGCAGACAACTGCCTTTATAGCATTTATCTATGTCCAGTCAATGCATTGTACAGAATTTGAAAAAAATTCAGCAGATTTCGATTGTTTTCTTGTGTTAAAAGGTAAACCTCTGACAAAGAGTACTTCCAAACAAAGACAAGCCTGGGACATTTCAGCACATCATCACGCATGATCTTTGTCAGAGGCAAAGTGCAAAGGTTCAGACCCAAAAGCATTTGCTTACAGAAGTACACATAAATAAAATGACACAAAACAGGCATTTCTTGCAGTGCAGAGAAACACGTTCTGTGATCATTAACAGAATCCGCTGTAATAGAGTGTGGCTGAGGCATCCTGGGCAAAATTTGGCTACTAACACCTAAGGTTGTCTAACATCGCTGCTGTGTTTTACTGTCTTTTTTTGTTGTCTCATAATTTTTTATATCTGGTCACTGTACACCCAGCCATAGTGATGAAACCCTGAGGTTTTAGAGAAAGTCTATCCTTAAGTCTCATACTCATCTCCTACCATAAAAAAATGCCGTCTCCATCACACAATATCACATTAACCCCCTGCCCTACTGCTCCAAGAGGAAGAAAGAAAAACTAAGTGCTGGGCCGAAGACGGCCTCACTGAGAGGGGCTGAGGCGGTCCCATGCTCTGCGTGATGGCGTGAAATCCGTATTGTCCCCATCCCTCCATCGCTGGGCACTGTATTCATCAACACCCAGGTGCTGTGGGCCAGATGGGCTGTTGTTGCGTGTGTGTGTGTTTTTTTTTACACAATTTAATTTACACACAGCTTTTTGCATTTATCACACTGACACAGAGTCCATCTGCGTTCAGTCCACCCCATTTGCTTGTTGTAAAATAATAAAAGAAAACTATGCAGATGATTTTAAAAAAGAATAGAAAACTAAAATAAATAAAATGTTTTCAAATTCTGGGAGACTCCCCCTCCAAGCTGGTGTGTAATTCTACACATTCTTGCAAAATATAGATAAATATATTTTTAATTCACTTGAAAATGCACCAGAAGGACTGTAACATAATACAGTTTCAAATAGTTAAACCTAGCGATTGTACTTTCCTGCTATGCTCTGTAGGCACACCTAACACACTCATACACATTTCATCGCTTCAAACTAACTAACCAAAGCAGTTGCACAGTGTGTTGAATGTTTTGTCCTGAGTCCTTTTTGCAACGTAGGCTGCTGGTGTTTATTTATTTGTTGGAAACTGGTTTCCTGTCTGTCGTGTGTCATGTCATCCAGTGAGCAAGCATTTGATCGATGGCCGAAGTCAGCGAGAGGGCAGACATCTCACACCTGCCGCGTGCTGCGACTTGTCCAAGTGCTTCCTCGAAGTACTGCGGCGCAGTGTTAATCTGCGCTGTACATGCAGTAGATTAGCACATTTTTTTCTTGTCAAAGAATATTATCACAAACACTGAAATCTTCTATCATTCTTACTATCAGTAACATTTATCAAAGGTGTCGTAGGAGTTCACCAAAACCAATAGAGAGCTTATACTTCAAAATTGCAAAATGTTTTATAGACACTTTTATGAATTAAATACATCTCTGTGCATCTCCTCTAAAATCAAAAGCAGAACATAAATAATCTAGCCTCAGATATCACAGATCCATCTGTGCTGGACTCATGTGTGGCACAGAGATTTGTCACTTTTTTTTAACGGACAGCAGAGGAAGCCCCTCCCCAATGCTCTGTGAACAGAAAGAAGACTTATTGCTTTGTATTCTTTTTTACAGCGTAGACCTAGTAAGTCTAGGGCACATGATCAAACTATTTTGTCCCAAGTATCAGCAACAGGCCCCCATTTTCTTTTTTTCTTTTGTTGGTTTTTTTGATAGCTTTTCAAAGAAAAGCCTTTTTTCCAAAAGGTCAGACTGTAGGTACCTGAATTGGCTGGTGAGAAATTGTAACACGGCCCAGAATTCATTGTGCAGGGAATTACCAAAGCCCTGGTTCTGCTGATGATAGTTCATTATTATTTAGCCAAGAATAAAACGCTCGCTTCAGTTCCATGGTTCATGTTCTTCTAGGAGGTGTAGAAAGTGTAAATAAATCCTTCTCCGGCCGTCATGGTAACAAATATAGATTATGCAATTGCGGCAGTCAGAGTCATCTCGACACGTGCACGTAAAACCCTTCTGCCAGTGTAGTGTGGAAACCCACTAACCAGCATCCTTTTGGGGTGATTTGAGTTGCATGGCATTAGCAGTTTATATAAGACGCAAGATGTTTTTTGCCTTCTCTACAGATAGCTGCTAGGGACAAAATTAAGGAGTTATTTTTTTTTCTCAGTTCTTCATAAATCGCAGACAGTTAACAAAGAGAAGGGGAAGAGGCAAAAGGAGGCAGACGTGGAGAAAAGCAAGCAGGCGGGTCCTTTGTCACCCCCCTCCATCCCCCATCCACGGCGACGCCCCGATCCCAAGAAAAAGGTGCTGGCAGCTTATCGACGGGAGGCACTAGGACCCAGACGAATGATCCCTGAGAGAGTCAGTGGGGACAGCTGGCAGACACAGATCCCCCCGCCCCATTCACAGATTGCCCTGATCAGGCAGCTGGAGCGAGACTGCAGACATGACATGCATTTTACCAGGCGGGGGCCGTGATCTCCCCGGCAGACACACACAGCCCCAAGCGCCCCCCACCTACTCCCCCACCCCGTACAAAATATGCCGGCCCTGCAGACAGATGCATCTCTCCAAGAAAAGAAAATCCCTGACAGCCTGTACACTGGAGCCGAATCCGGCTGCACCAGGCACAGGTAGACCTGCATTCTGCCGATCCTCAGAGGTCCATGCTGTTCACGGCATGTTCTGCCAGGAGTTACACAATTATCGGTGTCGGCGAAGTACGCTGCCTCTGGCCCCTTTTCTTTCACTTTGTGGTTAGTCTGTCACTCATATCCGCATCGCAGCCGCCTGCTAACAGCGTTTGCGCCTGATCAGCTGGAAATGACTAGAATCCGCTGCGTTTCATTCCCGCCGCGAGCATCAGTGCTGCTCGTATCATTCTGCCTGTTTCTGTCTCTGCACAAAAACAGGGACTCACAGAGGTCTGAGCATCTGAGAAGAAACTATTTCTTCTGTTGACATCACTGTATTTATCACATAACTATAATAAAACTTGTGATCTTAACTATTTTGATAATGACTATGCATATGTGTAATTGTCTCAATTCTGTTTGTAACAGAAAAGAACATTGTGGTATTGTGTTGGTAGCATCAGCATTCTTAGCACAGACTGCCAGTTACATCTACAATGCTGCAACATTTTAAGTGCATATGTCAAATTTCAGGTTCCTCCAGGAGGCGCTCTTCCAGAAAACGGCCGCGGCGCCAGAACCACCAGTTCTACCTGCCATCTGCTCCGCATACATTTTCCGCGTGCAGAATCCCGTGCCGTCTGTCCTTTAGCCGACAAAAACGTGTCACACTATAAAAATCTCAGGCAATGGCACTTATGGGATCCACTGAAATCAGCGTGGACGAGAAATGGTGGGCCGGGGCGGGGGTGGTGTACGGTCTCAGTCAGTTTCAGTAACAACTGGAACTGCAACCATCACCGTGGAGGCATTTCTGTGGGCAGGCTAGCTATATGATATCACGGAAGGGGCAGCTTCAGTAGGTAAACACCAAGTCAGAGATGCTTGGTACAAGCAAGTCCCCTGATATCATCTCGTTCACTTCCGGGGTGCAGTAGTCTGGGAAGTCGAAATGGGACCCTGAGTTGGTTTGAAAGGCTTCCATGTCCTTGTCTGGAGAGGTGCATTCCACAGGCATGCTATCGAAGCTGGCATTTGAGATGATGTGCAGGAGCTCCTCGTCAAGTTCCTCGTCAGACGAAGCGGATGAGATCAGGGAGGGGGAGCCGGTGGAAGCTGGTGTCCGGGACCTTCCTGTGGCCAAGGTGCTGGGCTCCCTCTCTCCACACGCCGGAGCCTCTGAGGTCATCGTGCTTGGCAGGCCTGCTGGGCCAGAGAGGACTGAGGCAGATGCTTTGAATTTGGGCTGGTCTACAGATGATGGGCTGTCAGGGGACATGGGGCCTTGAGGTCGGCTTGCACCCCGTGGGGCCGTCCGGCCACTCGACTCGGAATCTCCCATGTCGCCTTCACCAACATCATCATCGCAGCTTCTGGACTTCTGATTAAGGTGCGCTTGGTGCTTGGAAAGTGAAGCTTTTCCTTTGAGACCCCGGCTGGTGGCGACAGCTCCCCGGGCCAGGTGGGGCTTGCTGGCTTTCTGAGGGGCCTTTTCCCCAGCCTTGGTTGGCACAGAGGACTTGCTCTTCTTGCGGGGTCTGTACTTGTAGTCGGGGTAGTCTGCCATGTGTTTCAGCCGCAGCCTCTCGGCCTCCTTGATGAAGGGGATCTTCTCATAGTCCAGCAGTAACTTCCACCGTCGGCCAAGGCGCTTCGAGATCTCCGCATTGTGCATATCTGGCCACTGCTCCATGATTTTCCGCCTCTCGATCTGCGACCAGACCATGAAGGCGTTCATAGGCCTTTTTATGTGCCCTGTGGGGGTCTTGCACCAATTGGGGTCCTTAGTGGGGGGAACTTGGCCAAACACCTCATCCACTGGCTCAGCCTCCAGCCCTCTGAACACGTCTCCAGTTGAACTGCTGTCCATATCTGTGGTGTATTTGTGGCCTCTTTGCAGGACCATGGTGCATTACCAGCTTTCAGACTTTTGAGGAACCATCTGTAACCAAACTCATCTTTTCACTCTCTTTTTCTTCTCTTGTCAAACTTTTCACATCAGAAATATTCTCCTATATCCACCCCAAAATAGAATTCTTTCTTTAGTATTTATATATATTTATACATAAATGCAGTAAATTGATATTGACTCACACTCTCTAAATCTCTAAACTCTGAATGAATCACAGAAAGCTGTCATACTTTTTCTAGGAAAAATCTCATTATTTTATAAAGCTCAGAAGAAAATTGCAGGCCTAGGAACCAAATTTCTTTAAAAATCTACCCAAATATCACTTCCCACAGTCTACTTGCCAGAGAACAGACCTTAATCTGACTTGTAGACAATGGGGCGGCGAGCGGAGCCGCTTACCTGTGTCGCTGCAGGGAGGGGACCGCCTTCCTCTTCATCACAGTGCTGTGGAGCAGTGCAATCCTGATGCTGCAGGGCTGTCCACCGCTTACTCTGAGGTGCACTGAGGAGTGCGGGGAGAGAGAAATGTAGCCAGCAGCCCCGGTGCCTGTGTGAGTTCCCCACCCCCCCAAGCTGTCCGGTTCTCTGTACATGCAGTCTCTCCCTCCCTCCCTCTCTCTCTCTCTCTCTCACTCTCTCTCTCTCTTTCTCTCTGTCTGGCGTATCTCCAGCTTATCCCCCCCCCACCCCCATAAGGCCGGCCCCTCGGTCTCCCGTCCTATAAACCTGCATAGCTCACTAGCCTGACTCCTCCCCTCTGCGCTCAGCATTTCAGGCCTGCTGTGAGAAAGTTACCACAACTGACAGCACGGCATGACAAAACGGCGACGGGGAGGCGGATGGGAAGTGTGGCGGGGGGGTGGGGCTGAGCTGCACCTGCTTGCAGAGCCATATCTGTGTGTTTAAGTATCCGACTGCCAAATATTACTGTGTGTGTAACTGTTTAAAACATAGACATTTTCTATTAATGTAATTGTTTATTTTGGCCCATGAAAACCCACAAATGTTTAGTGACGCAATACGCTCAATAAATTCAGTTCATTTTCTTATTTGGGATATTGCTATCAGTACATTGCAATTAGCTGTTTAATGAAACGCTTCTGAAATGGCCTTTTATTCTCTGCAGAATTAAATAAAACACAAACAGAGTATAAAGGATGCATAAAATAACAATCCCCCGTCTTTAGTCATTTATCTGCATATGCCCCACAGTCTACTGACACATTGTGCTGTAATAAACACATAATAATAATTTTGAAACGGCATGCATAAGTCAATGAATTATTTATTATGCAGGCACTCAAGGTGATTTTTGGATATGACAGACATTACTTTTTTTTTCTTTTTCTGAAAGCAGACAGTCTGAAAGCAATTCCATTAATGCAGTTAATTTCTTTTAAAGTTTCTATTTATTTACAGGTAATATGGAGAATAGATATTAACTATTAACCCAGATGTCAGAAAGCGCAAAAATGTAATTGAGACCCTAGAGGGTAAGGGGCCATGCAGAAGGGCCTAGTAGGGACACGATGACCACAGGATTAAATCTAGCAACCTTCTGATTACGGTCATAAGCTGCTGTGCATAACTCTGCATGGGACGCTGCATGTGTATTCTATTTACTAATTACTTTGTTGATTAATAAAAATGCATTAAGTTAATTTTTATCAAGTTTTTAAATTAGGTTTTTATGATACAAAACACCTAGAAAAAATGAACTGTTAAAAGAAACACCCATCCACCATTTTCTGAAACCACTTTTACTATTCAGGGTCACAGGAGATCCAGAGCCTACTGGTGTAAGGCAGGGAACAACCCAGGATGGGACAGCAAGCTATTACAGGACACACTAGCACACCATTCACTCACACAAACACACCTACAGGAAATTTGGTAACTCCAATTAGCCTCAGCATGTTTTTGGATGATGGGGGGAAACAGGAGTACCCAAAGGAAACCCCACAACAACACACAGAGAACATGCAAACTCCACATACATGGAGCCATGGCAGAGACTGAGTCTGAGAGGCATGAGGTAACAGTGATAACCACTGCCACCCCCAGCACCAAGTAATGCAAGATATAATTATCTTCTTCAGAGGGATTAATGACACTACTGATATCTCTGAAAAGATTGTGGATCCCCTCGATTTAATCTCAAGCATGAAACACAAATGTGAGTTTGCGATCTGCATCTACATCTTGGAGGGTTGTGGGTTCAAATTCCATGGCTGGTTGAGTGACCTGCTCACAGTGGGCCTCATTCACCAACATATTCTTACGTTCATAATTCATTATATAATTAATGAAATTATTAAATTCGTAATTTAGTCATGTTAATATTATTTTTAAAAGTCTACCAATACATTGCATTAAAATACTATACCTTTTATCAGCTGTACAATTGACAAAACTGCATTTATTTTGAACAAACTATCATCACTTAAAGTGCGTAAGAGTAGTCTTGAGTGTGCATAGATTCTGTTCAAATTCCAGGTAAGAAAATATTAGTGAATGTCAGAATCTTCATAAAAAATTCGTAAGTGGGGTTTAAGAAAAAATTTGTTCGTAAGAATGGTTGGTGAATGAGGCCCAATCACCTTGCCCTCAGCAGTGTTAATTTTGTTGACGAAAATTTCCCGTCATAGTTATCATCAACAACCTTTATTTTCAGACTAAAATGAGACAATAATTAAATAAAAATTATTTTGCGAGGCCCAAGACTATGACAAAGTGTATTGACACTTTCGTCAACAAATAAAAACGAGACGAAAATGTTCCAGAGACAAGATCGAATCAGAACTAATGTAGTTCGCGTAAGGTAATGACAATTTAGGAAAAGGAGGGCGGTGTCCAATCAGAATTGATCTATCGGGCCCGCGGAGTTACGTCACTATCGCGTTGAATCACGGGATAGCGGCACCGTATTTAGGGGACCGCAAATAACATAGTTCGGTTCCATTTGGCTACACGGTCCTAACTATGTAAGACGGTATTGTAGTTAGCATCTATGCTTTTGGGAAACACACCCCCAACCTGCACACTAGAAGGAACGCGAAGATGGAGAAAGCGAAGAACAGTGAGAGGACACCTTACTGTAAGAAAGTGAAGTGCCATGCCAAGCAAATCTATTTGCAAAAGTTATCGCGGTCAACAACGTCGACCCTGGGTAATAATAATAATAATACATTTTATTTAAAAGCGCCTTTCAAAACACTCAAGGACACTGTACGCAACAAATAAGGAGCTACCTGACCCCTCTCTCTCATCCTCAGTTGTGTGTTGTCTTAGGCAAAAGCTTTTTCGAAATAAATGAATGCAAAGTAATCCTGAATAACTGGCTTTTTACCTCTAAGGCATCAGCAGAATATAAAGGGCAAACAGTGATTAATTGTCATTGTTGACAAACCGCAGAAATGCACCTCACCCATGTGACAGCAGTGGGTAGCTAATTCAGCACCCAATACCTGGCTCAAAGCACCTCAGTAGTATTTATGGGTCGGTGACTCAAACCAACAACCTTGCAATTACCAGATCACATCCCTAACCATTACACCACCACCAACACACATCCTCTTGTAATATAAAAGGATCAAAGAGAGAAAAGGGCAAAGAAAGAAATGTGTGACAAGACGAAATTGGTAATTATGCACTGGCGTAATCCTGCTGAAGCTGATATTTCCAGCCGGTGCAAGCATCTAAGCAATGTGCACTATGTTAACTGTGTAACACATGAGGCTTAAATGAAACATAAATACAACCTGCACAATGTGAGCCTTAGATAAAGGTACAATCTGCTATGGAAATACTTTAACTTCTGTACTAACTACAGGGGAAAGTTGCCATCAAAGTGGACTCAGTGGGGTAAATACCTTCCCATAATGTTAATACCTGTAATGCTCTCACCCAACCTATAGGTGCCAGTCTGAAGACCCCAGATTTTTCGTACATAAGGATCGAACCCATATCCTACTGTTACCTGCCGTAAGGTTCTTGGGGTGTGTTGGTGGGTCGCCCCGGTTCCGCCTCCAGCTTTCGCCTGCCGGCTGGTTCCTCGCCCCGCCTCCCGGACTCCGGCCACGCCCACACACCGCTCCCGACTTCCGGGTCCGGGCCTGAAAAGGACGCCACCAAGAGGCCCCTTTAGCTTTGGCTCATTGTTGTTTGGTGATTGTGATTTTCTGATTGCATTTGCTTTACTGTGTATGACCTCGGATTGTTTATTGGTTTATCCTTTTTGCGCGCCCCTTGGATACTGTGATTTCGGACTGTGTGTATGTTTGCGTACGTGCGGTGCGTAGGGAGTGACTGCCATTTTGGTTTTTCGTTGTGCATTATTGTTCGTTTGGTTAGGGAGGCAGGGATAGTGATTGTGTTTTGTTTACACTTGGTTTTCGCACATAGGTTTAGATTAGTTTTGGGACGTGTTCGGTAGGTGGGTTTTGTTTGTTGTTTTGGCCGGGGTCACTCCTGAAGTTTGTTGCACCGGGTATCTGTTAATTGTCTGTCTCGTGAATAAAATAACCCCTGTGTTTCCTCGTATTCCCTTTTCCCGATCCCCGTCTTGTCTCGTCACCCCCTTTCCCTTTTCCCTTTTCTGTTGGGCTCCCACCCTAGACGGGAGCTCGTAACACCTACGTAAATAGGAACTCCACAAGCTCCTGGCAGGATGATCAGCCACGGTAAAGACCTGTGACTTGAGGTTTTTTATTTGTTTTTTCCTTGGCTCCAGGGGGTGCGCATCATGCCTCAATGGCATGGCTCAGTGAGCCCTAATAAAGTATCTTCCTTCATTGTTGTATAGCCATCAAAGTTTAGTCAGCAGACATATAATGAAAGAGAAGTGTTTACACCTGAACTTCCAAGCATTTTTATGCTTTCATTTTCATGGAAATTGAGTCTATAGCCGGGGTGGGCAATTTTATCTGCAAAGGGCCAGTGTGTGTGCAGCCTTTTGGCATAACCTTAAGGTCAGCTATTCAAACTCAGGTGTGAGGATTCTTCAGCTAATCAGTCCTCTAATTAATAATCTAGTTAGGGAGTTGCAATGAAAACCCACACACACAATGGGCCTTTCTGGATAATATTGCCCACCCTGGGTCTACAGTGAGCTTCTTCCATATCATCGTAAAGCATATAGAATGTACTAAAATATAAACTAGATAAGTTTAAAAAGTCTGATCATTTTAGGTTACAAATATGCCTTAAAATGAAATATGAACCCGCTGTAACAATCCCAAACTGCTCAAACTCCTGGGCCAAACTTGACTAAGTTAAATACCTTAGATCAGAGTTAAGGTAATTAATCAAACTATTTGGGGGGAGGCACAGTTTGTTAACTTGTTAGACACAAAGTTGCATGTTTGCTGAAACCAAGCATTGCTATATAATAATAGCTAACATCAAGATACGAATTCTCAGACCAATATAAAAGCAAAATGTCGCCATTTGTCTGTATTTGCGGATCGTTCACTTAACATCCTAATGTCCTCATTTGCAAGGCAGCGTGGGAAAAAAACGCAAAAAGATGCTAATGCATTCTGCATGCTCAGCATAACCATCACTGCATCGCCACTTCACAGTGGGCATACACATTGTCCCAGATCAAGGCAAATTGGTAAATCTACATTCAGCTCTCAAAAAACCATCACATATCACAAAAAAATGCTAATTGTTATTATTAAATAGACACGTCACTACATTATTCCGACATTTTATTTGTTATCACCATCCACTGGGATGAATTAAGTGCGGCCGATTCATCTCAACATCACAAGCCAAAATGCTTTGTGATGACAGAGCACAGCGGTTGCCTGTGGATGTGGTCAGAGTGACTATACGTCTGAATATGACTGTAGGTACCATTCATGGTCCTATGCGGACCTTCCTACACAGTTTTGCTATGTACCATAGGCTGCTTGAGCAGGTTTCAAAACATGGCTCTATTTATAGGAACTAAACTTGAAAAGTATTCTTTTACAGAATGTGCTGCTCTAGTCTGATGCGGGTGTAAAGAAAAATTACAGGTTTAATCAATTACTTGCAGTTTCAGAGTGCATAGTTTCAATGAAATGTCTGTGAAATTCAGAATGAAATATCGTAGGAAAAAAAAATAATCAGGTGTAGGTATGTTACAGTATGTTTAGGTAAGGTTCATCATTAGACACCAGTTAGGTATAACGTAAGAGATAACGGTTCAATCTGGTGTTTTGAAGTATAATGACTAAAGATTAATGTCTTTCACTGTAGCCAATATCTGGGTCTTTATGTGGCACCAAGTGTCCATAATGTCATCATCACTGGCAAGGCTTCATGTCAGTGACATTGGCCACATTCCTGGGAAACGGGGGATCACATTTCAGATGTGGGTGTGGTGACCTCTGGACCAGTACTGGTCTGTCAGATTTCACCATTATACACATATATGATTGTTACCCATATGACAGCAATTATATGCATATATCTGTTGCTCTTAACTGCAAGCAATGGAAAAAGATATCAAATGATGTTAACCAAGATCACTTGCATTACTATTTTCCTTATCTTAGTCAAAACAAATAAAAAGTGCTGCGATGTTGATCAGAAACCACCACTTCAGTACAGCCTAATGGTGAATGACTCACAGGCGCAGTTTGGTGTAACTGAAGT
>JAODKL010000128.1:11652979-11668113 GCA_026780765.1 Petrocephalus schoutedeni
TGATTGGCAAATCAGTAATTTGCATCAATGAGCAGTTGGACAGGTGTGCCTAATAAAGTGGCCGGTGAGTGTATATATTACAGCAGTAGCAATAGATGTTTGCAAAAATTTGAGCATAAACCTGTCCTTAGAGATTTCATTGCAGAAGCTCTCAGTTTTCTGTTCTGTGAAGAACATCAGGATGTCTAAGCAAACATCTGCAACCCCACAGCATGAGCCAGAGAGCTGAATGAGAGAGCTCCAGGTGTGGATCTCAGTCTCACATTTATACAGACCTGATCTGCGGGTCACTGCCCAGGGCGTGTCTGCATGCAGACATGTCAACTGCTAACAGACCTTTATATAGTTCAGCTTTGATCAGGGGTACTTTTCAAGCTGAATGAACGTATAAGTAAGTAACGTGATACAGTAAGGATCCATACATTCTCCTTCTGATCACTGACCCTAATCATGTACTCTGGGCTGCCTGGCATAGCCTCCAGCCCCAATACCAAGCATGACATTTGTAAAAATGTAACAATTATGCTCATCGGCATGCCCCTTTTCATTAGTTCTGGTCATCTTTCCATAAAAAGAACATTGCTGCTCAATCTGTTCAGCCTGGAGCCAAGGAGACTAAGGGGGGACATGATCCAGGTGTATAAGATTCTAACAGGTCTGGATGCTGAACAATTAAATAGTTACTTCAGCATTAGTTCAAATAAGAAAACTCGTGGCCATAGTTGGAAAATAGCGGGAGAACATTTCAAACTGGAGTTGAGAAAAAACTTTATACAACGCGTAGTTAGTGTATGGAATAGTCTTCCTGATAGCATAGTGCAAGCTAAATCCTTGGGTTCCTTTAAAGCAGAGCTAGACTAGTGGAAGGCTCCCCAAACAAGCTTGTTGGGCCGAATGGCCTCCTCTCATTTGTAAATTTCTTATGTTCTTAAGAGGTCGTCAGTAAAATCACCTCAATCGGCAGGGTCTCTGCTCTCCTCTTGCCAGCCAACATCGGGTATGTTCTTCCATGTCATACAGATAACCTTCCCCGTGAGGGTCTTCAAGCTGCTGGGAGTGGAGACCCTGATTGTCACCAATGCTGCAGGATCCCTGGCCAACAGCTACAAGACCGGAGACATCATGATCATCCGCGACCATATTAACATCCCAGGCCTCGGCGGGTTTAATCCCCTCAATGGACCCAATGATGAAAGGTCAATAGTTTCTGTGTAGCACGGGTGGTGTGTGGCTCTCTCTATTAGCACTTGGAAGGCTGAGGGCTCTAATCTTGCGGTTGGCAGGGCGATGTCGCCACCAGGGCCTTGAGCTAGGTCCTTAACCCCAAATAGCTCCAGAGACACTATCTGACTTTGCGCTTAGATCCTCACTTGTGTGTCAAAAATAAAATGCACCTGATGAATGAATTTAATGTTTTTCAGCTATGTTACTGTACTGGCTGTGAATAGTGGGTTACTTTAATGCCATTATACTACCAATCCGTAACTAACGTATCTACTGATTCCTAGGAGCAACCTATATTAACATGCCAGTCTCACTCTCCGCCCGCACGTCAGATTCGGCCCCCGCTTCCCTGTCATGGGTGCTGCTTATGATAAGGACCTGCGGCGTCTGGCCTGGGATATATGCAAGAAGCTGGACATATCAGACCACGTGCAGGAAGGAGTGTACTGTATGGTGGGGGGACCCAACTTTGAGACCATCGCTGAGGCCCGTCTGCTGCACCGACTAGGGGTGGATGCTGTGGGTAAGTGGCTTTTTTACAGTGTACATATTTAGAATGCAAGATCAGTCAATCACTGGGCCAATGGGGGTTAAGGGCCTTGCTTGGCTATGAATATAAGATTATTAATTCCTCGAATGGAAATTTCAGTTATACAGCAGAAATTATAAACGGAATCAGACAATACACACAAAATATGAGCACAGTATGAAGGGACATAAATTTTATATTAATGTATGCATGTATTTTTTCACAGTCAACTGAAAAACAAAGTATATACTCTTTTAATTCTTAACAGGGCACATTAAAAAAATCACCTGGTCTTAAAATTAGTTCAATACAACCTCAGATGAACAACATTACATGACATATTACAGCATGTCATAATTTATTTAGCAAAAATTAAGACAAACTGTAGAAGCAGTGTGTGAAAAACCAAGTTTCTGCTTCCATAGGAATTTAGAGGGTAAGTAGCAGTCAGGTGCTGCTAATCAAATGCACTTGGTTAGTTGATCATCAGCAAGTGTGACCGCCTCTATAAAAGCAGACATTATGGCAGTTTGCTGGTCTGGAGCATTCCGGTGTGTGCTAGCACAATGCCAAGTAGGATCTTAGAGAAGCAACTGTTGCTGCCCATCAACCTAGGAAGAGTTACAAGGCTACTTTCAAACAATTTGAAGTCCATTATTTTACAGTGAGAAAGATTACCCACAAGTGGAAAACATTCAAGACCAGGGGTGGGCAATCTTATGCACAAAGGGCTTGTATGTATGCAGGTTTTTAGGAAAGCCTTTAGGTCAGCTGTTCAAAACCAGGTGTGAGGATTCTTTGGCCAATCAGTCCTCTACTTAGTAACCTAATTAGGGAGTTGCTGCAAAAACCAGCACACAGAATGTCCCTTTCTATCCATGCCTGTTCAAGACAGTCTCCCCAGCAAATACACCTCGAAGTGAGACCATGTAATCCTCAGAGAAACTGTAAAAACCCATGAGCTACATATCAGACTCCACAGGCCTCAGTTAGCATATTAAATGGTAAAGGTCAGGACAGTACAATTAGAAAAAAACAAAATAAATATGGCTTGTTTGGAAGGGTTGCCGGGAGAAAGCCTCTTTCTCTCTCTAAAAAAAACAAAGCAGCAAGGCTTAGGTTTGCAAAGCTGCATCTGAACAAACCACAAGACTTCTGGAGCAACATCCTTTGGACAAGACCGAAGTGGAGATGTTTGGCCATAATGTACAGGGCCAAGTTTCCTGAAAACCAAATACAACATCAGCTCAAACACCTCATCCTAACTCTCAAGCTCGGTGGTGGAGGGGTGATAATTTTGGATTATTTTGCAGCCCTGGGCAACATTGAGTCGACCATGAAGTTCTCAGTATACCTAAGTATTGTAGAGTGAAATGTGAGGCGATCTGCCCGACAACTAAAGCTTGGCTGAAACTTGGTCATGAAACAGGACAATGATCCCAAGCACACCAGCAAATCTACAACAGAATGGCTGAAAAAGAAAAGAATCAAGGTGTTGCAACGGCCCAGTTAAAGTCCAGACCTCAACCTGATTGAAATGCTGTGGCAGGACCTTAAGAGAGCTGTGCATAAACGAATCCCCGCAAACCTCAATGAACTGCAGCATCATTGTAAAGAAAAGTGGGTCAAAATTCTTCCACAAAGATGTGTGAGACTGGCAAAGTCATACAGAAAATGATTACTTCAAGTTAATGCTGCTAAAGGAGGTTCTAGAAGCTATTGAATCTGTACTTAGTCTGTCCACACATGCCTTCTCCATTTTGGCTTATTTTTTGTTAAATAAATAATGACACAATGGAATATGTTGTGTGTTTTACACCTAAGGTTAGATTTATATATTTTTATTGTAATTATAGAATCAGTTAAGGACCAGATGATTTTTTTTATGATGTTCTGATATGTAAAACCATAGAACTGAACTTGGAATATACCTTTACACATGACTGTATATAAATGTATGTAGTGTTAACAAAGCCTTAAGGTAACATGCTTCTAAAAGAGGACCTGTAACAATAGATGGGAAAACATGTTCACACAGTGTGAGACAGAATCGTAGGGTGCGTGCCAGTTTTTTCCATTTTTTAGGAACCGTCAGAGCATTATACAATTATTTTCTTTACTATTCAAGTGAAATTCCCCTTATTTTTGAATCTGAAACAGAACTTACACTTTTTGGTCTTAAAACCACATTCATCGCTTGTGGGCAAGGTGAGTTTTTCCAAGACTATACAGAGGACCTCACTAGACCAAGAATCCATTATCTCTGTTTCTGTAATTGAGATAAAAATGAATAGTGCTGTGGCGTCTAGGTATATAGCGAATCTCAAAAGAAGTGCACTCACGTTGGTACCCTCTCAGTCCTCTAGAGAAGCTGTTGCTTTGATGAACTAGGCCCATGTTATTGTACGCAGCATGCTGTAACAGCTCCTTTCCCAACTGCAGGCATGAGCACAGTACCAGAAGTGCTAATCGCCAGCCACTGTGGCATGAAGGTCTTTGGCCTCTCCCTCATCACCAATAAAGTGGGCCTGGACTACGAGGACCAGCAGAGAGTCACACATGAGGAAGTGCTTGCAGTCAGCAAGAGGAGGTCCCACACCCTGCAGACAATAGTCACGGAGCTGGTGGGCCAGCTGGGCAGCAGCACCGCCTAATGAGTTGATATGCAGTCACATGACGCTTCCATTACCATCCGTACCAGTATGAGAACAAGTACATTGGAATGTGTGTTTCTTTGCATGTCCCTTCTCACTCTCCATTTTGAAAGACATACATACACTTATAGATGTGAGAGTGAAGCTTGGGGTGTGCCCACAGGTTGGGTCCGCCATCTATCCAGTGCCCCAGAGTACTTTGGGAGTGGGGGAGGGGGTTGGCCAGCGGAGATGTGGCTACTCTGCCAAGCACAGCATGGATGGGCTGAGAAACCAGCTGATGAATATCGCATTTCAATAATTTGCTCCCTAACTCTGGCTTCTAGTCTAAGTGAATTGCAAAGCTTTAATTTCCATCCACCCAATTTATGTAACTGCTTATCCTATTCAGGTTTTGGGGGGGGGGGGGGGGGTTGGGGGCTATGAGGTCTAGAGCCTATCCCAGAGGCCAAGGGAGCAAGGCAGGGGACAGCCCTGGTTGAGGAGTCAAGCCATCACAGGGCACACTCACACCATGCACTCACACAAGCACACCTACACACACCTGTGGACAGTTTGGCAAAGCATTCATTTAATTTCCTTAATATCTTTTTTTTACTGTGGTCCACTTTACATTGAAAGGTTACTTGAAAAAGAAAGTACGACCTGCCCTATTATCTGAAAAATTCCTGTAGCCAGAGCATAGATTTCTTGTCTGGTGTTGTCCTGCTTATCTGTGCTGATGCTAAAATGACTTTAATATTCATTGATTTTAATGTCTCTAACATTGATTCTTCCTCCATTCCTCCAAAAGATGAAGTTAGTTTTAATTCTTTGTTTAAATTCTCTGTTTAACTTTAAATTAAAAAAAAAACAGGAACCACTACCTGTAACTACTCCAGACACTTGGCCACTAGTCTTACTGTAAGAGGCACGCATGGGCATTGCTTTGTATAAATACCAGTATCCCTACATTTCACAATGATAAATTGATATTACATTATACTTACAGAAAGAACTTTAACAATTCATTACATTGAATGTTCAAACTTGTACTTAACACTTAACAAAACAATAAAACTCTGCAACCTGATATTGCTATTTTAATTCACATGAGTATAAAAATTAAGCCAACATGAATGAATGGTTTATAATTTGCTAGTTGGGGAAATCTTCAGCAATTTCCCACATGCTAGATATCCCCAAAGCCACACACTTGTTAACAGCAACTTAGAGCCAGAGACTGACATCATAGGCCCAGGCAGACAAAACCCTCTCAGTACAGGGTATTAATTGGGTGCAGTACTGGGTTCAGCTATCTGGTGACTACGCTGATTTGTGATAATTATCTTTGCCTGTCTCTTATTAAGAGTCCCCAGTATAATGTCACTTATTGTGATCTAAACCCTCTGGCTTATTACTTTTTTATACAGTGTTTTCTAAACTCTAAGATACACTGTGTGTGTTGCAAAATACCCCCGAAATGGGAAGTTAGACTGTCATTTAGTAATCTCTCTGTTTATGTAAATGATACCAAGGTATACAACTCCCTGACAGCACTTAGAAGTGGGAGTGTTAATCCCTTAAACAGACCGTTTCCAGTAGAATTTTACATGTATTGTATTTATTGCTCTCTCTGTGTGAGATTCTTCAGGTAATGTGCTAAATTAAAGAGCAAAGGTTCTTCACAGGCAAGGCAGAAGATTACTGTAAGTCAGCATGCATTCCCACAGTATTTCATAGCCACAAAATGAAAGAAAACAATATAACACAATTATAAAAATTTTAAAACCAATGTGCCATTATTTTTAAGTATTCATCCCCTGAAGTCAATACTGAGGTTAAACCCCGTCTAGCAGCCGTAATAGCCAGTAGTCTTTCCGGATAAGTCTCAGTTAGCTTGTTAGCACCGTGATGAAGCAATATTTGCCCATTCCTCCTTACAAAATTGCACAAGCTGTGTCAAGTCAGTTGGTGGGTGTCCATAAAAAACTATTTAGAGGTTGTGCCTCATGCCGGTGTTTCAGTGGGGTTGAAGTCCGGACATTGACTGGGCCACTCAAGGACATTTTTTTTTCGTTTAAAGCCAGTCATGTGTTGCTTTTGCTGTGTGTTTTGGATCCTGATCCAAAATCTTGTCCCTAGTTTTTTTGTTTGTTTGTTTTTGACAAAGGAGCACAGGTTTTCATTCTGGACTTTTAATTCAGGGATGTAGGGTTTTTTTCAGTGAGAGCTTCTTCCTTGCCACTCTCCTATAAAGGCCCTTTTTTGTAGAACACCTTGGAGATAGCTGATGCATGACCATCACCTTAGATTGCCACAGACTGTAGTTTCATATGCTTTCCACTTTCATAGGGTGGATTGCACTGAGCTCCATGGAATCCGGAGAGCCTTTGAGATCTTTGTATCCTTCCCCACATACATGCTTCTCAATCATCCCATCCCTGACTGGCTTGAAATGCTCTTGGTCTTCATTTTGAACCCCTTTTTGTGAAATCCTCTACCTTGCAGAGAGAGGATTTTCATACATGCAGGTTAATTTAAAGCAGGTGACCCATTGAAGTTACAAAGGGTATGAATACTTTTTTAATCAGATAATTTCATTTTTTTTTCCTTTTTAGCAATGTATTGAAGGTTTTTTCAGACGAGGGATGAATACTGATGCTTACTTTCTGGTATTCATCGATACTAATACCAATTAGGGCTGTGCGATGTCTAAAAAATATATTTTAACTTAAAATATTGAAATCCCCACCCTAACCACAGCTCCAGAAAACAACAATGTGGCAGAAAACAACAATGTGAAAGTTCAAACAAAAAGATACAGAGAAAATCCACTAAACAGTCAGCATTGGGATTTGCCTGAGGGTTGGGGTAATCATAACATTACTGATCGACATCTCTTAGTCTCTGTGGGAAATGGTGGATCGTTTTGTGATTTAAAACCATGTCAGTCTAAAACCTCGCCAATGATAAATGGTATCGGTTATAGGCATTGGCACATTGTTATGAGGGCGAGCATGAGGACATGAGCACAGTGTCGATATTGTACCTCCTTAGTTTTTGGAGTTTCTTTCGATTTGACATAGTGCCCAAGACTTTGGAGATCAGGGGGGACAAATAATGGAATTAATTTCAAACTCAGAATCTAGGATAACAAAATGTGATAAATGTGTTGTGGGCTAAATACTTTTTCAAGCCATATGATCCATAGTTAAATTAATATTTAAAAAAATGTATTTCTAAATCCCAGCCACAGGTTTCAGAACAAGCAAATAGAAATTGATTCTTTTAATTCTTTTAACCAAATAATAGCACAAAGAGCCTATCAGCACTCCTGAGACATAACCGTTCATTCCTCCCCACTGTGTGTCACATGACCAGTCTGAATGGCCTTCTTGAAATGCAGGAAGAAGCAAATATGAAGGGGGGTCTCTGTCCTTTTCTGGGTCTGGAAGCCCCCTCAAACCAAGGTCAGGATGGAAACACCCCTGTGTTATGGTACGGTCTGCAGTTACGTTGATACCTAAGCCTCCTCAGGATCATCATCCACAGTATTCCACCAGGCCAGCTGCATATTGCAGTGTCATTCCCGTTATGGCCAAATACCACAGGCCACTTGTCTCTGTATTTCCCAGAATCCCAAAGCGCTATTTGCAGTATTTATCATAGTCTTCATTGTTAGAGTGCTTAATCGGGAGAATCAGGAGAATTCCTGGTAGGCCGCTCTGACTGTGGGCTGTGGACGAGGGTCGGGAAGCACAATTATCTTAAATTAACTTACTCATTGGGTCTCAAATGGTGTGACACCCATTTGCTGTTGGGAAACCCCTCCAAAATGCTGTTCTGAGGTGTGACATTCCCAGGCAAAAACTCAGTGTCCGAATTGGGCCTCCTCCAAAAAGGAAAAGCTTCTTTTAATAGCTGTGGCGAGTGATGGGTAGCAGTCTGCCTCAAGGGGGGAAATGAAGTCACAGGACAACCGAGTTTCAATGAGGGATTTCATCATTCAAGCATATAGCATAGTGAGGATGAGCACACTTACAAGCAAACTGGCAACCAGCACTAGCTAGGAACAATTCTTAATTCATTAAATATGGCCCCACAAAGCCCTGACAAGCTAATTAGCCCAATTATACTCACTTTCAGTAATGGCGGCATCGGTCAGCAGAGGGCTGTCACCCAAACAGAGACACCTGTCATTGTCCTACGCACGTTACAGCATTTATTGTATACAGGTCTTTAGGCAGGCCTTTGCATTAAGTTTCATTTCCATACTGTGCCTGAATGGTGACCATCAGCACCAGATCTGCACCCTGTATTTTTTCACTGAGGTGAAATGAAAAATGCAAAACAATTCAACTGTACAGTTGCAAGACAAGTTAGGATCATTAAGATCAGACTTTTTCTTACTTTCAGTTCTGTATGGACATTATATCGCAGAAGGTTTAAGTTTTATTTAATTTTTTACTCTGGCATAGGGAAAACACTTGTTGTAAACTTGTAGAGCTTGTTGTAGCTGTTCTTCCGACCAGATTGCAATTATTTTTTTTACTTAGTTTATTTTTGTTTTCTGAGTTTTTCAAGACAGCGGTTATATTGTGTTCCAGAATCGGGCTATTTGCATAACCAATCGACAACAAAAGTGTTTCAGGTTCCGCGTTAAAGTACCGATGTACCAAAGAAGTACCCCAACTGGTATGGCACTTTCGGTACTTGAACTTTTGGTACTGGTACTCAACCGGAAGTAAATGGAAAAGCGAAAGTGCTGTACTTGGTGTGGTGGAAAATCGCCCTTACAGCATCTTGAGATATGCAAAAAAGGGACAACAATGGGGAAAACTGGAAAGTTACACCTGCTGGTATGGGAACAAATGTTTAAAAGAGCACAGTAGAATTATACCCAGTGCTGAATTTAAACATAACATAATTAAATAATATCTGATGTTACAATCTGGTTGTCAGCCAAGTATGTACACCAACAGACTGTTAGGCAATACAAAAAATTCAGAAAACAGAGATAAGGAAATAGACATTAAGATAGGGGGAATATCGAAGTGGAGCCTTAAGAATCAAAGCAGATTGAAACTTTACAATTAATGACTGACCCTCTGATCTGATTCTCAGCCCCTACAGACTGATGAATGGACAGACAGACCTACTTATAGTGTCAAGTGCTAATTTTCATCCACAAAATATATTCTGTGCCACAAAAAGCATTATTTAATGACAAAATCAAATAATGTCTTGCTGCATTTTGTACACAGAAAGGGAAACCCCAATTACATTTAGTTCACGAAAGCATAACAACTTTCTTTTGTGCACAGAAATCCAAAAGCAATGTTTCATTTTGTGTTAAGTTTGATGTTCACTTTTCTCCAAGAATGTACAAGAAATTGACAAAAGCAATACCAGCTCCATTGATATCTATGGTAAGAGAAAATTTGGTGTATTCAATTGTCTCCCCTGGTCTCAGACAGCTCCACATTGAAAACATGGAATTTGGCGACAGGAAGGTTTCCAACAAATTTATTAGAATTTTATTAGAATTTTTTACCAATCAAGTCAAGAGAGGTTATATACTTATATAGATTTTGAATCAGATCAGAAAATTATGATTAGAAGGAAGTATATTTCTTACCCCATTCCTCCTAAGGTAAAAGAATTCAATTTTAAAATCCTAAATGAAATTTACCCAACTAATTACTTTATTAGACATAGATTTAAATTTGATGTTAATGGTTGTACCTTCAATGATAGTAAGTTGGAAAATTTTGATCATCTTTTTTTTTCAATGTGAAACAGTACAAGTGTTCTGGAAGGAGCTGGATGCACACCAAAGGGACTGACTTGCCCCCGTTGAGTTTAAGGATAATTCAATTTGGAATTTTTTTGTTGGATAAGAAAATTGGATTTTTAATTAACAACTTAATTATATTTGGAAGATTCTTTATCTACAAATGCAGACTTTTTAAAACTAAACTTGAATTAAATTTCTGGTTAAATGATCTGAAATTATTTAGCAAGTCACTGATGTTAGTTGAACACAAATCAGCCCAAATATTATTCACATTATTTGGCAATTTTGACTTAATTTGATGCCTTTCTGCCCCTTTTATTTATTAATTTTTATTTTTTTTTTTATTCCTGTTGTTTTTGTTTCTTGGTTTTTCAGATGTTTGTTTAGAGATATTGTTGATAGTGTTCAACCTGGATGTTTTTGACATTGTGTATTTAACTTGATATTTTGGCCTTGTTTGTTTGTACATATGTTAAATAAAGTTTGTTAAAAAAAAAAAAGTTTCATTTTGCGCACGGAATTGATATCAGCACTTTGCATTTCGCGGACAGAAAAAAATGATTTCATACATGAAATGTGTTTTGTCTTCCATTTTATGTACAAAATGAGTGATAGGTAGTCGTTTTGTGGATACAATTAAAATTAATTTCAAGTTGCACGTCTGCAAAATCAAACCTGGTGCTCCACCTACTGGTCATTTGAAGGTACTTTGAAGGTGTCCTTTTTACTTTTACATTTTACTGAGCGTAAAGGAATACAGAATTGTGATGGAAAAACAATTTTACGTCTGCTTAGAAATGCTCAAATCTCTTTTTGCATTTGTATGAATGCTGCAAAGTATCTTAAATATGTGCACAAGTCTAGATTATAAATGCACTTGTTTAATTTAGTGTATAGGGAATCTAGTTCTAGCTCCAGTTAGTCGCTCACTCCCAGTTAGGCCAACAGTATGAGGTGCGGAGCTGGGTGGGGATCGGTGTCCTTGGCTTTGGATGAACTGATGCATCATTACTGTCACTCTAGCTTCACACTAGAGTGCCGACATCCAGGGACTCCCCATGCCTGTGTTCCCTCTCGCCTCGCCCTCTTATTCATGCTGCCATAACCATATCTGCCGGAGCCTAGATACTGCACTCACCAGTTGTTTGCACTGCCTCTATTCTCCCCTACTCTGGTTAATGCACTATTTCTTATTTCCCCCACCCCTTCTGGGGTGTGCTGCTTGGAGACCCAAGAATATGAAGATTTTCTGCCTACTCTGCTGTCTGCAATACCTTTACTTACAGTGACACCCTTCCTGTCTGCCTGCCCTTTGCTCCTGTGATGCCTCTCCTTCCTTCTCTGCTGCTGTAACACTGTTCATCTTGTCATCAGAAGTAGAATCAAGCACCTATGTGCCAGCACCTGCTTACCCACACATAGAGACTGAAATGTCAACACCTTTACTATATAAATTAAGATTTTGTCATTTTGTTTTCGCCCAGCTGACTCCTCTGCCAGCCCCTGGAGGATGGTCTCCCCCTTTGGGTCTGGTTCCTCCCAAGGTTTCTTCCTTTTGCTTACTGGGGGCTTATATGGGCAAAGATTTGAGACAATGTAATGTTGTGAAAATGTGCTATACAAATTGCATTGCATTGCACTTGTTTAACAGCATAAGTTACCATGGTAACTCAGGGGGGATTAATTAGACATGGTGATGAACGGAACCCCCATTGAAATGAGCCAGATTTGTCAAAATAATTGAGACTTTCATTTACATTATCAGCATTTGGCAGGGCGGTCTACATGTCCAGAAAGCTGTGAAATCTTTTATTGCATTTTAATAAACATAATATAGGTTTGAAAATTATGAAAGTGGGTTTCAGACAATCGTCAAGACTTTACTTGACTTTAGAGTTGCTGAAATCCAGGAAACAACGGAGCCCAATGCCTGGCGTTATGTAGAATTTTCTAATAATCTGGCAGATGACATAACTCGAGGCAGAACCTTGTCTCACCGAAGAGATGCTCACTGGAGCCAGGGACCTTCCTTTTTATGGTAGCCTGAATCATCATGGCCTGCTACCCCAAATGTCTCTTTATGAGAAGACCCAGTCAAACTAACCCAGGGGTGGGGAACCAGGTCTCAGTGAGGCATAAGGCACCAAGATTAAAATCAGCAATGATTTCATTTATAAGAAATTTCTGAGGAGCCAGCGATCTTACATTCAGAGGTTTTAGCTTTACATTACATCTAGTATCCAGTAATTAATTTGTTTTAGTTTCTCTAAGATTGTTGAGACATACACTATGGTGGAATAGATTTCCATGATTAAAATTGCTGGGAGCAGACAGTCCCTAGGTGATGACTCTAAGCGACTAGTTGGTTTGCTTGCCGCCTTGGCCTGGCATACCATCATATTTCCCGCTGCATAATGTCATTCTTGTATGAATTACTGTGAATTTAAAGAAAATATGGCAACCGCAATCAGATTATGTTGCTTATTTTTGTTTTTCGCTTTTTGTTGAGTTGAGTTGTTCAGTTGTGGCATTCACATTTCTGTTGATCCATCCAATGATTTCTAGAAATTGGAGGATAGGGGTGTGGGAGAAATAAGTATTAGATGGGGGCAGTGGTGTGACGGGGCTTTCCATGTAATACATTATTGTCCTTTTGATAATATCTTTTCTGGTTGCAAACAGGGCTTGCCTTCTGCCTTTTTCAAGCACAGGAATGTTTTCAGGAACCACTTTTATTGGGTTCCCATCACAGGAACTTCTTGTTTGACCAGGCACTACTAGGGTGGGGCTTACAAGATTTGCTTACTGTAAGCACTGGTGCAAACTTGTGAGCTAAGCACAAATGCAGGGATAGGATGGAAGCACTGGAGCAAAAATGGGGCAGATGAAATTACGCATTTCTGTTACAATAAATGCATTGACAAATATGCAGCTCGGCTTCAAAAATTCAATCTCCGCAATTTGACATGAAAGTGGCTGGATTTCCTTTCCTGTTTATATTGGTGCACTGATTTTGACCGATATATTTCTGTCTAATATTGCTGATACTGAATTCTGGGGTGGGGTGTCTCCCATGCTTTTCAGTGTAAAGGTCACAGTTCCTGTTGTGCTGTGGGAAAGCGACATGAAAGTAGACAGGACCCAGCAAACAAGGACCAGCTGGAGGATGTTGCCGCATTATATCCCCTTTTTGGGGGTGACCAAGGGCCAGCCGGAGGATGTGGCTGCATCACGTCCACTTTTTGGAGGCATCCTAAGGCTCTCCATAGGATGACTGCGTTACTATGGAAACATAGAAATCTTTTAAAAAACTATTTATTATGACAGCTTGCAAGAATAACATTTAAATACATAAAAATAACTGGATAGCTGCAGAGTGGCTAGATTTCCTTATATTAGGGCTCTCAAGATTCATTAAAGTTCAATGCGTGACACTTGAGAGCCCTGCCTACTGCATCCATCGGATCCTGCTCTCCCACTTCCACCTTCTCTGCCCTCCACGTGTGCGCGCATCGCTGTATTGTAACGTGCTTGCCGCTGGATCACATGGAAATTTACCCTGAAACAACAAATGCTGGTTTCCGATTGGCTGGTAGGCGGCTATTAACTCTGTATAAACGGGGACAGCTATGAACTCCGCGGAACACTCGGCTCCGGATGCCTCGTCATTAATTCCGTATAACGGGACGTATATCGGGTGGGCGTTATGCCTTCCATCTCGGCGTGTGAATCGGCTTACGTGCGCGTGTCTCGTGGCCAAAGTGAGGACTTCACTTAGTCAGAATACAAACTTATGGCCACCGATGGGTTTAAGTTATTTGTCCGTGTTGCCATGGAGACACTATTTCGCTGCTCGCCGTGAGTTGTGGAGTTCAAAGTACTGTCGGAAGGGTAAGAAGCGAAACTTATCTTTCTATATAAAGCTTTAATAAAACCCCCGAAGTATCATAGTAATGGGTATAAGGTGATAAAACATGATGGGTTGAAGCGTATTTAACTGTAATCCTGTATTTTTGTTTAGTGCCCTTGGGTTTACACCTATGAAACTAACGAGCTAACGGTCATGTCGCTTTATACTTTGTAGAAACAGAGGAACTGCATGTTTGTCGCCTGCGGTGCCTGTGGTGATATTCAGGTACGTTAACTAAAGTTTGTCGGTTTATCACATTAAGTGAGTACAGCCGCCCCATCCACATCGCAAAGCGAGCACCTCTGACCGGGGGGTTAGGGGGGGATCGCTGCCAGATATCACTACTGCGCTCTCCAAACCAGCACTGGACATAGACTGATGCATTTATGAGCTGTTAAACGCATTGTTTATCGTCTGCGGCTTCCTCAAAACTCCCAAAAAATCCAAGTTAGTTTCTTATACCGACCACCGCGATGTGTCGAAACCGTGATGGGGAACGTCGGGATGCAGACGAGGCTGAAGTTGGCTCCTTATTCGCTGCTCCTTATTCGGATTGTCCGGTCCACCTTAAATGCGGCGCAACCAATTGCAGTTCTGCTCTTGCGCCTCTAGGAGGGCTTATTTACCGAGGGTTACGTTCAGAACCCCAGTATTTCGATTCGTATTAATTTACTAAATGCTTTGAGCCGAGGAAAACGCGCTTCAAAAAGACATAATATGATGTCTACAAGTGATTTCACTTGTTACCAGCCTGGCTTAATGTTGTTTTCACTTTCAAATCCACCTGGGAATATAGCTCACATATGTGATGATTTTAAGGCAGGAGAGCTAGTGAAGAGACAGCTGAACCTGAAAGACTGTAATTCTTGAAACTCAGATAACTTGTTACCAGCCTGGCTCAATGTTGTTTTCACTTTCAAATCCACCGGAGAACATAGCTCACATATGCATTGCTTGTCATTATGTGATGATTTTAAGGCAGGAGAGCTAGTGAAGAGACAGCTGAACCTGAAAGACTGTAATTCTTGAAACTCAGAT
>JAODKL010000128.1:11671017-11683792 GCA_026780765.1 Petrocephalus schoutedeni
ACACTGTCTCACACCATTACACTGCCTCACTGACCCACACATTACACTGCCTTACTGTCTCACACCATTATGCTGCCACACTGTCTCACACCATTACACTGCCTCACTGACCCACACATTACACTGCCTTACTGTCTCACACCATTATGCTGCCTTACTGTCTCACACCATTACACTGTGTCACTGTCCCACACGGATGCGGACCACACATGTTAACATCATCCATTCATCTTTTCTGCGTCTCATAAAAAATTGATAGCTGGAGCCAAATTTTTTTAATTTGGACTTGGCTGACTATAGAACAGATTGTTCAGATGTGTTCTTTTATCCAAACTGATCCTTTCTTATGTACATGCCTCAGAAGTGGTTCCTTGCAGCAATTATACCATAAACTCCTGATTCTGAAGAGTTGATGCTGAGATTAGATTGTTGCTAGATCTCCATGAAGCATGTGTTGCCGGAGAAATTCAGTATTCACTGAAATGTGAACTTTAAATTTTTAAATGAACTTTTAGATTTACAGGAATTTTGGACATCATATGAAACGTTAAATAATACATGTGATGTATGAAATCATTTTTTTTAGTAAACTGTGTCAACTGTCCAGACCTGAAAGCTGGTAGCTCCATGAAAGTTGTTGTAGGACATAAATGGAATGATGACGTTAAAGAATAGTATGACAGTTTCAACAACATTAGTTTACCATTAAAGCATTAATATGAATACCTTTATTTATATTATGAATTGCACATATTGTATAGTAAACACATACACAAAGTATTCAGCGAAGACACCTTTTGTGAGCTGCAAACTTGAAACTGTTATATCATGTTAAGATCATAGATGGCAGTAGCACACAACTTTTTGCATAATTCGTTACCATAGCAAGCATGTTTCCAAACACATGCTTTTTTCTTTCTTTCTTTTTTCCTGGAATCTAGTGAGTACCTCGTTTAAGTAAATGTGGAATAGTAGTTAGTGTTATTAATATATTTCATGTTTTTATTGCACCAGCACTAGGTTGGTAAGATGCGTGAAGAGATCATTGAATTAAAAATATATAGTAGTTTATATGTTTTGCGGTAATGCAGGTAATGTGCATTTTTTAATGCAATTTGCATTTTTTGCAATCTGTTTTCTCAGAAAAGGAAGGGTTATGTGTTCAATTCAGACTTCAGCTACTAAATATGATTAATTATAATTGACTAAGATTAACGGGGAAACAAGTGAGAACAAGAGAATAATATTAGCCCATGTCTCATTTTTGACTTGTAGTTTAAAAGGAATGTTTTCAGAAAGTGGTGAGTTTGTACTCCATTTATATGTATACCATACATACATACATATATCTATTAAGCGTGTCTTTCAAAGCATGCACATGCAATATTGGAGTTGGTTAAACCTGTGTGATACAGTGGCCATTAAGAACTCCTCTGCTCTATAGGATTACAGCAGGTGGGAGCGGTATAGCAGTAGGGGATGAGCCTCCCTGCCTCCCACACGTGGGGCTGCGGTCCACTCAGGAGTGATGTGTATAGAACCAGAGGCGCCCCCCCGGTCACCAGCAAAACAGCACCAGAGCAGGTGAGAGGTGAGCTATTGGTTCTTTTTTCTAGATATTTGCATTCATTCATTTATCCAGTCATACAAGAGATAGGCAAAGTATACATCAGTATTGATATGGTTCCTTGCTAAGGCAGATACAAAAATAAATCTAGGTCCTTAATACTATGCCACTGGCTGCCCTCAACAATTCTTATGTTCTTTGTAAAAATGAAAGGGGAGCCCACTGAACAGGATTCCCATATCCCCATATGTGTAATAGTATATATGTGCAATGTAACTCCTGGTTAACAAATGTTCTGCTCACAAAAGCCAGTGAGTCAGTGAGGTCTACAGCTCCACACACTGGAAGGAAACAGATTGTGAAAACGGGAATCATCTCTCCGTGGAACAAGAATGGCAGAATACTAAAGGTAACCCAGCAAAATCTAGCTAAGGCCACGGAAATGCTTTCACTGTGTGCTGGTCAATTGATTTTAAAGTTCTGTATACACATGATGCTGATCTTTGAGTATATGTTCCTTCCAGTTACTCTTCCAGTCAAGAAAGAATGCGGTGGAGGAGCTGGAGAGGCACTGTGCCCATCTCTTGGCCACGAATCGCCAGCTGCTCGGGGAGATTGTTCATAGCGAGTTGCACTCCTTCTATCAGGTGCAGAACTGTATCGTTCAGCACGATAAACTCAAGGTGTGAATTTCTGTGGTGTGAAATGCATAGGAACACCCTCTTTCCTGAGATATCAGTATTTCAGGTTTATCCACGTTTTCAGTAAGTTGCATGAGTAGTTTCTTGTTGATTCAGTTTTTCTCTATTGGTTGCTCTTCAGAGATCTATCCTAGCTTTAAAAGGCTGGGATCAAAGAGAGGTCAGAAAAGCCAATGAGGATTTGGAAGATGCAGAATGTGAGGCCAAGGAAACCGTCTGCGGTAAACTGAAAAAAGACAACATCTTTGTTTAATTCTGGATATTCAGGGTATTTTAAAAGAACAGGGGATGATTTTTGCCACTTGTGAACCAATCATATATGTCTTTTATTTTTGTGAACACCATATCTGTTTCCCAGTACCTCTGTAATGTTTGATTGGCTGGGCGTCTTGCCCCTGTGTTCTGATTGGACAGAATTTCACCGGCAGCTTGCAGTGGTGGAACTGCAGGTGGCGAAAACCCGTGCTGAGCTGTACTCATTGCAAAGCTACAAGGACAGGCAGTACCATGTGAATGAATCGAGGATCGCTCAGCTCAATAGGGAGATTGAGCAGGTCAAGGAAAGGCAAAAGGTTCCAGATACCCCCTTACAGCAGGCAATCGGGCTTGGCCATGAGCAGCAACATCTACTTTATAGATCATACAGTGGATATAAAAATTCTACACATCTTTATTGAAATTGTAGGTTTTTCTATAGTAAAATGAAGATTCAAAATAAGTCATATCAGATGTTTTTCCATCTTTAATGTGCCCTTGAAATTAACAAAATTCAAGAGAAATAAATTATCGGTTATCTTAGAAATTAAAAATCTAAAAAAACACAAAAGTGTTGCAAAAGTGTGCATAGTATAAAGTACAATTAAGTATTAAGTACATAAAAGAAGTAAATCGATTAAGAATGAAGTATTGTTTTAATAAAGTAATCATTTTCCTGATGGTCTTTATATTTTATAGTTGTCCAGTATTACTCTCAGCCTTTCCCAGATCATTGCACAAAATGACAAAATAAGGAGAGAAACTGACTTTCACAGAAAGGTATGTTATTTGTTACTCTGTTTAATATCAGTAAGTGTGGCAGAGCCCTCTCCTTCCCGCTGATGATGGTCATCATAGGTCATTAAGGAGCTCAAGGAGGTGAACTGGGCAGTGGAGGAGCAAATCAAGCAGCTACAACTGTCAGGATCAAGTGTCAGCGAGGACTTCTCCCACCAAAGACCCCTCAAAACACACAGGTATGTGGCAGCCTCAGTGGACACCAGCCTCCATGTGTAATCAGACGTAACTTCAGCCCATCACAGTGAGGCCCAGAAATTCCAAACCTGACATATACAAACACTGTATCTGCCTTAAGCAATGATGCTCCTTTGTTTTAAGAATTCTCCCTCAGTATTGGGTTTGATTTCAGAAGACCCGAAAGGAAGAAACAATGTTAAACTATATTTTGAGCAACATACATTATTTAGTTTTAAGCCACATGGTTAAACGTCACTACATTCATTCTGGGAAGATGATGTAATGGCCCTTTTATCTGTTTTAGATTTCGTCACTCACATTTTTCATGTTGTTCCCTGAGCAGGAGCAGAATGGTGACATTTCAGAATTCTTTTAATGCTGTGTGTGTTTGGGGGGGTGTCTTGTTTTCTTTGGGTTTCTGGCACTCTACGATGTGTAAAAGAGTGTGTGCATTTTCCACCATCGATCACGCATTCCAACAGAAAGGCATTTCCATCCTAACACTTTCCCACACTTCTTACTATCATGAGAATTTAGGGTCTTTCATTTTCAAGTCTGTATTCTATAGAATCCTTTAATATAAATTCATTATATATCAATGGTGTTTGCATATACCCTTATTGATGTGAGGCTGTAATTGGACAGCAGTGTGAATAATGACAGGGGGCCATATCACGATGCCAGATTTCTTGCTTAACTGGATAACTTTACCAATTTAAAGTACCCCAGCTTAAATGGACTTTATCTTCATTCCCTTACGTTTAACCCCAGGCTACCTTAAATCCGACAAGTTAGAAATCCTGCTTTGTGATACAGGCCCCGGGTGACGATGTTTAGGGCCTGTAAAATGGGTTTTCGTAATCACATTGCTAGCATGTTATAATCCATCCAATCCTGTCAGGGTCATGGGGGCCTGGATCCTATATCATAATACACATGTAGTAAAACCATATAAATATAACTGCATCTTGTACCTGTAGTGTAGAAGGTCATCCGTTCTAGTTTATCATTGGCTATTGGAGGATGCCTTTTGTCTGGCCATTACCACTTAAGTGGAAAGAAGATGAACTCATTGGGGACTATGCCAGTGCAATGAAAATAAACTCTGAGAATGTGTTCCCTGACAGGCAGCTGCAGACTGCCACTGTCCATTCCAATGTCACCCTTATCATTTATGTAAAAGGTACATCTAAACAATACGCGGCCCTCCCTTTAGGCCCTGTGGAACTTACTTAACACACTTTTGTTTGGAATTACCATTTTCTTTTCCGATGGCCATGGTACTGCCGCAGCATACAGAGTATATAGCATTACAGTTTTGGAAAAGTCTCTAAGAGGCATCTTAATGTTAAATGAAGGACCAGGCAGGATCATGGAGCTCCTTGTGCTGAAATCCTAATATGTCATTAAACCTTAATAAGGGTTTTGAATTTCCAACAGCTTGTTCCAAAACAGGATGACATTTTGTTGTTTGTCCAAATGATTATGTGGCATGCGCACTGTTTGGTAATCGCAATTTAAAGGTAAACATATATTATAGAATTGAGAATAACAAAACAACAAGTAACACTTAAGTATTAGAAAGAGACATTTTGCACAGAAGGTGTTGGTTTCCTTTAATGATACTGAAATTCTGAAATTGAGAAATCTCCTCTCAAATGTCTCTGAAATGAAGTCCATATTAGCTCAGCTGGTAAGCAGAATGACTCCAGACAAACCAAATAGTGTCCCTCTCTCTGTTATTGTCTGAGGTCACAAGTAAAAAAAAAATGTGTGTGTTCTGGAAAGTCTTCCCATTTCACATGATACAACACAGCCTCCCATAGGAAGACAAATGTCAAGCTGTTTATTCTTTGTCCCAAGTGACACATTATGTCTTATTACACTTCTTTCCAAAAAGTTTTATTTCCTCACTGTTTTTCATTTCATCTGATGTGTGTTTATGAAGTGATAAGAATCACTCTCTTAATCATCTGTCTTTCTCTCACCCTCCTATCCTGTGAGGGTAACAGGAGGGGGGCCTGCAGCCTAGTACCAGGCAACACAGGGCATTAGACAGGGCTACAGCCTGCACAGGGCATTAGACAGGGTTACAGCCTGCACAGGGCGTTTGACAGGGCTACAGCCTGACAGGGCATCAGACAGGGTTACAGCCAACAGAGGGCATTAGACAGGGTTACAGCCTGCACAGGGCATGAAACAGGGCTACAGCCAACACAGGGCGTTAGGCAGGGCAACAGCCAACACAGGGCATTAGACAGGGTTACAGCCTGCACAGGGCGTTAGACAGGGTTACAGCATGCATAGGGCGCTAGATAGGGTTACAGCCTGCTCAGGGCATGAAACAGGGCTACAGCCAACACAGGGCATTATGCAGGGTTACAGCCTGCATAGGGCATTAGACAGGCCTACAGCCTGCATGGGGCATTAGACAGGGCTACAGCCTGCACAGGGCGTTAGACAGGGCTACAGCCTGCATAAGGCATTAGACAGGGCAACAGCCAACACAGGGCATTAGACAGGGTTACAGCCTGCATAGGGCATTAGACAGGCCTACAGCCTGCACAGGGCATTAGACAGGGCAACAGCCAACACAGGGCATTAGACTGGGCAACAGCCAACACAGGGCATTAGACTGGGCAACAGCCAACACAGGGCATTAGACAGGGCAACAGCCAACACAGGGTATTAGACAGGGATACAGCCTGCACAAGGCGTTAGACAGGGTTACAGCCTGCACAGGGCGTTAGACAGGGTTACAGCCTGCACAGGGCTTTAGACAGGGTTACAGCCTGCACAGGGCGTTAGACAGGGTTACAGCCTGCACAGGGCGTTAGACAGGGCTACAGCCTGCACAGGGCGTTAGACAGGGTTACAGCCTGCACAGGGCGTTAGACAGGGTTACAGCCTGCACAGGGCATTAGACAGGGTTTCAGCCTGCACAGGGCATTAGACAGGGTTACAGCCTGCACAGGGCATTAGGCAGGGCTACAGCCAGCACAGGATGACTCACTTAATCAGCATGCTTTTATATGTCTGTTCATGTTTGCAGTGTAAACATCAAGCTTGATTTGAATATATTGAATTTATTTGGGACTGAAAGTATTTTATAAATGAGTCAATTTAATTTAAGCTATATAAAGAAAAAGTAATATAATAAGTAAATAATGTTTCTATTTCCATGACTTTTCAAAAAGTTGTCCAGAGTATTTTCTGCATTTGTAGGAATGCACGTTGGGTACTAATGTATTAAATGAAAATTATATTAAATGGATTGCTTTGGCATTGTGTGACCGATTTGTCCACTTGGCGATGTTGAAGTAATAAGCCAACAGCTGTGGAACATTTTTTGTGTAGTTTGTACAATTTCATGCTATTTGGCAGCAGTTTTCTGTTCCTCTGTTACTTGTTCCTTGTCTTGTCTCTTCATTGCAGATGTACTCCAGATATGGACCTGAACTTAGACATTCCCAGAGAAGAATGGCTTCCTATTTAAATGGACCATATCAAGAAGGATTTGCGTCCAATTTCAAACACTCCCGGGCGCCTTTTTCCAAACCACATGAGTCACCCTGAGGTCTTAATAAAAATATAGTTTTTAAAAAGGTAATTTGTGCATTTTTCCATAAAATGCATTCATATTTCCTAACCTGACGAGAAGAAAAACGTTAAATTTGACATTGCCAAAGCCAGTTTTGTAGTGTGCATGTTATACAATTATGACTATCACGATGCTGAATATTCTGTTTTAAAATGCGGTTAGTGCGCAAGCTATTTCCAGCCTTTATGTATTGTAGTGCAAGAAACTGTAGTGTGGAAAATGTAGAAAAAGAAAATGTACTGTAGTGTGGAAGAACCCGGCATTTTCAAGATTAGTGTTGTTGTTCCAGTTGGAAGTGGTTTCACAGAGCCTCACAATCTAATTTCCTGGCGAAGGAATCTACTGTATATTGGGAACTGTGTTTGAATTCACGCCCCACCTCGCCCAGGTCTAATCATATGGAGAAAGAAATATAGAAATAAAATCATAAATTGCTTTCCTTAAATTAAAACAGCAATTTCTTGAGTGTATTAGTCTCAGTCACGACCAGTACGGTCCAAGCGTTCTCGTATTTTTGCATTCAGTTTTAAACCCGAAGCTGGGCACATGCTGGGAATTACAAGACGCAAATTTGTATGCGTGGAAGTATGAATGTTCGGGCTTTTAGGTAGTGATTATTTATTTAAGATTTAGAGTACAGTTATTCAAAAAGTTACGACGTGTACAAGTTTAAGGGGCATAAAAATGCATAAAATGCAGAAAAGTTCGCACAGATTTCTGAGGAAGTGACTTATGTTGCGCGTCATTGAGGTGGGGTGGGCTCATAAATTAATATAGAGTTAACTCCCCGAATACGGAGCTATAGTGCAACCCACTGACAATGAGGGATCGGAGCGGCAGGACGCGGCCAGGGAGCGCGGACCGCCAGCCTTAACGTCGCAGTCGGCGAGCGTCGGGACGCCACCGCACCGGTGAGACCGGGGGAAACGCGCCGCGCCGCACCTGCGCTCCGTCCGTGTGTCACCCGCAGTAACGTTGAAACTGTAACCGAGACATCGTTTGTCCATCACTTTGCAACATTTTAGCAATGTTTTAATGACAGCTTTTTGATATGCAAGGTTACGCGGTTACATAATAAGTTATTAACAGTTTAATATAGGCCTACAGTTAATCCAAAAAGTTTCGCTGTCGGCTCTCGCAGATATTTTAGGAGACAAAGTTTTAGCTTAGGCTGTAATGCAGGAATCAATTAAGCGCAGCGCGTCCGGGACCCATTTAAAGCCCTAACAGCGATGCGAGCGGGAGAGAGGCGCGGGGACGCGCAGCCCCGCTATCCGGTGCCCGCTGCTGAATTTTTAACGACCGTGTGCAGCTCGCTTGCCCGGCCGTCCGTTGCCATGACCCCCCCGGAGTGTCCCATTACGGCGCCCCGCCGGCAACCCGATACGGCGGTGGCCGGAGCCTTGAAAAGCCCGGCGCGGGGCGGGAGCCCGTCGGTGTCCAACGGGATCGTCGATCTACATAATCTACATACATTCCGTCTAAATTGCCTGTTAGGCAAGCATTCGCGTTACTTACATAGGTTACATTAGCTGGTGCTCAGGCTGTATTCACTACGCATGGAAGTGTAACAATTAGACAGTTTTCCGCCGTTTTAAAAAAAGTATCAGACAATCTCCATATTATTAACCACGTCTTAATAAAATTTAACTTAAGATCTTTTTTTTATCTGCATACTTGAAGTCATTTAAAAACTTTTTTGTGTGGTGCCGTCCTATGCACCACCCATTCTGTTTTGAAGTTTTTATTATTATTATTATTATTATTGTTAGTGCCTTTTTGTATTTTTCCCCAAGATGACACTGAACAACGAGTGGGACACTAAGGAGACCTTACGGAGAAGGGCCAGCACGCCGATCCCCGCGTCTCACCAGACCGGGGCGAGGAGCCGAGGTCCGCCGCCCGAGCCCAGCCACCCGGCGCTCGGCCAGTCCGCTTCCTACCACTCCGGCGACAGAGCTATCCACTGCCGCAGCAACTGGACCTCCGGCTCCGAGGGATCGGACAGCTCCGGGGCGGACTGCATCTACCGCGTCGTTTTGCTGGGTGATCATGGAGTGGGAAAGTCCAGCCTGGCCAATATCTTCGCGGGCATACAGGATGCCAACGACTGTCTAGGAGGTACTCTCATTAATTACTGTGTTCTAATTAAGAGGCCTGCTGTGCCCGTGGCATTCCAGTTATATAATAATCTGGAATAATAGGCCTGAAAAATTATGTAATTATTAAGTTTTCATTCTCTTCATAACTGATAATGAGTTTTAAAGTGTGTGTCTTTTTCTAATTATTATATTGTGATGACCGGATTTCAGCACAATGTGATGCATACCTGTGACGTTTTAGTTTGTGGTAACAAGGGTAGCCCCAATTTTATAAAACAATTTGTGAAGAATGCAATCAAAAAAGCCGAAAATTTGTTTGGTTACTTAAAGGTTAGGGCTGGGTAATGGTTAAGGTTGTCATTGTTTGGATTAGGGTTTGCCCCAGACATGAATGGACGATCCCCGCAAAGATATGAATGCAAACATCTGTGTGTGTGTGTGTGTGTGCCCATATTTCTTCTTCCCCAATTTATAACTTATAGGCGATATAAAATTATGTAATAATTTGTCAAAAAGCCATGTGTTTGTGTGGTCTTATGTTTGTCATATTGTGCAAAGCAGTACAGTTTCTGAATTTTTGATTATTAGGCAGAATCATGCATTGGTACTTAAGAAACAGTAAGACTATAGATCTGTGTCAGAATAACAGCTTAATCTTTTATATTGACAACTTTTGTAATATTGAAGGACTTTTGTGTGGTATACTTAATGTGATTTTAAATAGCTTCTAGACATATTTTGTAAAGAATACAGATGGTAGAAAGAGTACTGCCCTGGCCTTAGTGACTGATATATCGTAAACAGTAGGGCACCTCTCAGCTCTCTGGTGAGGAACATATGGATTGGTAGGGGGCTTTGCGTATGCAGCATACAGCCGGACCTCTTGGGTACACCACAAAACCATTGGCACATTAATGTCACCAGACCGCACTTTCAGATGTGTGCTTTCTTAAGTTATGTTCTGGAAGGTATAGAGACCAAAAAAAGCCAATTCAGTTGCATGGTTCCAACTATGTTAGTTGCTATCGTAGTTAGCGACTATGTGTTTGGGAAACGCACCCCAGATCTTCACACTGGAAGAAATGCGAAGATGGACAAAACGAAGAACAGTGAGAAACTGAAGTGTGATGCCAGTCAAATGTATTTGCATTAGTTACCGGCGATCAACAACGTCGACCCTTACGAGATGCCAGCGAACAAATGGACAAAGGATCCCGACGCGCTACCTCGGCTCTCTTATGGCGACATTGTCAACTATCAAGTTTTTGGCATTAGTGCCTACACTTTTAAAGAGTTTAAAAGCTACAAATCTCTGGAAGCGCACAAACAGTTCGCTGCCGGCTGGGTGCAAGACTTCTGCATTTACAGCACAGCTGAGATGGTATAGGGAAAACAGCATGAAGGAGAGGCAAGAGTGGCATACAGTGTTTACAGCACTTTATTTACCGTATTTATTGGTTATTTATTGATGTTCACGCTACTGCGGCATGTTCATAAATGCTGTTTTCCCAGCATTAAAATTAATACTAATCTTAACTGTCTTCAGCTTACTATGTCTACAAGTTCCTATGCAGGCTGTCATGAAGGGCTTATGTTGGTGCCATGTAGCCGTCATAGAGTACCCTTAAGTAAAATGTTACCATATACATACGAGGGACGTTCAAAACGTTTCCGCACTTTTATGTTTTCGGTGGAAACTGTGAGGGTAGGAGGAGTAGTAACTGGTCGTGTCTGACCGTGTCATGTCACTAGTTCTGTCTGGCAAGTCGGCTGTGCTTGCAGGTTAGAAGACTTGTCACCCTGTTGTGAAGATGGCTTTGAAACTTATAAATTGCACCAAAGAGCAACAGCGATCTGTCATACAGTTTTTATGGGCAGAAGGTGTGCCAGAAGAACAGATTCATCTCCGCATGTGTGCTCTGTACGGATAAAGTTTTGTCTCGTACAATCGTCTATGAGTGGATTGAAATGTCTGAGAATGTGACGGCTGCAGAGAGCTCCGGACGTCTGTGGTGCATCAGTGATTACGCGCTCAAACAAAAACGTTTTTTGCTGATGCCATTAAAAAGTTGGTACGGCGCTGGGAAAATTGCATCGCAGAAAGACTATGTAGAAAAGTATTTTTTTCCGGTCACTTCCGGGTCATGAATGAAAAAAACAAAATAGAAAATAGCTTCTCGTTTTCCGTTTTTTCCCATTTTCAATTTGACGACAAAATGGGAAATCGGAGAACGACACGTTATCCGTTTCTGTCATTTTGGTTTTGGTGACATACGTGTTTTTTTGTTTTTTCATTTTTGGTTTTACTGAGAAAAACGAATGAACGAATGATACATGGATTCCAGGATACAGTCATTAAACTAAACTAAACTAATCTTCAAAGCACTCACCTGGGTGCCCGATGTCTGGGAGCCCAAGGTAGGAGCACAGCCTGGACAGGATGCCAGTCCATCACAGGACACATGCACACACACACACACACACACACTCACGCACATACACATAGGGCGCACGCAGGGCTGGATTGGCCATTCCCCCCATCAAGTGCAAGTGGAAAGTTTATCATGTCCTCACGCTCTCTCAACCTGGGTCAGTAAAATCAACAAAACCTACCCAAAATCTAAGGCCGATTTTTAATCCCTGCCCAGGGCTGGGTGCCTGTGAGATTTGAACCCCCCAAACCCAGAGGTGTGAGGCAGTGTGACCTACTGCACAACCACATTGCTCACTGGGGGCTTATGTGGGCACAGATCATGTAAAAGGCTTTGAGACAATGTAATGTTGTGAAAATGCGCTATACAAATATACAAACATTGCATTGCCCAAATTTGAATCAATCTAGATAACATTTTTCTGATTATATTTTTCTTATACTGATGCAGCTTGCGCACATTGAACAGGAAGCCACATGAAGGAGTACCATCATGCACACAGTGTGGGGGGGAGGGGCCACAGGGTGGATCATTAACTCACATGTCAACTTGTGGCTTATGAGTGGCAGGTACAGTAGCCAATAGGGAAGCTGTTATGTGCCACAACCAGGTGCTTAATGCAGCAATGATGTATAGGAATAGCCATACTGGGGTATGCATTTTCCTTTAAGAAAACTCCAGAGTATACAAAACTGAATGAAATTAACATTTGAACCACGAAATCGGAGGCACAGTGGAATAGATTGTTCAGGTCTTGGGAACTTTGGGGGGTCCACATTCTCTTATGGGATTATGTGTTTGTGTCAAAGAGCCTTCAGACAGCACTGAAGGAAACTTCTATAGCTTTTAAAGTGGCACAGTAATTGGATATTGGAGGACCTATTGTTTCCTTTTTCACATTGATTCTCTTGGTGCAAGGATTTTAAATTATTTTTGAAAGAAATTAAAGAAAAAGGGATTAAGACTCTGGACCCTGCATAGGACAAGTAGGTACACCACATGGATGGATGGATGAACTTTTAAAAACTTTGAAATATTATTTAGAATAATATTTATATAAATTTACATCCATCCATCCATCCATTTTCCAACCCGCTTATCCTGTTCAGGGTCGCGGGGGGTCCGGAGCCTATCCCGGA
>JAODKL010000128.1:11711622-11722714 GCA_026780765.1 Petrocephalus schoutedeni
TCCCAGTGGAAAACCCCCCAAAAGTGAGCTGTACTGAACCGTGCCGTGCCGTACTATGCAGTGGAAAAGCGCCATTATTGTGCATCACCCAGATTAAGCTTCTTACAAGCTGGCTTTTGGAATTTAAAATGACTTGCCCTGCCTGCACTGCTGTCTGTGTAAATGAGCAAGCTCTTCTGGCAGCGAAGAGTGACTCAATGGCCATAAGTTTTGGATGTTTTTGTAGCTGATCATTTGCTTTTCTTTGTCTTAGGGTGACTCCAACATGGCAGACGATTTTGATATTGAAGCTATGCTTGAAGCGCCTTATAAAAAGGTGAGTGGATTTGATTTTGGCACAGCTAAATCTGCTGGTCTTTTACAAGCTGCTTTCCCCAGACCCTTTGTTTGTGGAAAACTTATGTGATGCAGTAGTTTCAATTCAGAATTATGAATAAATGCCCGTCTATCTCTTTTTGTAGACTTGCCTAACGATATCTCACCTCTACTCCCATGAATTCCAGTGTGAACTTTCAAAGTAAGGTAGTAATTGCGCAATGTATTGATGTACTGTGGTCCTCTAGGTAAAAAAAAAAAAAAAAACGCCTCCTCTTGACCTTCCAAGCACCTGTTTGGTTGCATTAAGGTGAATGCAGAAGATGACAGGCACATTAAAAGACGTGCTTCGGAGACAGTATTCAAATTTTTATGCTGTAGATCTTACCTTGCCGTCTAGCCTTCCACTTCAAACTTTTTTTAATACAACTACAGTTGCATAATTCCATTGGGTACGGCGGTTCCCTGTATATGGCTACATTATTTGTATGCATGCACTTAGTGTTTTAGTTTTGAGTTACGAGTGCATCTTTGTTTCATATAGTTGTGCATTGTACTTGAAACTAGAGTATAGTAAGCGGTACATTTGGTCATGCTGTCTCTGTTAGAAGTGACCAGGGCCCCCAAGAACTTTAAAATGTGAATACTGTCTCTCTCCTTGACCCGTCCTCTTGTGATGGTTTTAAATAGTTTTGAACATAAGGTAAATCAGCATCTTAGTTTTTTGCATGCATTTTTAGCTGTTTTTTTTAACTCTCCAACAATTTTTTTTAATTTGTTTTATTTTAAGAAATATACATATATATATGGTTTTGGGGTATTGGAAATATCATTCACATTTCTCGTACATTTTGTCAGTGTTTCCCAACCCAGTCCTCAGGGACCCACAGACAGTCCAAGTGTTTGCTCCCTCCCAGTTCCTTGCGAGGTTTTTTTTATTTTTATCTTTTGATCATCTGGGAGCTAGGAGGGAGCAAAATGGTGGACTATCTGCAGGTACCCAAGGACCAGGTTGGGAAACGCTGTAATTATGTAAATCCTTTACAAAGGGGTCTAGATTTCCCGTTTTAAAGTGGCAAACATGGGTCATCTCCATGCTGCTGGATACCAGCTAGGGACTTTCATGAGGTTTGCTGGTGGATTTATTTTAATCTTTTTAATTTCTTGGGAGTCGACATTACTAAGCAGTGTGAATCCCTGTTTGCTTCAGGGCGAGATGTGTGACAGAGGTGGCATCGAGCTCTTACAGTCCACGAACGAAAATGGGTGAAGATCACTGGAATGGCATCCACCACAGGAACTCGATTAGTGGCTGTCGGCTAGCATGGCCACATTGGTCTTAGGCAAAGATAGCCTTGGTACTGATCAGAAGGGGTTGCTGACCAAATACTGACTAAACATGGCTTTCTTTGGTAGCATACCAGATTCTGTTTAACCACTGTTATATCTTGACTGTTGGATGAATTTAACTTGTTACCAATGTATTAAGAAGAGAAGGGGGAACCTGAGCAAAGTGGTTAAAAAGGACCCAACTTTAGAAGTTTGTCCAAGTTTTTAGTCTTGTTTGAATATTTTTAAATGATTGTTTTTGTATTTTCTCTTCCCATTCCCCCTTTACCCTGACGACTTGAAATGTTACCTCTTCGTCCTCATGATGTTCTTCTATCGACCCTGCTTAGGATGAGATCAAGTCCAGTAGTGCCAATGGCCATGAAGAGCGTAATAAGAAGTAAGTCTGTATCGTGAGCCACTGTTTCGGCTGTCTGCCGAGTGTGTGTCTCGGGCTTCTGACGCGGCGCTGTTCTTTTCCACAGGAAAAAACGGACTAGGAGTCGCAGCCGAAGTCGCGACAAACGGAGAAGCAAGAGTCGCGATCGTAAAAAAAGTAGAGAGCAGAAACGCAGCCGAAGTCGCGAGCGAAAACGCAGCCGCAGCCGTGAAAAACGGCGCAGTCGCTCACGGAGTCGGGAGCGCGGCGGCCGATACAGAGCCCACAGGAGCCCCTTGTATGTATTTCTGCATTTGCGTTACGTCACATCCTATGTTGCTGTCCATCTTCTGTCCCAGAACCTTCTGGAAATTACCACTGTTTTTTTTTTTATTGAAGTTTTGATGGGTAGAATGATAAATCAGTTTCCATATGTAGCCCCCAGTGTGCAAAACAGATTCCTCAAAGTAGAAATGGATTCATGAATGTGGGAAAGGGTGGTGGCAAACAGTGATTAGTGAATAAGAATCTGAGCTTCTCCCATGAAGGTGGCAGGATCAAAATAGAGGTTGTCCTGTTGCAGGTTGCTTAATGAATGTCTGGTGTTTTGCATAAAAGCTGATTTGGTTAACATTTTGTCTGAGTTAGGGCTGCAACTAACGATTATTTCGATAATTGATTAATCTGTCGATAATTTTTTTTGATTAATCAATGAGTCAGGTAAAGAATTTCCACCCATTTATTCAGAAATGGAACATTATCTAAATTGATGATAATGCAAAAACAGGATATATTTCAACATTAACACTACTAATATTTAAAGTAATACACAAAAGTGATCTGAAGCAGTTACTTTAATCCCTGTCTAAATGCAATTCATCCTAACTCACATGGTGAAAGATGGGACTGTCTCGGCAGGCAAGTGTGTGCCCTTGGCAGATGGAGTGGGTGTGCGTGTATGCACGTGTATGTGCAGTCTTGTGTCTGCGTGTATGTGTGATCGTTTATGCAGCACATTTAAACACAGTTTAAACTGACTTAAGTGCTATACAAAAACACTAAGCAAATGAGTGAAACACACGCACACCATTTTTCACATTTTTATAATGTGAATTGCTCACACACTTCTGCCTGTCATGTTTCTTTTGTTTAATTTTATTTGGAAAATACCGCCTCTGCTCTTCCTCCACCATGCCTTTGGCTGTGCTCTGTTCAGCTCCGTATGCAGGTGAGGTTAACTTCTCCACGACACAGCGAGTTGCACACTAGTATCACGACACAACAAATTGACAAATTCGCCAGTGCCAGCACTTTTAATCGGTTTTTATCGATTCGTTGTTGCAGCCCTAGTCTGAGTGACTTTAATGAGCAGTTTGGAAAAGCTTACAGCTGGGACCCATGTGACAGACGGAGACCCTGTGACACATGGTCACACTGCCATTCAGTAGATGCACATTAGTAGCTGTAGGTACTGAAATTAACCTTGTTTTTAATCGCAGTTCGGGGCCGAAATTTAACGGTGGTTCCAGAGGGAAGATTGGTCCACCACCTGCCATCAAACTAAGGTTTTTATTTTACCATCTTTCTGACATTCGTATTGGTAGCTGTTTGTTGGCGTGCAACATGCAGTCAGGTTGCTGGTGTTTTGCAGCCGGAGACGTTCCCGGAGCAGAAGCCCCTTCAGAAAAGATAAGAGTCCAATACGGTGAGTGCTTTATGGGAAAACCCCTAGTCATTGTTTCTGAGTAATTCTGAGTAAGCTAACACTCAGTAAACTGGTCACTAGTTTGCAGCTGGATTTGCCTCATTCCTTTTGTGTTTCTTACTTTAAAGGGAGCCAATCGACAACCTCACCCCAGAAGAGAGAGATGCACGCACAGTTTTCTGCATGCAGCTGGCCGCACGGATTAGACCTCGTGACCTGGAGGAGTTCTTCTCAGCTGTTGGGAAAGTCAGTCACTCAGACATTATCAGCAAACTTTTAGCCATCAATGTTGTATATTAAATGTATGGCTGTCATATTGAATCCTGGAGTTTAATTTTCCTTCTGGAGCCTTCATGTGTCTAGTATTTAACTTACCAGACCCTTTCTTAATTCTTTAGGTGAGAGATGTGAGGATGATTTCTGACCGCAACTCGAGAAGATCAAAGGGAATTGCTTATATTGAGTTTGTCGAAGCTAATTCTGTTCCTCTGGCGATTGGTCTGACTGGCCAGAAGCTCCTGGGGGTGCCTATCATTGTGCAGGCATCACAGGTAAGACCTGTCCTCATTTGGTCCAGTTCCGGGAAATGTGCAGGAGGATGCTGACTGTAAGATGAGCTCATGACTTTTTATCCATTATTAAACCCAAAAGGCTGAGAAGAACCGCGCTGCTGCTATGTCCAACAACCTGCAGAAGGGTAATGCAGGGCCCATGAGGCTTTATGTTGGCTCCCTGCATTTCAATATCACAGAGGACATGCTGCGGGGAATCTTCGAGCCTTTTGGCCGGGTGAGCAGCTCTGTCCTTAAGGAAAAGTGACACGGCTCATGGCGCATCTTAGGTTATTTCTAAGCTGCTTTTTATCTCACCAGATTGAGAGTATCCAGCTGATGATGGACAGTGAGACTGGAAGATCTAAGGGATACGGATTTATCACTGTGAGTGGAATTCCTGTTCTGCTTTGAGGCTGTTGCTTCGGAGGTTCTAAGCTGTCTCTGCTCTGTGCAGTTTGCAGATGCTGAATGTGCTAAAAAGGCCCTGGAACAGCTGAATGGCTTCGAGTTGGCTGGCCGACCAATGAAAGTCGGTCATGTGACCGAACGTACTGATGCATCGACTGCCAGCTCCTTCCTGGACAGCGATGAGCTTGAAAGAACTGGTATTGACTTGGGGACCACTGGGCGCCTGCAGCTGATGGCCAGACTGGCTGAAGGTAAGCACTGAGTATAATCTACCGCATTTCTTTTTTTTTTCTTGGCTAGATAAATCATTTATTCTATTTGTCTAGTGTCAGGACAATTATCAAATGCTATACTATTATTTCAGTGGGATCTGTTTTGGTGTCTCTCTCAGGTACAGGCTTACAGATTCCTCCAGCAGCCCAGCAGGCTCTGCAGATGAGTGGCTCTATTCCTTTTGGTGCCATGGCGTCTGTATCTGGTAAATAGCTTATTGTGCACATTGCATTACTAGATAACGCCTTAATCACAGATGGCGTACACCCATAGTGGTCTTGTTTACAGTGGTCACGGCTGGTCCGTAATTGTGTGTAAATTTTGGGATCTTTTTTTCCCCCTCCCCCATGGTGGAAGGGGAGTGGGCCCGCTGCTCTTTGGGTAGATGGGCCATCCTGAAGATAGAACTGCCGTCCTGGCAGAAGTAGCAATGGAGAAATTTATAATCTGCCCCACATGCCCAGTATTTGTTTTCTTGTGGCTCCGCCCCCCTCCTTATTGAAGCACTTGAGTGCAGCGCATTAATTTCAGCCATGCATGTTTAATTGATGATCTTGTTCATTGTGTGCTGTCATGCCATCTTCAGTTCCATCCCATCCAAGTCTTCCACTGGGCAAAGTGCCCTTTGTAATTTTTTTTTTCTTCTAATCCTTAGATTTGCAAGCAAGGTTGACTCAACCCACTGAAGGTGAATGTGATTTAAATATCTAATGCATGAAACTGCTGTATTTGAGTCACAGAAATTCAGTCCTTATGGTTCTCCATTTTTCTTTCTTCTGTAAGAATTTGGTACTGCAGCCATCCTGAAATTTGTTGGCATGTTAAGTTAATGCAGAATACAGTTTATACAATGTTACTTATAATGTGATCTTGGTGTTTGGGTGGTGGACCTTACTGTGCCTGTCTGCTTTGGACATTGCCTCGATACTGAACAGGAGAATGTTCCTTATCCCTCGCAGCTGCCATGAGCCCGGCACTGAACTTAAACCTGAACATAAATGTGAACACTGCTCTGAACCTGCCAACGCAGCCACTGGCCACACAGTGCTTCCAGCTCTCCAACATGTTCAACCCTCAATCGTATGTATCCTGGCTTCCCGTTCCCTCTTCTGTAATCAAAGTTAATATGGCCCTTATGGTGTGGCTGTGGTTAGTTACCATAGCTGTAGCCATTTTTGGGCTCAAATAGTGGGTCTAGTTGTACATGTTTTACTAAGTAACTTTAGTAGTTGAGTATGATTGAACTGTAGTGTCTTATGGGTGTAGTTTCTGATTGGATCCAGTAGATTTGTTCATTAATGGATGTTGCTTACTTTGTCAGCAGTCTGTTCTTCCTGAGAACAGTTGGTTTCCCTTTCTGAAATGTTGCATTGTTTGCTTTCAGGTTATTAATTTAAATTAACCAGTGTAATTTAAGCCAAATGTAATGGCCCTCCTCTGTTGTGCAGTCTGGTAACTTAGCCCTGCATTAATTGGATAGTTAGTGTGATTTAGAAATGTATGTGGAACTTGGAGCTTGACCCATTGTCTTGCTTTACAGTGAAGATGAACCAGGCTGGGATGTTGAAATTCAAGATGATGTCATTGAAGAGTGCAACAAACACGGGGGTGTTGTGCACGTATACGTCGACAAGAATTCTTCTCAAGTAAGCGTCCAATTAACCTTTAGTGATACAGCCTGTTAGTGCACGTGTGTATTGTATGTTGCTTACATTATGGCCTCTCTTCCAGGGTAATGTGTATGTGAAATGTCCCACCATCCCAGCTGCCATGGCAGCTGTGAATGCTTTACACGGCAGATGGTTTGCAGGTATGTTCCAGTTCCTGCCGTCAATGAATATTTAATGCTGACTGCAGTAACGCTATTGGTTGATCTGATTTGCCATCGTTCCTTTCACAGGAAATATGATCACGGCAGCCTATGTTCCTCTGCCGACCTACCACAATCTCTTCCCCGACTCTGTGGTGGCTACTCAGCTCCTGATGCCGACTCGGCGATGATTTGGCAAAGCGAGGCATTGTTTGTACTGTATATAAATATGCCCCCTATCCTTTTTCAACAGTTGGGCTTTTACTGAGCTTGGATCAGCTTTCAAGTCCTGAGTAGCAAATAACGGCAATTTTTCTCCATAGTTTCTTACTAACAGGAGAATTTTAGCCTTCCTTTCCCACTTGGCCTGTGTCCTGTTTTGTGGAAATTTTCTAATTTTTGGCAGAAGCCAGGCTTAATTTGCAACTACATCAGAAGGTAAACATTGTGAGGTTTTGACATGTATAATAAAGGCACCGTAGTTTTAAGTATTCCTTGTCTTTGCCATTGACAGTTTTGACATTTGCTTGTAAATTTGTTGTACATAGTTGTCTTGTGCTTATCAGCTTTGACTGGCATCTTTTCCCCCCCCTCTTCTACCCCCCCCCCCTTCACAACTTGTGCTCAATAAAAAAAAATTGAGGAGTGAGAACATTGTAATTTGTTGTCCATCTGAATATTCAATGTTTAAGCTCTATGAGCTCAAATCTTTAGTGACCGATTTTATTTGTGCTCATTCGAAAACCACTTGGTATTTCTAAATCTGTTTTGTAATCAAGGTTTGATTTTTGTAAAGAACTTGATAAACTTTATTTGAAATAAATTTTAATCCTTGTTCAGTGTAGTTGCTTTTTTGATCAGCAGTATATTGTGCAATGTACCATTTATGGGTGGTATTGTGAATGCTTTTTTTTCTGGTAGCATAAGAAATCCTCTATTAAAGTAAAAATGTAAGAAACTTGGGTCAGGTTGCAGGTTCCTGAGTTTAACCTAAGGTGGTTAAACCACATGTTCTTTAGTAGATGGCTTTGTATGTATTAACTGTTCCATGGGTTAAAAAAAATTACAAACCTTAGCTTTCAAAGACATTGAACAATTCAAGTAGTTTTTCATTTGCAATACCTTTTACAATGATACTGTTACAGGGTGTCTGAGGATCCTTAGTCTTTAACAAACTAAGCCCTTAATTATCCTTACTAGCAGCCATTTTAGGACAAAAGTACTGAAATGTATATTTTGGGGGTCAATCCCGAGTGCAGTTTTCTTGCATGACCTGCTAATGTAGCGTCCGAGCAGTTACACTGAATTTAGGATTCTTAAAGAACTTGTAGTTCTATTACGCGAAACACAAACGGACAACGGAACTTGGCTGCAGTCCCACTGACAAAAGGGTCCATCTCGCTCACCAATGTATTTTTCCTGCTACACTAACATCGTTGAATGTGGTGAACTGGATGTTGCATCTTGTATAATAAGCCGAAATGAGTGGAACCAACAACAGTCATTTGGTTCTGGGGGTAATTTATCGCTAGGCACACAACTACATCTTCTAGTAGAGCATATCAGTCTGAGAGCATCAGCTATGGGGTGTGTAAATTTAATGCCAGTTGGCTAGGTAATGCCACGTTTGCCACATGGTTGAAACCGGTTGTAGGCTGTGAATGACTTTCATTGGTGGTGTGGTGGTTAGCACTGTCGCCTCACACCTCTGGGACCGGAGTTCAAATCCTGCCCAGTTCCATGTGTGCGGAGTTTGCATGTTCTCCCCGTGCCGTTGTGGGGTTTCCTCTGGGTACTCCGGTTTCCCCCTACAGTCCAAAAACATGCTGAGGTTAATTGGAGTTCCTAAATTGCCCATAGGTGTGCACGTGTGAGTGAATGATGTGAGTGTGCTCAGCGATGGGCTGGCCCCCCATCCTGGGTTGTTCCCCGCCTCGTGCCCGTAACTTCCGGGATAGGCTCCGGACCCCCCGCAACCCCGATAGGGAAAAAGCGGGTTGGAAAATGGATGGATGGATGGATGCATTCTGTGTAAAAAGAATTTTAAACTCTGTTCAATGAGAATTAGTTTACATATTGTAATTATTTATTTTTGTTTAATGTTAGTTTGAATGGTTATTGCAAGTTACCAGTGTACTGCCTACAACACTAAAATATATTTATTTTATGAATCTTGATTCAATCCTTGTGTTAAGTTTCAGTTCAGTAAACTTTAGAACTAAAATGTGTGGTTTTAATTAGTGGACATTTTGAATATTTTTTATGGAAGGTCAAATTTAATCAAGATGGTCTTGAAAAGGTCTTAAAAAGTCTTAAATTTAACATTCACTTAGCTGTAGATGCCCTGTGTTAAGTGACACAAGCAAGGCAGATGGAACATCTCAAAGTGTCGAGGAGCTTGGTTATAAGTGCAGCAAGACTCATCTTCCAGTAAGTGCAAGTCAGCATTGCAGCAAGAGCTATATGATGCACTGTAAAAACCTACCAACATAAAATATTCAGGTGGAAACTGCTGCTCCTACCAAACTCTGGGCTGCTCCACGCACGTCCTGCTCAGATTCATCCCCCGTCTCTCCTACAGTCAGTTTGAAAAGTCTGGTCTTGACCTGTCCTTAATTTGCAGAGTAATCCGTATTCAGAAGGGAGTTTGGGTTAGTTTAATAGCTACTTTAAATTGTACTCTTTCGTTTGTCTTCTGCTTTGATTGAACTCTGACTTAAACACTGCTTTGAGAAGGTGAGAAGGTGTCCATGTGGGAGATGAAAAGTTGTAGCATTTGAGGGTACCTGTTCTGTAGCCAGCTTGAAGGTAACACATACTACAGCAGTCTATCCATTAATTTAAAAAAAATGCACTTTTTTTGTCATTTGCTTTACTCTGTGTTTTTTGGTGGTGTGTAATTATAAAGAGTCAAAGGTAGTTGTGTAGCTCCAGTTGCAGTAAGTCAGGAATGGCAAATTCATTTCAAATTAAATTCACAATTGTTTTGTTCCCTTTGCGATTGTCTTCAAGGACTGGTTGGTTAATATGTATTACTGTGATTGTAATGTCGTCCCTGTACATTCTCACAAGGTCTTGTGGAAAGTTCTGCATCCTGGACATCCGTCGCCTCCCAGAGCATGGCGGAGTAGATAGGTGTATATGGCCCAGCTTCAGCGACAGGCCCGAGATGGGCTTCTGCCAGTGGATTCCAGTCAGGTACTCCCCAAAGACCTGTACCCCATTCTGCCTGTGCATCAGCTCCCATAATCCATCAGTTGCAAGGACTAGAAATTTGTCCTGGGGTCAGACCCTATGGTATGTGACCTTGGGCTCGGCAGTAAGGTAGGGTGGCGTGTAGTATCAGGAGGGATCATGCTGGCAATCTCAGTCCCAGGCGGCATCTCTTGATGCCTCTCACATACATGCTTAAGAAGCTCACTGCTCCACTTAAACTTGATGTTCCCAAAGGCCCGGAATGGGGTGTGGAGCCCCAGCAATCTCTCGTGCTTGACCACAGTCGCCTTCTCAGACTGTGGGTGCTCAGAGTGTACCCCCTGCACCTCCATCGGGTTCTTGCCATTGTGGTCACTGCTGACGGTCAAGGCTGACCACGTATCATTGTCAGCTCAACTAACCTTTCCTCATATGACATTCCTCTAAGACCAGGAATCATTCTTGTGGCCCTACGCTGCACCTTTTCTAAGGCTGCAATGTCCTTTTTAAGATATGGTGACCAAACCTTCACACAATATTCTAGGTGAGGTCTTACCAAGGAATTGTATAATCTCAGCATTACCTCCCTTGACTCCCTTCATATGTCCACATTAAGGAGGCCTTCAAATTAGTGTGGCCCTCCTCCTTCATCAGTGCCCGTAATGGTGCCACATTCACAGCATAGTCCTCAATCCAATCCATGCTGAAGCCTGTCATCCTTAAATAAGTCAGCATTTGTGACACAGTCATGGGTTTCGGAGCCTTAGTGATCTCCTCTAGCTGCTCTGCTGCTATAGCCTTTCTCCCATGGCTGATCCCCCAAGTACGTAACCTGCTCTCAGTACTGCAGCTTGGCCTTGGACACCTTATGCCCCCCTTCCGCCAAGACCTTCAGCAACTGCACTGAGTCTCTGTGGCAGTCTGCCAGCATATCAGCACACAGTAGTAGATCATCCACATACTGTATCACTGTACCCATCTAAATCTGCCTTGAGCACCTGGTTAAACACATGTGGCGAGTGCTTAAATCCCTGCGGCATTCTCGATTAGGTATACTGCTGACCCCTGTAGGTGAAAGCAAACAGAAACTGTGACTGCTCTGCAAGGGGCACACTGAAAAACGC
>JAODKL010000128.1:11744483-11755514 GCA_026780765.1 Petrocephalus schoutedeni
AAGTGCATCTGAAATGCAGGGGGTGTGCCTTTTCCACCACTCAGATTCGTCATTGGAAGGCTGTGCTGTTATTGAAGGCCTAGTAGCCTAGAGCAAGGGTCAAAAATATAAGAAATATTTAATATTTATGGGTTTATAGAAATGTTTCCATCCAGCAATACCCATTGTGTGTGAGAATTAAAAAGTAATGTTTATTTGGCTAATTGATTGTAATTTCAATTTGTAATTGGTGTAATTTGAACTCGGTAAAAAATTAAATGTCCTTCAGTGATGTGAAGCTAGAATTTTGTTTTCCTTCTACATAGATGCTTTTTGCCTTTATTTTTGGCATTTGGGGTTCAGGCTAAACCTATTATACAGTGTTGTTCTGCAAGCCAGCTCCTCCATTGTTGAGTGGAAGTTTGAAGACCGTGATGCTCAGTCATTTATAAAGCCATTTGAAGTTACGGTCTTGAGGCGGTATAAGGGGATTTGCTTGATTTATGGTTGTCGGTAGCTTGTGATTGGTTTTTGGGATTTTTTGTATGTACTTTGCGTGAAGGACCCCCCTCCTAATTGCATTTGGGATTTAAGGGTGCTTTATTCTGACTACCTTGTGGTGTGCCTGGAATAGTTTTTCTGTTGCATTGTTTTTTTTGCTGACTGTAGCCTCACACAGACGTTACCTTCTTTTGCCTGCAGGTGTGTGTTGGTACGCCTCAGCATGGCTGTGGTCATCCGCCTGCAAGGTCTCCCCATTGTGGCGGGGACCATGGACATTCGCCATTTCTTCTCTGGATTGACCATTCCGGATGGTGGCGTGCATATTGTAGGGGGTGAACATGGTGAGGCTTTTATCGTTTTCGCCACCGATGAAGATGCAAGGCTCGGCATGATGCGTACTGGGGGAACAATTAAGGGGTCTAAGGTGTCACTTTTGCTGAGTAGCAAGACTGAAATGCAGAACATGATCGAGCTTAGTCGCAGGCGTTTTGAGACCGGTAACTCGGAGGGGCCCGCAGGGAATGGTAGGTCTGGGCCACCAGTTAGCAGTGGTGGAAGTGGAAGGTCTAACTTGCCGACTACCATGCCGGGGTTCAGTAGCCCCTCGCCAACCATCGTCACCACTACTTCCTCTGTGCACGAATCGGTGAGCAACAAAAGCATATCTACGTTTACGACGACCAGCATGGCAAGCATGCCCGCAAGCTTCAGCAACAACTTCAGCAGCCCCAGTCTTACCATGGGATCCACTATGACAACTGCCATGTCCACCTTGAATTCTGTTCCTCCCCCTATACTACCTATACCTACTTTACCATCTCTGCCACCCATGCCATCCATACCGCCAATGCCGGTGCCACCACCAGTGTCCAGTCTACCACCAGTTCCTGCTGTCACACCCTTAACTCCCGTACCCCCTGTTCCACCTATGACTCACATGCCGCACATATCTACTCTGCCTCCCTTCAATCCAGGTGTCCCTCCCCCAGTTGGTCCTGTGACCAGTGGATTAACTGGCTCTGTGCCTCCATTATCTATTAGCAACCCGAGTCATATATTCCTCGGCCCTCTGAACCCATTAGGGCCCCTGAATATCCAGGCTCCTGTGAAGTCCACTCCTGTCAATCCAGATGAGTTGTTCATACACCTCCAAGGCCTGCCATTTTCTGCCACGGAAATGGACATCAGAGACTTTTTCCAGGGTCTGGGAGTGGACTCAGTACGTTTTCTGAGGGACCATCTTGGCAGGAGCAATGGTAAGGCATTGGTGAAGTTTTTTACACCTCATGATACTTTTGAAGCACTTAAAAGAAACAATGGAATGATAGGTCAGAGGTATGTCGACATGGCGCCTGTGACTGAGAGGCAGTGGCTTGCTTCTGGTGGAGCAAGCAGCACAAGTGGAGGTCAAGGGTTGGACAAACATGCAAGCAGCACTGACCATGATCAGCATCGACGCACAGGTTCCAGTTTGGAATCACCCTCTGGGCGTGAGCGGGCCAGATCTCGCTCTCCTCACAAACAGGAATACTGTGTCTATTTGAAAGGACTGCCGTATGAAGTAGAGAATAAGCAGATATTTGATTTTTTCAAAAACCTGGACATTGTAGAAGATAGTATTTACATAGCTTATGGACCAAATGGGCGAGCAACTGGAGAAGGCTTTGTCGAGTTTAGGAATGAAAATGATTACAAAGTTGCCCTTAGTTGTCACATGCAGTTTATGGGCAGCAGATTCATACAGGTTCACCCGATCACCAAGAAAGGCATGTTTGAAAAGATTGACATTATCCGAAAAAGGATGCAGGGCTCTCAAGGTGACCAGAAAGGTAGTTCATTGGAAGGTGGGGGCAAAGGTTCCAGGACATGTGCGCATATCTCAAATATTCCTTATAATGTGTCCAAAAAAGATGTCCGTCTGTTCTTGGAGGGGATCCAGCTGTTTGAAGAGAGCCTCAAAGTTCTTGTTGACGGTAATGGTAATGGGCTTGGTCAAGGTATAGTACAGTTCAGGTCAGAAGAGGAGGCCCTCAAAGCAGAAAGGCTCCACAGGCAGAAACTGAATGGGAGAGATGCCTTTGTACATCTGGTGACCTTTGACCAAATGAAAGAGATTGAAAGAAACCCACCACCACAAGTGAAGAGGGGACAAAAGGGTCAGGGGAATGTCCAGACACACGCTATTGGCCACACCTCAAGCCATGCCTACCCTGCCATGACAGGGGATGAGTACTCCTTCTTGAGAAACAGCGTAGGTGGTTTAAATAATGGTCCCCCTTTTGTTACCCCTTTTAGTGGGCCAGGAAATGGGCTTGGGGGTCCTCCACCACCCATGCCCCCAATAGCAGGAGCCTTAGGAGAGGTTCCTCTGAATGTTCCTCCACCAATGGTTGCTAGTCACTTGCCAGGTCCAGTGTTAGAGCCTCCAGGCTTTCGACCTGGACCAGGTAGTAATAGTGGCCCATCTGGCTTTGGGCCTGATGGCATGAGAGGTATTCCCCCTTTTGATAATGGGCCTAGAAAGAGTGCCGCGCACCCAGGTCGGGGTGGTGGACAGGGCAGAGCCGGTGGTGCCCAGGCTGGATTTGCCCCAGGGTCTGAAACGATGAGAGGCCCCTCTGGTATAAGCGGAGGCCCAGGTAGCCAACGGCCAACGATTGTCAAGATCCAAAACATGCCATTCACAGTGACAGTTGATGAGATACTTGATTTTTTCTATGGTTATCAAGTGTTGCCTGGCTCGGTGTGCCTTCAGTACAGTGAGAAAGGCATGCCTACTGGAGAGGCAATGGTTGCATTTGAGTCACATGATGAGGCTATGTCTGCAGTCTTGGATCTTAATGATAGGCCTATTGGCTCACGGAAAGTAAAGATAACGTTAGGGTAGGTGTCCTGTCATTACGCTGATTTTTGTGGGTGATGGAACAGAAATGGCGCAATGTACTGTATGTTTTTACTAAAACCAAGGTGAAAACTAACATTGATTGTTTAATTTAATACTAACAGATGAGCGAATGTCTGTTCCTCTACCAAAGCATTCAGGCTTTTGATTTGTAAGGAAAGTCATTGCATTAGTTGAAGAACCTGGTATGCTTACATGGTATGCGAGAGCTTTTTGCTTGTAGCAGAGAGATGTGAGTTACTTGTCATAATGTAAAGAGTTGAGTCATCATTTTTAGTAAATATGTATAAAGATCCTAAAACAGCTTTGGGCCCCAGGTTAGATTCTGACTGTAATAGATGTGCTGACATTTCCTTTTTATTGAGAAGCATGTGATATTTTTGAAAACGCCGTGACAGTTTTGTGTATTTGTATTTCTGCTGTAGATCTCTCATTTTATATCCTTCACCTGTGCTTCCGCCTACAGTTCATGGTGTGTGCACCAAGGGCTGCTGTTCTTGGTGTGTGCAGTGCAAGAGCAAAATGTCTGGGTTGAACTTTTTGCTTGTTTTTTTTTCCTCCATGCTCTCTTCCCCCCACTATTAAATGCCATGTCAACGTGGTTGCCGCTACTGTTTCGAATGCAATGCAATATCTGCAGAACCATAAAGATTTGTTAAGGAATTAACAAATTGACTCCTTTTAATTGTGTTGCGTACATCAGAAGACTATGGTGTGTAGAAGTGCTGGCAGCCTGGCACGTCTTGACTTTGCACGCCATTTCCAAATACACTATGTTCTCAAAATGTGAGTATTTGTTTTCTATGATGTAGTTCCTCTTCGGGATGCTTCTGTGTTGTTGAACCCAGATTAATTGTAATTTCATTTACCTGGACTTGACTGTGACGCTCCAGCACAATTATTTTTATTTTGCAGTTGTATATATACTGTTCAGCTTACATATTTTGTCAATAAAAATGGCGTTCCTAAAATGATGATCCTGCAAGACATTGTATGTTTCTCTTGTGCCTTTTTTATTGCTTGCTATTATTGGCTTTTGAAGGAACAATAAAGCATTTGTTTGGTGGCATGACTCCTCTCTAGCATACAAGTTTCAGGTGTGATAGTGAGAATCGACTGAATTTATTGTGCAGTTTAACCCCCTTCTGCCTCCACCTACCTGTTTTGAAAAATTTGCTGGCAAAGCCGGTGAGTACATAGTTTGAGGAAACACATTGGTCAACTTGTTTTAACAAACCCATGTTTCACTTTGTCACCCAACAAATTTATGATCCAGTACTGAAGAACTCAGGGTGTTTTTTTTTCCCCCCTTATGCTTTTTTAACACTGATATTGAACAAACATTTGTGTGGAGTTTATGCGTATGTTTTGACACATTCTTTACTTGTTTAAATGATGCCTAGCTGTCAGTTGTAATCAGGTTAATTCTAATATCCTGTATTTCTTAGGGTTATTTTAATCACTGCTAATATTTTGAGAAATGTTTAGGCTGAGAATATCGCTTCAGAACTGAGTGTGGACATAAAATGAAGTGTGGAATTTAGGATTAGTACAATTGTTGCCATCTAGATATTAGACTTGCAGGCTGGCTGGCTTACATCCCCAACACCTTGAATGATTAATATTTTATATGCCACCTTAAATAAGGAGCAGGTGGCAGGTGTTCTATAGAAATTTTATAACAACGTGGCTGTTCGGCAATAGATGCCATAGAAAACTTCCTTGATTTGAATCTTGATATTTCTTGGATCTTAAATGGCAAAATAGACTGATAAAAGCAAGCTTGAACTGAAAATTCATGTTTAAGCTGCCGTTAGCGGCAATGGTTCTTTTCCAAGATCAGCATGATAATCTAGCAAAATATCCATCCGACATGATACAGAACTGGTTTGCTTTACTTTGTGCAGCATAATTTTGGAAACTGACATTGTCAAAGGGTCTTCAGAGGAGGGTTTTCCCTCTTCTGGTCAGACCCTGGGCTTACTATGCTACCTGCATATCATTTCTTGGTACAGTTGGATAAAGCACTCTTTAAATTTGTACATATTTAATGATTCTCCAACAATAATTGTCAGTACTGTAATACTATCAACCAAAAGTGCTCATAAATGCATATTCAGTAACTTTAACACATTTATAAACTACTATGGACAAGCACTTAATGATGCTTAATGTTTTCAAAACTCAGAATTTTAAGTGGAGTCCTGATTAGAGGATAGTCATTTTGAAGTTCAGTAGTACTTTGTCTGGATCAATGCTTTGTGTTGATGGTCATACATTGCGCTCAAAGCTTATACATGATTATGAAGGTGGTGCTGCTGTGGTTGGTTTGTAGTGTTTTTAGGTGGGTGGGTCCTAAAGAAACACTGACTGACCAAGCATTTGGCTCATTTTACATTGAGGGTTTTCTGTGCTGCTTTGCTGGACTGGTGGTTGGTGAGCTCCTTAGAGCAGTGTTGGGAACTGAGATTTGCCAGAATCATAATACTGCACGTTTATACTGGAGCCTAGAGAAAGCTGTTTGGTTAAGGTAAGTGCACTGGGTTAAATTATCACTATCCATGTTGCCTTGTACTTGCTGTCGAATGCACTTCTGCTGAAGTGGTTTGCTATTTGCTGTGTTGCTGATTTTGCATTTTTCTTTTAATTTGCCCCTCCTTATATGATTTTGCCTGCTGTATAAGAATCCAGTGCGTAAACTTCTCGTTCAGGTGTGTTGGTGCAATGTTTTTCTACAAAATAATAGAATTGCTTGTCATGCTTTAACATTCGATGGCCCTAATGGGTAATATTTCATGTCTTTTTCCTTTTCTACAGCACACATTAATATATCTGGTTTGCCAGCTATGGCTGTTGATTTGCTATAGGTAACAAGCACGGCCCTGTGCAAAATATAGCTTCAGATTGTTTGTCTCGTTTCCTACATATGAATAGGATTTCATAGGGACTGAAGAATTGAACCTTGGACAAAAATGTTGCCAGACTCAAGTTACAGACAAGTTGGGGCGTCATAATTTTCAAAAAATTCTGTGTATTGCTTTAGAAGAGATCTGTTTGCAGAGAATAAGGCTGTAAAGTTCTGTACACTTTAGAATCGATGTTAGCAGTACAAAGAGAGATCACTGAAAACGTCATTTGTAGGTGGACAGTGAAACTGTACGTAATTCAGTTCTGAACTCATCTACAGGAAAACGCATATATACGTAATATATATGTCACGTGTCTAATAGCTCTTGTCAGTTCAAATGTGGAGTAAAGTATGTGGTATGAAATACTTAGATAAATACTCATTCTAGGTCAGCATTAGGTAGTTTCTGGCTCTCTGGACTAGGCTGAGTGAGTAAAAGCTTGGCATACCTTTCTTACTGGGTTGACTCAGTATGACAGTGATTGGTATGACAGGCATCCCAGAAGTATTCACGCTGTGATGTGTTGATAACGGTTTAGGATAACATTGATCATAATTGAGCCATGCGGCCAGGAGTTCCTTCTCATTGCTTTATGTCATGGTTCTTGGTGCAGGAGTGTCTCTGGGGTTTTGGGGTTCAGAGCTTCGACTTTACTGGACACAGTACTGTGAAAGATGGCAATCGATTGTGGTTGGTACTGGAATGTTGTTTGGGGAATAACCCATCAATTATCTAGCTTTCCTGCTGGCTGCGTATAGGTTGATTTCCTTACCGTAGTTTTGAAGAGTAAATATATGTACATTTTTTTTTAATCAAAGATAGTCTTGTAATACTCAAGTGCGTCCAACGTATTGCTGTATCCAGTTTGTGTTAAAACCCTTTCCTTGAAAGATGTATGAATGAACAAACATTTCCCATTCAGTTTTGCCATGTACGAACAGAAGCTTCGTTCCACTTGATAATATTGTTCATATGAGCTGAGTAGGTTTGTTCCTGGTTTTAAAGCTGAGATTGAAATGCCGGTCCTCGCTTGCAAAATATAGAACAAGATCAGATCACTTTTAGTTGAAGGGTGCTCCAAATGCACGACAGATCGCTTCCCGCTGTCTCCCCACCCCCAACATGTCTAATTATGCGCACATATAAAATGCCTTTTCACGTTTAAGGAGTAAAAGTATTATTTCTACTCACGATTAGTCTGTATTTGTGCAATTTCATGTTGAGACGAGCACTGTTACTTTGTTTCTTTTTCACGTATTAAGCATCTTGTGTTACGGCTTCTTAATTGCAATTCAGACTTTATTTGAGGGTGTTAATTCTTGCTTGTGCGTGTCGTCACCTTTAGGTTTATTGCAGTAAACGTGTGTGAGTTTAGATAACGTTCTAGTAACTTGTGATGTTTCCGTGCTGGGCTGGTAATGCAGCGGAAATGAGCTTAGTTTTAACCGCAGTGCAGCGGGCGCATTTGGAAGGGCTTCTTTTTTGAGTTCTTTTGCTTCCACTCATTGGGGAACTGCTTTAATTACATAGCATAGCATTGTGTGTTTTCGCCGTACTACCGGGCAGTCTGTAATATAGCGTCGCTCTTAAGGAGGAGCTGTCGTTCTCTGCGCACTGCGGGTCCGCACTGTGATTGACACTTCACTCGTCTAATAGGAAGACACCGTTTCGGGCTCTTTGGCCAATCACGGGGCCGTGCGGCATTTCCGTCTGTGTGACTGCCACACCTTTCGGGCTGTGTGCTGCACACGAAGGGAAGCGCGCTGGCTGTATCTCCGCTGCTTTTCCCCTGCAGACTTTAAGGCTTAGAATTGAAAAGGTATGCTTAATCCGATGTATCGATTGGTGTTTATTACATGCGCATTTTCTGTTTGTGCACGCCGGCAATGGAAGTTGTTAGACCGCTCAAAACGAAATCGGCCCATTTTAAGATCTTGTTGTGTAAAAATGGCAGGGTGTAATAAAACAGCTGGAACAGCGTGATGGCCATTTTACTTAATCTGTAGTTTGGGGATGGATCGAAGCTTTAGATGTTATGGACTTAAAAAGCAAAAAACCACGCCTGCTAGTTGCTCATTCCTCATGGCTGTCTACATCAGTAGGCGGAGAAAGTTGCGCGTTTAACCTCCTTTGATTGTTCGACTTAAGTACTTTATATGGCATGTTTATTAATTGATACATTTAGTAAACGCTAAAACGACGCAAAGTTATACACATTTCTTGACGCCGATATGTTTTTCTGCCCTCGAGTCGTTTGTCGGAAGATTTCAAACCTAGTTTTAAGACTTTGCCTACTTTTGTCTTTCAGATGGCGGCTCAGTGCGTCACCAAAGTCGAGCTCTCCATATCCTGCAACAACCTTATTGACAAAGATGTTGGGTCCAAATCAGATCCCCTGTGCGTGCTACTCCAGAGCGTAGGCGACGATAAGTGGACCGAGGTTTGTGGCTTGGGAGGGGTTAGCCAGCAAGAAATGTCGTTTTTCCTGAAATACTTGTTAATCCATTTCGCAACTAAGTATTTGTCCAGTTAAATATGGCAATGTAATATATTAATATTAACTAATATTAGCATTCATTATTATGGACATCTATATCCTACGTTTTACAGGTCGGTATGTATTAATGAATGTATTGAAGTTGTATGTCCTGGTGTATCATTAGCTATTCGAATTGCTGTAATTTGTAAGATGGATAAAAAGGCATTTTATTTGTGCTTCCCTCCTAGCTGGACCGCACTGAGCGCATCAAGAACTGCCAGGACCCCGAGTTTTCCAAGAAGTTCCACGTAGATTACTATTTTGAGAAGGTGCAGAATCTCAAGTTTGGCGTTTATGACATCGACAACAAGTCTGTCGACCTCGGAGATGACGATTTTCTCGGAGGGCTTGAATGCACGTTGGGGCAGGTAAAGGCAGCAGAACTGGACCCTTGTTCTCTCACAGTTCTAATACGACACTTAAGTGTCTCCATGAAGGCATTTGTGTGTTATATTCAGTTAGCTATAGCAGTATTAATAGTGTCCATAAAGGTACTTATTTAGTGGTAGCATGCTTGTTGATTGATTTGAACTCTCAATTTTGTGCTCAGACTGGGTTTTATTATTTTAGGTGGTGTCGAGCAAGAAGATTACCAGGCCTCTGCAGCTGAAGAAGGGCAAGCCTGCGGGCAAAGGCACCATCACGGTCAGTGTTCCCATACTTTATCCAATGTAGAATTGCCTTGAAATAAACCTTGTGCCGTGAATATGATGATGCTATCAGACTAACAGAGCTCAGTGACTTGTACCCAGGTATCTCCAGTACCTGTAAGGAATCCAAGAGCTTTTCTTTTTATTAGTTTAATTTATTCCTTGCCCTTATGGAGGTGGAGGAGATGGTGTTTCGCTCTGGCTGTGAGATCACATAGTAACCCTGTCTGTGTGACATTTGCCATGACTTTATGCTACATACTCCAGTAACTTACCTCTATTTGAAGGTATCCTGCATAGGTTAATTTGTCACTGGATGGATGGATGGATGGAGGCAGGCAGGCATGGATGTGTGATCACAATGGGAGATTTGTTTGAACAGAATAGCAAAGGCACATAAGGTGCACAGATAATGTAAGACAACACAGATTGTGAAGGCAATATACACAGTGCAAACGAACAAAAATGAATAAATGATATGCACAGCGGTGCAGGGTGTCCATTTACAGAAGCTGTCGTGGTATGTGGTTATGGCTGGGGTGAGGGAGGAGCCAGTCAGCACGGGACTGTTCCTGGGTTATGTTCAGTCAGCCTTGTTAGCAAATGGCAGAGGGGGGCAGGGCTAGGGACCTCATTTGCTATAGAGTAAGTAAGTAAACTTTTATTTTTAAAGCGCTTTCACAGACAAAACGGTCATAAAGCAGTGTACACTATGTATCTATTAAAAAATAGGCAACGCATGCAGTAACAAAACACATTCCCAGGATGGTTCATATTTTGCCAAAAGCCTGAGGGGAAAAAACTATTAAACAGTAAAACATTACAATTTAAGAAGTTAGATACATTGAGTACTACTGCATAGAGGTCGACCGATATGGGTTTTTCTATAGCCGATGCCGATATTTAGAAATCAGGGTCAATTGATGGCCGCTTATGTTTGCCGCCAATTTAATGTTTTCCCCCCTATTTGCATGGTAAAATATCAAACTAATAATATAGGATACACAACATTTCTCAACTTTGTCAACAAACATTTATTGAACACTGACTTAGAACATAAGTGTAAATTTAAATATGAATAGGGTGACCAGATAATCACCCCAGACACTTTGAGCTACTTCAGGTTTTACAAACTGCTTTAACTGGGTAACCCTTTGACTGGGTAATAATTAATTTCTTCTTGTGCTTTGACTGGTTTGATTTCTTGATCATCCAGTTGTTTCACATTAACATTAGTGGCACATGTATGATTATAGGAGACTGACCAGTCAACACTCAGCGAGAATGCAGAGTTCAATGTGCCATGTTATGAAGGAAGTTTCCGTATACATTTTCATAGGTGTTTTACCCTTTAATTTGAATTTTGTGTTGCATTGTGGGAGCAAGTACACCCGCTAATGTCTGTAAATTTAACAACAAAAAAAATCCCCAAGAAAACGGATAATTCAATTCAGATTATTTTTATATAGCACCCTTCACAACAGTGTTGTCCCAGGGCGCTTTACATGGGTGTGTTAGAATACATTGATATACATATAAAATGAAATA
>JAODKL010000128.1:11774028-11786471 GCA_026780765.1 Petrocephalus schoutedeni
CGGCACTAAACTGCGGTCGAAACGCAAACCGAGCCGAACTGAGCCAAACCAAGGTGAGCTGTACTGAACCGTGCCGTTCCGTACTATGCAGTGGAAAAGCGCCATAAAATGGCTCTAAAAAGTCATAGAAAGGGCTAGGTGGCTGCAAAATGGGGAGAAGAGCAGGACAATTGCCCTTCAAACAAATGTGGATAGGGAAATGGCTTAACCCTCTGGGGTTGGCAGAAAACAGAAAATTCACCGAAACATTTAAATAAGACTACAAGTGTTTGTCATAGAAACATTTTAAAAACATCACCAGAAACCTTGAACGGTCTTCTTTTAAAAAAATATATAGAAAGAAACTAAATATATTTTCATGATTTTAAAAAGTAAAAAGTAGAAATGGGGGTGACTCGGGTGTCTGAGTCGGTGATCGCCCCTCCCATTGCAAATCGCGCTATTCACATGCTAATGATACGCTAAATGCAAAAAATTGCTATAGGTCAGATAACAGCCAGATTATTAATTATATTTTTGTGTCAGGGGTACAAATATGGTGGATTGCACCCACAAAAAAATCGCTATAGGTCACCAACAGAACAAATAGCCAGATGAGATTCCTAACACTTCAGCTGCCTGCTTCCTGTCCCTGCACTACTCAGAGCTGATGGGCGGTACTACGCGTGATCCAGCTTTTATAGAGGCTGGGTCACATGATGCACCGGCCAATTACAGCACGGCTGTGATGGCTTCTAAGGGCACACAGCTTAAAAGCTTGTTGATTGGCTGCCCTGCAGCCTTTCAACAAGCTTTATTAAACGCCCAAACACCGAACTCGAACCCGAACTTTTACGGAAAAGTTCGGGTTCGGGTCCGGGTACCAAAAATTGGGTTCGCTCAACACTATTTATGACGGGCATGTCTATAAAACCATGGTGCAAACCATCTATGGAGCCACAAAGTTTGTTTGCTTACCATGTGATTTTTATGTCGCTTTCATCGTAATTGATGTTAAAGATTAAAATTCACGATAAGAGTTTTGTTACATAGTAGAGTGCATCTACCAAAGCTGTCAACACTTGTTGACTGTTTTTATATTTTTTATATAAAGATTCCAAATTGAACATGTATTTCTTCGGTTGCATCTGTGGGAGAGGTATTTGACGATAAGGTTGTTGCCCAGCAAGGTGCTGAACCAGAGCTTAAGTGCTAAAACTGCGTCATTTTGCTACAATGCAGTGGGATCACTATGGCACCAGCTACAGATACCCTGTAGCCACTAATGAAATGTGAACCCACCAGACCCTCACATGTTTTGTGGGCTTATGGGACTGTGGTTCTCCTTCCCAGGTTGTTAGGAAAGCTGGTCATCAGCCTTCAGCATGTAGTGACTTCTGGGAGACTGTTGCTACGGGAACCTCTGATTGACAGCAACTACAGCCTGACAGATGTAAGTCACACTGAAGACAGTGGTTTAGGGATAAGCCTTTTGACAGGAACAGACTTTGTGGTAAAACAAACAATTTACAGGTTTAAATCACAGCAGAGGAACTTTTGTAATGGAAAAATAACCTTCAGTATGGTACATAACTTCCAAAAATACTGAATAAAAATGACAATCCCCCATTGCACATTAAATCAAGCAGCTAGTTAATTCTGGCAGTTAATTCTACTCCAGTGCCTGACTGTGAGATAAAATACTAGTTTAATTGTCATTCAGTATATCATCATGTATTTTCATGCACATTAATTAAAAATTAAATCATCAATAAGGGAAGATCTCTGAATGACACTGATATGCTCATTGCAGTGTGTAATTGAGTCACTTTAAAATGGACATTGACAGCTCTGTGTTTGTTCATCCTTTTTAATACTCTGGTACTTTGTCAAGCTGTTGCGTTCGTGTTGTGAATAAAAGGCTGTGGGGTTTTGGGTGATAATGTTAGTTTTTACTGATTTGTGGAACACATATTTTAGACCTTTTGTTTTTTTGCATTTTGCGCTCAGATGTACATTGAGCTGGAGGTGCGATACACCCCTGTGCAGGGGGCAGCTGGAGGTTGGGAAGAGGCGGAGTTTTTCAGCGCGGAGGATAGAGATGAGTGAGAGACTGCTCTTTGTGCCAGACAGCTGTTTTAAGCATCTTTGGGTGTGAGTCTGCCCAGAAGCACCACGCATGCATGGAAATCTTAACAGATTTGCCCTCTCTTAGGTCTGGACTTGTAGTCAGAAATTCTGGTTTCTTTGAACCAGGGTAAGTCAATTTTTTTTACATGGAAATATTATCTTAACATTGTTTGATTTTGTCATTGGGTAGGGCGGCAACTAACACTACCCTCGCAGCTCCAGGATTATCATGTGGAGTCTGCCCATTCTCTCCATGTCTGCGAGACTTTGCTCCTATTTCAGTTTCCTGTCGAGAAGAAACACAGTCCAAAAGTGTCTGGATATACTAACCGAAGTTTCAAATCTCACTCCTTTGCTGTTCCTTTAAAAGTCCTCCAGCTCTTTGATTCTCTGTGTGATTCTCTGTCTCTGTTGGCTCCTAGCTCCAAGCAGGTGAGTCGGCCAGACCAGCTGGACCGGCAGACGAGGAAGCTGGGCCGCAGCCTCCTGAAGAGCGGTGACAACGATGACGAGGAGTACGACGATGACGAGGACGACGATGATTACGACACGGCGGATATGGAGATTGCCAACATGACCTTCACGTCCATCCTCAGGTAGATGTTTTTGTTCCTGGTAGTCCTTCCCATATTTTTAATACTGCTAAACTATTTTATTTTGTGAAAACGGATTGGCACGAGGGTAACATGGTGGCGCTGTGGTTAGCACTGTTGCTTCACAACTCTGGGACCGCCGGCCATTGTCATCGTAGGGTTTCCCCTGGGTGTTCCAGTTTCCCCTCACAGTCCAAAGACATGGTGGGGTTAATTGAACTTACCAAATTTCCTTTAGGTGTGTAGGAGTGTATGTGTGAGTGACTGGTGTGTGAGTGTGCCCCTGGTGTGTGAGTGTGCCCTCTGATGGGTTGGCCTCTGGGACAGGCTGCTGACCCCCTGCAACCTGGAATAGGACAAACATTTGCAGAAAATGGATGGGTAGATGGACGATTGGCAAGACAGAGTTTATGAAGAGCTGCAGGCATCATTGTTGGTCAGTATGAGTTTCTTTGAAGAGGTTGGGCTGAAACGAAACTGCATGCTGTTCTCTTGCAGTCGCTGCAGACCACTGTCCAAACACGTGCTAGCCGCTGCACCCAAAGTGCAGACCTTCCAGGTAAGATGGAGACGTTGACAGCCAATCAACACACACAGGACCAGCCTACAGAAGAGTCCCTTATCCCGGACCCTGTTGGCCTCCTAGGTGAACGTCAATGTGGTGGAGGCCCAGAAGCTGGTGGGCGTGAACATCAACCCAGCCGTGTATGTGACAGTGGGTGAGGAGAAGAAGCACACCACCACGCAGAAGTCGACCAACTGTCCCTTTTATAATGAGGTGAGGCAGGCTGTATGTTTGCCACTGGCTTGCTTTCATTTTAATGCTGAGGCTGATGGCTCATTTTTTTGTTTTTTAGAACTTCATGTTTGAATTCCAGGAGACACAAGAAGTTTTATTTGACAAAGTAATTGAGATATCAGTAAGTATTATACATTTATAGGGATATTTACATTAAAATAATGTTTTTAACAATGAACAGTCAGTTTGTACCACATTACAATGCTGGCCAAATGCAGAATGATGCAAATGTCTTTCATCTAAAAAGCAATCTGCAGTGTCCATAATTCCATGCATGCTATGGCTTAACTTGCTATACAGGTTGTCCACAAAAGGACTCTGGGATTGCTTATGACGAGAATTGGCAACTTTAAGATTGATATCAGCACTGTCTACAGCCAGCCAGGTAAACAGGCCCAGCTAGCAAATTTAAAGTCAAACTTAAAAAGAAGCCCAATGGAGAACATTGTAGATACTCTAGCTATATGATACTCTGTATTTATATTGCAGTGTGTTAAATTAATTTGGATTTTATTACAAATAGGCAGAAGGGTTTCTATGGAGAATAAAGGGTGGTCAAGTGGAATTTTATGACATTACTGAAGTTACTATATTAATCTACCCCATGCTGATATATTTTGCACATTGATAAACTATAAATACAGACAAAAAAATTAGTGTGGTCATGCTAATGTATATCCATATGCCACAGACCATCGGTTTTACCAGAAATGGGCCCCACTCACAGACCCTAAGGACACACGGACGGGGGTCAAAGGTTATGTGAAGTGCACCCTGAGCGTGGTGGCCAAGGGAGATGCGATGGGCATACCCAGCATCCCCAGCGTCGGCAGCCAGAACGACGAAATCGAAAAGTGAGCCCTCTCTGCATGGCGCTGAGCTTGGGGGCCGGGTGGCTGCAACATTCCACACACTCACATCACTGCCAGTTTTTGTGGAAAATGTTAATAAGGCTAATAATGATCAAATAAGGGCTTTTAAATGCCATTAACCAATTTGAATAGTAATTGGTAAGCCATTCCAAAAATTTAGATTTATTTATGTGTCTTATTTTATTTATTTATTTTCTTATTTAAGTGAAAGCGGGGTCCGTCAGTCCCTGCAGCAATTTGGGTTAAGGGTCTTGCTCAAGGGCCCAATAGTGACATCACTCTGCCGACCACAGGATTTGAACCAGCGATTTTCTGGCCACAGGCCCTATCCTGCACAGCCCCAGACAAAAGCCAGTGAAAGTCACACATATGATGGTAACCAAAGGCATAATTCTATTCACCTCCTCTGCTGCCTTACCAGGAACCTGCTCCTGCCCAAGAGGATGCCAGTGGAACGGCCATGGGCCAAGTTCCTGCTGAAGATCTCCAAGGCAGAGGGCCTGCCCAGCATGAACGCCGGCTTCCTGGGAAGCTTTTCCAAGATGATGGGAGACAAGAAGGTGTTCATTGATCCCTATGTGCAGGTCACATTTGCAGGGCAGCAGGTATGGGAACCGCAGCAGCCTGTGCGGCGCTTGAAACTGAACAATGACGTAGAACTGTTGTGTTTCCATATGCCTGTTTGCGCCACATCCATGATCGGCCTGTGGAGGTTGCTTGCCAAATAGTCGCATCCAGTAAGACCGGGTGCTGTCTTCCTTAGACTAACAGCCACTTACTGGCAGGTATTTCAACCCATAACTTAAACTCAACCCAATGAAAAATAGTTTTTTCTCCAGGAAATATTTTTCCATATCTATGAGGTTGATGTACATCCTCGACAAATATACCTACATACACAAAACACACCTTGATAGAGCCTTATTTGACAACCGGGCTGTGGCCCATATGTTTGCATTGAACATTTCTCTTCTTTAAATATTTGAAATGATTCATTTCCTTGTTGACGTTCGTTTGTTCACTTCATTGCGAATGCATGCCTCTGAAGCCTTGAGACCCATTTCTCTTTTCAGGCAATCAGAAACTAGTACTGATGAAAATCCTAACTAAAGCCCATCACACACACACATCCCCCAGATCTGGTTAATTCACATCCCACGAAAATCAAAATGCTGGTGATCTTTAACTTTATTTAAGCAGACCTTCTTTTGTAACAATTGGCCGGCTTTCTTACATTAACCTGTATTTTAGAGCAAGAGAGACAGGCAGTAATGAACAGACAGAATAGTACTTATAGCAAATTATGACCTACCTATCACAGGGTTGCCAGCTTTGGTCAGCTGGCTGATGTGAGATTTACAATTTGCATGTACATGTATGTTAGAGTTTTATTACCTTGTAAATAGTCTGTAGGGTTCGTAAACTATGTATGTACATAGCTAATGTTAGATTTATAATGGCATAATACAGATGTACCATTAGACCATAAGTGTGAGTGTCGTGCTATGCGTGACAGATGGGAACCCTGGTATCAGATGAGATTTGAAATATTGGATATTGCTTTTTTAATCTATAAATAATTTGCTTAGCAGACTAACTTATTAACTTAATGACAGCTCCTTAAAGCCTTATGCTGCATTCACACCGCAAGCAGCGAGAGCGTCAAAATTACCGGAAGTCATTCATTTTCTATGGGACGGCGCGTTGGGAGGCGTCGAGGAGAGGCGAGAGCATCAAAACGTATGGAAAGCCATCAGGGTCAAAACGTGTAGGGACGTTTGAATGGGTTAAAGTGGACGTTTTTGACCCTGATGGCTTTCCATAAAAAACATCCGCGTTAACCCGTTCAATTTGTATGCATTAATGCGTAAACATGCTCATTTCTTATTTGTTAGCAATAATGTACCTGTAAATGTGCTACAAAAATATGGAAAGTCATCAGGGTCAAAAACGTCCGCGTTAACCCATTCATTTCGTACATGTTAACGCATAAAAAAATTACCGCGTAAATATACTCATTTCTTATCTGTTAGCACACACTCTGAATAACGTATGCGTAAACTTGCTACAAAAGCTTAGAGTATTACTGCGTTAACACGTTACAAATGTTAAATGTTAAAAAGGGACTTTCAAAACAAAGATATAGTATTTTATTAAATTATTTTTGACGTGTCACTGTTTCCGTGGAGAGACATAAATTAAAACGAGTCATAGACAAAAATATATGTTTTCTTGAAAGGAAAGCAAATTACATACAAATTTTGGGGCTATAGAATTTAAAACAATGCGAATTGTCGGTAACTTTGACGTTATTTATTTATAACAGTAGCGTTTATCTTAACATAATTTCATGTGCTTTGACAAATATCCCATGGGCAGTCGGCACAATAATATAAGCTACGCGTTTGTTTGCTTTGTGGCAGATGAAAAGTTCCCAAAGCCTCACATTCTGAGTGGCCTTGTCCCCGCCCACTCCATGACATCAGAGAGTGTCTCCGGTGTTGGCTAGCGTCGTGTGCAGGGCGGCAAGAGCGATCACTGATTGTGAACATACAGTTACAAACATTATTTTACAGTATTATATCCCAGGCCTGCCGTGTGTCTTGCCTGTGCCCAGGGCCAAGATGATCTAAAAAAAAGCACCCCCCCCCCACCTAACCATGTTCCACCCCCCCACACACATTTCCTGTTATCGTTATTTAATGATCTCTGCATCAAACATGCATAGGTAAAACGTAAATGGCCCAGACATGGGCCTAAACAGAATTCTCACATACATTATAAGGCAATTTATCCATTAATGTTAATAACCCACCATTGCTTTTCTCAGTCATCTGAGAAGGGGTGGAGAATGTCAGGGAAAATAAAGGAAGATAAAAAACTTGTGATTCTGAAATACTATATGAAGTTTTCACAAATATGGGTTTTTGGCAAATTATTCCAGTAGATTATTTAAAGGCTAGAGGGCCCTTTTTGACTCCCTTCCCCCAGGGCTCAAGGACAACTAACCTGGTTCCTCCCCTCCAGTCAGCAGCCCAGTTTAGCACAACTGTGACATGTTTGGTTAATTTTAACAGTAACAAGATGGTCATGGTCTGCTTGACATACCAAAATGAATTTAAAAAATAAAAGACTTGAGCATCCACCAGTTTTCCACTATGAACGAATTTAATTTCCAATCATTTTACATTACACAAGGGGTATTTTTTAATTGCGTACTGGAGTACTTGTGTTGTCATGTTCCTATTTAAGTCATCTTCCATTGCCAAAGACCAATTCTATACTAAGAACAATTCTAAGTTGAAATACTAGTATTATACAGTACTAAGAACAGAAGTACAGAGGACAGTCAAAATCCCCAGATATTGTTCTTGCTCCACCCCAAATATCCAAGATACACTGGATGCATCCTCACCAAACAAGAACAATCCCATGATTCACTGCACTCCAAGTTCATTCTTTATGCGAGTTAGCAAGACTGGTCTTGCCAAGACCACAGGAATGATGTTTGCATTTTTGGTATTGAGAAACACCAAAGGTATCATGTTTTTTCAAGTAAAATAAAAATGTACAAAATAATAATACTGATAATAATACGGAATAACTATTCCGTTGTTTGTTCTTCCAGGGTGAGACTTCAGTTGAAACTGCCACAAATGTCCCCCAATGGAATGAACAGATCTCTTTTATTGAGCAGTTCCCCCCTCTTGCTCGACGAATCAAAATTCAGATTCTTGATGATGCCAACATTGGTGATGTTGCAGTAGCGACACACTTCTTGGACTTGCAGCAAATCTCTAATCCCAACAGGAATGGTAGGGCAGAGCCTGTTCAAAATCACTCTTTAGTGAAATCCAAGTTTCAGAATATCTGCAAAATTATCTGGCTGTCTTGAATGTATTGTTCTTGGGTTCTACAGGTTTTCACCCCACGTTTGGACCATCTTGGATCAACCTGTATGGCTCGCCCCAGAACTCTGCCCTCAGGGACATCCATCGTGACCTAAATGAGGGCCTGGGTGAAGGCATCTTCTATCGGGGCCGCATTCTGGTCTCCTTGTCTGTGGAGGTGTATGCATCTCCATCTGTAGCCATCTTAGAGAACAAGGCTGCAGCTGCTGTCAAAACCACCTTCAGCAAACTGGCCCTCAAAAAGAAGAGCAAGAAATCCAGGGAGAAGAAGAAAAAGGAGATGGAATGTGAGAGCTCTGGCGGGCGACACCAAGATGTGTCCTGTGCTAATATATCTAGGTGTATAAAAGACAAAATGGACTCTTCTGGGATAAAGCATCATCTTGACACTTAATAACAATGTTGTAGTACATCTGTGACATGCACAAACTTCTGGAAATACCAGTATCTTGGGTTAACAGTGCTCTACAATCTAGTTATAGAATTCGTAGGTTCAAGGAAGATCTATTACCTAGCTTGAGGTCTCAGTACAACAGAGGTTTCATTCTAATCTAGGTTAAAGAGAGATGAATTTGAGGTTATAGATGTAACCTGCTTTTAGGATTCTAGGGATTTTGGAAGACACATTCCAAGTTGTATAACTTCTTCAGTTACATGCTGTTGTTTTTTGCAGCGATGCAAGGGCAGAGTAGAGTGGGAGAAGAGCCTGAGGACTCAAGTTCAGAGCTGCCCAGCGCAGTGACCGTGGAGGTGGAGGAGATTCACCCTCTCCCAGAGGTCAGAACATGCACTCAGGGCATCAGCTAACTTACATTATAAGTCTAGCGAATGCTTTCACTCATAGTTTGCATTTCTTGAACAAAAATAGGTTTGAATGCTATGGCTCAAGGACCCCATGTTGAAATAACTGTACTGACCAAGGGGTCTGGATGCTGGCTGACCCTAAGCTTTCCTTACTTATGTGTTTTTTTTTTCTGCAAAAGTGTATGATAAATAGATAAATGCAATTCATGCAGCGTTTCACAAACAGGGTTAGATATTGGAGCCTTTCTTAAACATTTATTTAAAAAATGTTCTAATCCTTACCATTTTAATCATGCAGGCACATTTTTAAAATTAAACAAATATTCTTGTTGTAATCAGTATTAAACAATGAAATAAAGTTTTACAAAATTAAAAAAATAATTTTCTTTGCAGAATTTTTTGGGCCCAAAAGAAGAGTTCTTGCTGTTTGCATCTCTTTTCGAAGTGACCATGATTGATCCGTCTGTAGGAAACAGGCTGCTCACGTTTGAATTATCTATTGGTATGTGTTTGGCTTTTTTGTATTGGAATATTTCCTATTTATATAGCTGGCAAAAAATAGAAATGCGCAAGAAAGTTTTCTGTTTTCCCATTGTCCTGGCTGTATCCATCACACGGAATTGATTTTGGCAGTACAACGTCATATGCCACATAATCTCCACTGCCCACGATTGGCTGATATAAATATGACGCCACCTGATCATGATCCCAGATCCCACTTCACAAGACAAGTCCAACTCCAGGGCTCTCTGTGTATAGAGCAAGAGTTGACCTCCAGGACCCTTGGACATATACAGCACAAATTAGCCATAAGGGCCCCTGGGCCCCTTAGTGTATATAGCACAAGTTAACCACTAGGGGCTCTCAGGGCCTTCTGTATGTACAGTGCAAGCTGCCGACCACCAAGCTGCCCAGGGCCCTGGGCATGTCCAGTGAGTGTTTACCACCAGGGCCCTCTGCATCTATAGCAAGAGTTGACCACGAGGGCCCCAGGCCCCTTGACATATATAGCACAAGTTAACCACAAGGCCCCCCAGGATATAGAGCTCAGGCTGATGACCGGGGCTCCTGAGGCCCTTTCCACATACAGAGAGAATTAACTGCCAGAGCCCCCCCAGCACACACGTTGTGAGAATCCAAACCAATAACAAGAGCTGCATTCTACCTCTACAGTATGCACTCCGTGACAGGGGGGCCTCCAAAATGCAGGGCCCAGAGACCTCACAGAGCCATGAGTGTGAATATAATGTGTGTGCGTGTCTGTGTGTGCATCTGTGTGTCTGAAAAGGGTTGTGTGTAAAGGGATAGATGTCTTATTTGTGCGGGAGAGACATATGAGCTAATATTCATCAATGGAATCTTTATGCACTTAAGGAAGTTGCTCTGGCTAAGTATGTCTGCCAATTGCTGTAAATGTAAATACAAGAGCTCTTGGGACACACGTGTGTCATATGTATGTTGGTTGTGTTCTGTGCACAGGGAACTATGGCAAGGCGGCAGATGTAGTGGTGAAATCCAAGAAGACTGCTGGCCCAGAGAGCCAAGGGGAGGACACACAGCCACTGCTGGATGCTTCAGAGGACGAGCAGGAAAGAGAGCAGATCACTGACCCAGATCCTCTGGCCAAATCCGTCACTGCCCCACGAAGAGCGCTGCCCACGGACTATGACAGGTAAGTGACTTTAGCTGGCACAGTTATTCGGAAACTAGGCCTGTGAGCAAACAGACTTTGCACATGGAATGCCTATAATGTTATTCTCTTACTCGTTGTAAATGTGATTATGTGATACCACTAAGATAAAAATATCTTTTCAACAATTCCACATTAATAATAATAATTACACACATGCAGCAGGACTGTAAGTGTTACTTGACACTTCTTAATATCTGACATTGCTTACATAAATTTAGAGTTTCTTTGATTTGAATCGAAGGACACTGTACTGTGATGCATTTAAATTGTAGTATATTTCCAGACATACTTCATATAAAACTGAATTAAGAAACATTTCACCAGTGGTGTGAGTTTAAGTATGTTGCTTTTGTCCGCCGTTTTACTGTGCATATATATGTATATATTTTATATAGGCCCATTTTTGTGATGGTGGCACAGAAGGTAGCACTGTCACCATCCATGTGCCAAAGACATGCGCTTAGAAATGAGCATTTTAATCAAAATTTGTGCGTGTGCATGTGTTTGCGCGCGTGTGCTGCATGCGCGTGTGTGTGTGCATGTGCGTGTGTGTGTACGTGCATGGTTATCTTTATATTACATTGTTGAGGACCAATTGTCCCTAAGGTTAGGGCAGGGCAGGGGTTAAAGATGTCATGTTGGGATTAAAGTTTCCCCCATTGAAATGAACGGAGAGTCCCTACAATGATATAATTACACACACGTGTGTGTGTGTGTGTGTGTTTTCCATGTGGTGGACCAGCATCCTGTCCAGAATATCCCTAGTCTATCTGCTAATCTGCTATAGGCTCCTGTCCCACTCTCATAATCCAGTAATAAATAACAATTTATTTAGTTATCTTTTGAGAAAGACTGTGAACAGTCAGACTGTGAGACAGGTGATTTCTGAGCCTTAGATGAACAGCAAACGCTCTTTTCTCTTCCAGGTCCTACAGTTGCATTCCGATGCTACAGGAAAAGCCGTGTATCTATGTGTGGAACTACTGGGAGGATCACAGCTTTCGCCTTTACAATCGCAACTGGCTCTCCAAGATGGGAGACAGGCTGGTGAGCTATCTGGGAATGCATGTTTCCATTGAGGCTGGACCCTTGACCTCAGGTTCTGCAGCAAGGTGCAATCCTGTGACTTTTGCATCATTCAGGAGCATGGAATCGATGAGGTGGAAAAGCTCACAAAGAGGCCAAGGAGTAAAGCCAAAGACAGGCTAGTGGAGGTACTGCTGGAGTTTGTGGCTAGCTGCAGGTGAGTACCGTGTCCACTGGCAGCTTGTGGCACTAAAATGAGTCTTATCATGTAGCAAGGGGGAGTTCGGCATGGAGTCGTCACTGTGTAACAAAGCGGTTTTCAGCTTGGAGTCACTGTGTAACAAAGCGGTTTTCAGCTTGGAGTCACTGTGTAACAAAGCGGTTTTCAGCTTGGAGTCGTCATTGTGTAACAAAGGGGTTTTCAGCAAGTGTGCAGAAACTCATTGCAACTGATGAAATGTTGGTATAATCATCCCTTCTGTGCAATGCGAAAAATTGCATAATGATTTTTTTTCATGGGAAGACAACTAACATGAAGACAACTAAAACAACTAACATTGGTCTGTCCTCCTGTGGGCCCACCACCTGCAGAGGGAGCCACAGGGACCTCAGCGACCCAGTCATCGGTTACCGAAA
>JAODKL010000128.1:11811199-11827613 GCA_026780765.1 Petrocephalus schoutedeni
TGACGGATCTCTGTAAACTGAGTGGCGTGTCCAGCCTTGCAGGCCCCATCTTAAGCATCCTGTTACAGTTATGAAATGCTTTTTGCAAGAGATAATTATATGTAAAGACTTAGAGCAGTGGTGTCTGAGAAGTAGCGCTTTTATGGAGCATCGAGCTTCTTTTAATTTAATTTAATTTTCCAAAATAAATTAAATGTTTAGATTATTTTAAGCCTGTACTTCTCACATATTCACATAATCAGTCATCTAGACAAAAATACTCCGGTTTGCCCTTATTTCACCCTTTTCCCTTTTTTGCTGCTACTTGCGAATTCGATTTGCGCCGTAAATGAACCGGCGAGGCGCGCCCCCGACAAATGCGCGCTCCTCCAGCAGTCGGGCGAGACTGACACACGCTCATATGAGCGTCCCCTTCCTATTTTTTCGGATTTCTGTTTTAACTCACAGAGATGACTCGCGGGAGTTACTGAGCGCACATCCCGGCACTTAGGTTCAATGTATTTTGGCTTTCGTATCACATAATCTGATTTGGCCGACGGTCGGAAACTTTCCCCCCCCCCCAGTAATTTGTAGAACACTTAATTCAAATTCACTCACAAAAATGCCTGAGTTCATCTCAGTGGACGAGTTCATCGCCGAGACCTTGGAGGATTACAGCTCGCCGACAACCTCGTCTTTCATCACGAAAATGCCAAGTTGCAGAAATACCGTGAATAACATCGAAGAGGTAAGGGCAGGGAGCGTGGCTTTTATGCATCTGCTATGATTTCGGATAAATTCTTTGTCTGACAGCTGATCCAGGCATTCAGCCCAGATCCAGAAGCACCTTATGATGACAGCCCAGTGAATTCCGGTTCGCTGATGTTCTCAGAGCTGATGTATTTTATAAGTAACAGCAGGAATCCCGCTGATAACATGTGAATTCAGTGGAGAATGCCTACATTGTATCCGGATCGTTTCCCTTTGTTTGGGTTGTTTATCTTGTGATCGGTTAATTCTGTCTGTTTTCCACCATGTAAGTAACTCATGCATGGCCAAAAACAGAGTATTTGCCTAAATCTTGTTGCTTGCGCCTCGGAACACAGTTGTGACTATTACGATCCAGGCGATCAATTGCGATGCGATTTCTTCGCGTTTGCCCTCCTTTGTGCGCCTTTATACCATCCACCGGAGGCTGAGGTCAATAACGCGGACGCTCGCATCCATAGCCGGGCATGGGGCAGCAGCCCAAATGCATACATACAGCTGGATTTCATTCATTAGCCATCAGTTAAAGTGGCGTCTTATCGGCGTTAAAATGTCAATTGTTGGCGCGGTGTCGCCGAAACTAGTTGCGTTTTTTTGTGACCAAGCCGATGAAATGATGAATATTTGTATCGTGTGTCATGGTTTTTCCCTCTTCTGTTTTCAAGTAATATTTTGTACTGTGGGAAAAGGCTTCTTAGAACGGACTCGTGCTGAGATGAACATTGTTAAACGCATGTTTGTATTTCGAAATAGCAGTTGTATAATCCAGCTTTACAGCAATGTGCAGATGGATCGTATGGCCTTATTACAAGCTTACAGTCCGTATAAATTTCCCGTCGGATTAGAGCGTTGATTATGTAGAAACGCATGAAAACGAAAACGCACTTTTTGTACAGTCTGACTGCTTAGTGGCAACGGAGGATAGAAAAGCGGACATTCAAAAACTGTGTAAGATCACATGTTCCTTCTTCTGCAGTGTCAATAAGATTTTCTTTTTCTATTTTTTTTAAATCTCCGATTAGACAGATGCGATCATTTTAGAAATATTCACATTATTCCATCAAGCCCCCTTTTTTGCATTGTAATGAATTGGTCTTAATGAAGATTAAAGACGATTACGCATTACTCAAAAAGATAGACGAGCGCTGAGTGGTTAAGAGATGGTTTAAAATCCAGACAAGTTCCGTTTACAAACATGCTGGACGAGATAGTTAGTAATTTAGACAAGCATTGGTATAGTGGCATAAAAGGTCCAGATGCGAGAAAGGAAATGAATACACAGAAAAGCACTGTGTGCAGTCTAGGCAGCATAGTACAGCAGTGAGATTACTACAGCACTAGAGGACAAGGCAAGATCAACTGCAAGACAGCATTGCCTGTAGCTTTTGATACAGGGGCATGTGTAGAGGCTTGGTAGCCATAGTGATGACCTAGGCAGCCCAGGTATGTTACAAATGACATATTTCCATGACATTTCCACATGACATAGCTCAATACAGCAAGCAAAAGCATGTCTGTTTTTGTACAATGTGGCGTTTGCAGCTCATTTGAATGTGATGCATCCCTGACTGAAAAATGCAGAGCAGCAATTTCAGCTTCAGCCACACATTTTATAACTGATTTCCATTGTGTAGCTGCTGGTTGGATATGCTTTGTGTAAATATCTTCTGCATGTTGTTCATATACAGTATATATATGCAAACACAGCCACTGTCAAGAATGTGACAGATATCTATCACAGCAGCTCGGAGTGGACAGAGGTGAGAAGTAGCTGTTGGTAGCTGGGCTTAGATAGTAACGATAGGGTGATCTTGGTCTGTTAGCCGGACGACTTTACCTGTGAGTTGACTGGGCTAGACCATTTGGAGCTTGTTTTTGCAGACCACAAAGTGGGGCTATAGACAGTTAACCGTATATTTTGCACACATGGTCGCTGTTTGAGTTATTTCACATCTGTTGTTTTTTTCCCCGCTGAGAATAATGGTCTCTCATTATCAACAAGGTTATGGTGGCTTTGTCATGGGAGATCAAGGCTCAATGAAGATGCTGCATCATTGTCAACAATAAACTGTATAAATCTCAGGGTCCCTCTCTGTGATACATTAGACATAATCCTTCATTGGACCTGAAGTTTCATTGCCTCTTTCGTGGAGTGGCTGAGTTCCCATCCCTGGGTGAGACCAGACCTGTTTTTCAGGTACCGATGTTACCAAATTCTACTATTAGTGAGCCGTTTTGCAGACATGTTTCATCTTGTATAACTTACAATTTTTAGGTTCTGAAGTACTTTCAATCCATCTGTCTATCCTTCCATTTTCTAACTGCTCATCTGGAACAGCACCATGGTAGGGTGGAATCGGGCACAAGGCAGGGTACACCCTGGATGGGATGCCAGTCCCCCCTAGGCAAGAGGCACACACATCCTACAGTCAATAAACCAGTCTACTGAAATTAAACCCACGTGCCACAGAGAGCAGAACCCCGCTACTGTTTTTATTTTTGAGTGATTCAGGTGCCTCGGTCAAGCACGCGGCATAAGGCCTGCTTCGTGAGATTCTCATCTCTTCCTGTGACATTTGGTCCAGCTCCTTAGTGATACCGTGCACTGCTGGCCTGCCTGATGTCACTGTATCTGCAGCTGGTGTGGAATGGATGGTTATTTTGACCAGGTCACCAGTTTACTGATATGTTGCTCTCACACTGCACATGTACAGTGATTTGATGTTTTTCGTAACCCGGGCTCCCCCAAATGAAAGTAAACCTAGGCATGGCCACCACTAATGTGTGACCACCTGTGTCACTAAGGACCACAAGAGCGGGTCTCTCTCCTGTTTCACTATTTTTCAGGTTGCCTTAAGCGGGTGCCCTATGACGGCCTTATCCCTGGGGGCCACAGAGTCTAATCAGGCAGAAAGCCCTGATTAGAACCGTATTGGGTTTGTTGTGGAGACTCGGGATTCTTGGGCAATGGCACGGCCCAGTGAACGTACTTGGTTTCAGCACATTTCCGCTCTGTTAGCAATGGGCTGTCGCTCTGCTGTGTGCATCTCTCTGCCTTACATAAGTGCTGACTTTCTGTGCAGAAGTTGGGCAAGAGGAAGTCACTTTTCAGGGTGAGACTGTGTGTCGCAAAAGAGCTATAGTGAGCTTATATTTTTATATAAGCTATATTTTTAATAGTGCGGTATCACTATGCACAAGACAACTGTGGCAGCCCATTACGATAAAAAGCTCGTATTGGCTATGAGGTTGTAACATGGTGGCTAAAATGGTTTAACATGTAAACAGATTCTGAGCAGGCTATAGACGGAGGGCCGTGCTCTTTCGGCTCCTCTCGAAAGGTCTTGTTTCTGTTTTTGCCCGGCAGGGGATTGGGGATGTCAGGGCTTTGTTTCAATGGCCATGCAATTAGATTAGCCTGGGCCAGAACTAACTTATAGAAATATGACTGTAGGGCCAGAATGGTGTGCTGCCTTCTTTTATTAACAGTACAGGCCTGGCGTGACGCTCTTATTCTCTGCAGAACTCCAGCAGCTGACGTCCTATTTGCCGTCGCCTTAAAAAATAGAAGCGCTAACCAAATTCTGGTGTTACCCCCAACCCCCAACCCCCCGGCAGCATACAGTCTACTTTTCAGTCAGCCCTGAGGCCTTTGCTTGTTCTTTGCACATCACTACAATTAGGACAGGAGCGCGCTGTTTGGTGACCCAGATATAAATGGAGCTGGAAGCAGCAGGACTGGCTGTGGGAGAAGACTGGGGGTAGAGGTTAGGGGATCCACTGGCTTCTAAATGAAAGGGCGAAATTAAGTCACATAATTAGCTTCATTGCGGATCGTGCCTGTCTTGCTCCTGTGACCAGAGGACATGGCGCCTCATTATTCCATAAGGGAGGGAGCTCTGCATAAGCTGCAGAAGGGCAAATTTGGGTTGTCCTGGAAAAATATCAGCTGTGGGACAGAGCTCTGCTAGCTGGGTTTCTGTTTGCTGGAGGATTCCACTTGGCTGTGGAGACCACGGGAATCACGACAGAGGGCCCCCGGGGATACGACAGAGGGCCCCCGGGGATACGACAGAGGGCCCCCGGGGATACGACAGAGGGCCCCCGGGGGTCCTCATCATGCCTAATAATGTGTTTTAAGAGCTTTCTTTGATACATTTTTTTGATTTTCAATCACAAACCATCAATGATAAGCCAGGGACCAAAAATCCTTGCAATTGCGATTATTATTATTATTAGTAGTAGTAGTAGTAGCAGTAGTAGTAGTAGTAGTAGCAGTAGTAGTAGTAGTACCATAGATAATGAACACATCAAAATGGCAGATAAAATAGTACATAGTCTGCTTCAGCAGAACTGAGATCTGAAAAAATAGGAAACATAGAAATGGAGCTTTCAGTAGCTGATATATTTCAGGACAGAAGGTCAGTCTATTACCCTGGTGAGCCGAGTGTGCGGAATGACACAGAAGAGACAGGAAGTCATGCCTTCTGCTCAGAAATGAGGCGTTTCTCCATTTCCTCCATGAGCCATTGCTGCTCAGCTCAGCAACTGCACACTGTCTTTTGCAAAATTCTCGCAAGATGTGCAGCACTTACAGAGCTGGTGTGTGCAAGGTGCTTCATTGTGGATGTTAACAGGGCCCTGGGCTTGTTAGCATGCTCTTTGCTGATCTAACTCACTTTCCTGTCCGGCCTGTCGGCAGGCTGGGCTGGGCTGGACTGGGCTGGGCTGATATGTCCCGAATGGCTGCAGAGCTGCTTTGCTATTTACGTGGCCCAGCTTGGGCCTGTCTTTCCACAAACCAGAGCTTTGTTGTGTTTGGATCAGGACGCTGAGCACCTGGCTAATCCCTCACCCATACCCACCTTTATGATTGCCACAGGCTGGCAGATTTTGAAATTGCTGGTTCTTGTTAAACAGCCTTGCAAAATTAATCCGCTGCACAAAGTTGCCCAACTGTACTGAAATGTGTTTTTGTGGCCTGATTCTCTTAGTTTTTCTATGTTGTGCCCTGATTATTTTTTAAAATGACATATTATCATTAGTGTTTCGGATGCCACATAACCATATGAAATATGGGTGAAAATACAGCATGCTTTTATTGATATGAGCTTAAGATGTCATCCATTCAATCATAATCCAATAGGGCGTCGCTGAGAGTCTGGAGCTTATCCCCGCAAGCCCAGGGCCCAGGGGATGGGGCCCCTGAGACAGGATGCTAGCCTTTTACAGCACTCAGACTCACATGTAACCACATACATACAGTAGGACAATTTTAGGAGCAGGCAGGTGGAGTAAGGATTAGGGATGCAACCGTGTAATCGAAAGATTGTCGGTTCATGACCCCAACCTGCAAGTACTGCTGAGGTACCCTGAACAAGGTGCCGCCCCCAGGGACTGCTTTCGGTTTGATTTCCCTCTTCGTGCGATTCGTTTGGGCAGATCTGAACATAGTAATCGCACTCAAGTGAGGACCGAAACAACGGTACCCTTGAGAAGGGGTGGTCTCAGCTCGGTCTCAGACGAACTCTGGAGCAGGTCATTTGTGGTGCGAATGTGATCTGACTTCAATCCGACCCAACATCCAGGTGTACTGTGCGAGTTTGAGCTAAGCGGCTCCCATAGCCAGGTATGCTTTGCACGCAAAACTGTAGCAGCAGCTAGGCGGAGAAGGAGAAATTAACTGGTCTTACTTGGTCTAGCAGTGGGGTATGTTGCCTTCTTTAAATCTGGGCAGATGACTACACCTGTCAGCCCCTAAAAACAACTCAGTTTTCAAAATGTTCAGTCAGCGGCTGAAGAAGAGAGGATTTGACCGCTTGTTGTGTGAAAGTAAACAAACTGGGGCGACAATGCATAAAAGTGAGAGAGTGAGAAAAGCATTGTGAGTAAAAGTGAGTCCCTGCAGGTGAGCCACACAAACATGATGAAGATACAAAGCCCTCAGAGATGCAGGGCCTGAGCTCAAGGCCAGTGACCCCACAGTGCCATGTGCTAAGCCGCCCGGCTGCCTCCTGTGTGTCATGTATGTACCACCACTGCTTATGTGCTGCCTGTTACTCTTGTGCGTCTGCTTGGGGTAAAGTGCCTTCCATAAAAACAAATATAAAATTATCTTCTTTTAACAGTATTCCTTCTTATTGAACACTGTCGTGCCCAAAAGGATTAGGAACTTTATCAGTTTGGGAAATGGATTATGGAACTGTATATATTTTTAAGCCTGCTCACTTGATAGCATAATTAAATCGCTATAGTACCTTGATGCCAGCATATAGAACGTAGATAATTATAGTTACCACTGGAATGCAGAGAACAGGAACATGCCCAAACAATTATTCATTGGCATATTGTTGTGTTTTACTCTATTGTTAATTATGTGTCATCAGTTTCATCAGTTTTTCAACTGAATAAACATGTACACTGTAACTTGCATATTGTTTATTTATTTGCTTGTTTGTTTATTTTTAATAGTTTCACATTGACCACAGTTATCTTATTACGGTGCTGTTGAATTCTCAAATCTGATTGGTCAGAAGGGTATCGATTCACAGGCAAATTGCAGTAATAAATCTCTGCTTGATTATAATCTTTAATTATAACTAGCACACTTAATGTAAAGTATAAAGTTAAATAGTTACAACTCACCTGGACAAGAGCAGTTCTTCAAGCTGAGGCTCAGGACCTGTCGTCAGTGATTAAATAGCAAAACGATCTACTGACATAATGCACTGAACAGGATGATATGCAAGTGAAAATAAGTTGGGTTTTACCCATAACGTCAGCCTTCAGGCTATTCACTGAAGACTGTGGCAGTCGAAATCCCTCACTGCAAAAATGATGAGCACCATTGGCCCCCCTGACTTGTCATCTGGGGACAGTCTGAAAGGATGCACATAAGTCTGTTAGATGGCTGAGAGAGTTGGGTGTATAGCTGCTAATGCCCAACACGCTGGTGTCTGTGCCTCATAGTGGGCCGTACTGTTAATGTTCAGCGTTATGGTGTCTGTGCCTTGTAGCGGACCCTTCTGTTAATGTTCAGCTTTCTGGTGTCTGTGCCTCATAGTGGGTCCTTCCATTAATGTTCAGTGTGCTGGTGTCTGTGCCTCATAGCGGGCCCTTCCATTAATGTTCAGCATGCTGGTGTCTGTGTCTCATAGCGGGCCCTCCCGTTAAGCTTCAGTGTGCTGGTGTCTGTGTCTCATAGCGGGCCCTTCCGTTAATCTTCAGTGTGCTGGTGTCTGTGCCTTGTAGCGGGCCCTTCCGTTAATCTTCAGTGTGCTGGTGTCTGTGCCTTGTAGCGGGCCCTCCCGTTAATCTTCAGTGTGCTGGTGTCTGTGCCTCATAGCGGGCCCTTCCGTTAATCTTCAGTGAGCTGGTGTCTGTGCCTCATAGCGGGCCCTTCCGTTAATCTTCAGTGTGCTGGTGTCTGTGCCTCATAGCGGGCTCTTACCTAATAAACCAAGTTTGGCTGGATTGAGCTGACATCATTTACTACCCGCACCAGTATACAGTTATGTTTGTATTCATGCACCAAAGAACAGAACAGAACAGGACAAAACTGGACAGGATCCACCCTCTGAGGTTTGAAGTCTGAAGCTGTTGACTCACGTTCTGAAAGTATGAGTGGTGCCTGAGGAAACCCTTCAGTGAGGGTGAGGCAGCTGGACTTCTGTGTGTGTCAGTGGCCTGGGGAGCCACCGGAGAAGACCCAGTCACCCAGCCCTCTGCCCAGAGGTGTGTCTGTGCTGGGCAGGATATTTCATCTTTATTGTTTCAGTTTTGGGGTGGCACAGCGAGTGCCACTGCTGCCTGGTGCTTACAGGGTGCTTTCATGCCACAGAAAATGTCTTTTCAGTCAGACTGACAAATTCATGAAGCAGTTGGGGGGAGAGTGGGCTTTGGGAGGTGTGGGTGCGAGGAAAAGCGGGGGGCCATCCTATTGATCTGGCCGTTCCGTTTTAAGCGCTGGACGGGATTAAAGTCTTTGAATACATGGATACATGTGCTGCCTTGATGTTGCTGTCAGTTATGGTGCAATCTGCTCATTGCATGTCTAATCCCCTATGGGTAAAACAAAAAGCTCACAGTCAGATTAAGTAACTACCTGTTTAAGCTTCTCCTTTCTTTTAATTATAATTCCTCTGTGGTCTTCTAGGCTGCTTTGGAAACCTTGCAATTTTTGCTTTGCCAACCGAACTTCAGTTGATTGTATCAGACCTTCAATTCCTATTTTATTTATACCATTTAATGTGCCTGCTTTCATTATGGTGTAGCCTGATCAATGTGTGCGGTCACGCTGACTGTTCAGTCAAATGCGTCCAGTTGACGTCAGCAGGTGTGTGGATAACTGGGGACCGCAGCATGTTTCCTGTGACCTGAGGTCCTTTTTATGGCCACGGAGCGGCTTACGCTGAGTAAAAATCTCACAGACTGGAGGATTAAACAAGATTGATACAAAAATACCGTAAACAACATGCCGTGCTTGCTGGCTGCATCTTAACAGATGCGATTAGAAGGTGCGATCATCACGGGTCATGAGAAAGGCGTGACTTGAAAATGGAAATTAACCAGCCCTTCCCCAATATCCCCAGTTTTCTGCAGCCCGATGGGACGCCGGACTAGACCAGTAGTTGGGACCCCTCGTTATAGAACATTCCACCCCCATGCACTGGCCGGCCGCTTGATGCACTCCAGCTAGCCCAAGCGCTCGCCCCTGCATGACGCGCTCCAGCTAGCCCAACCGCTGACTGCCACGTGCCGGCCTTCTGCAGCTAGCCCAATCACTGGCCACCAAGTGACGTGCTGCAGCTAGCTCAATTGCTGGCCACTGCGTGACACGCTTCTGCAGCTAGCCCAAGCGCTGGCCGCCACGTTACTCAATGCAGCTAGTCCAGTTGCTGGCTACCGTATGACATGCTTCTGCAGCTAGCCCAATCGCTGGCTGCCGCGTGACGCACTGCAGCTAGCCCAATCGCTGGCTGCCGCGTGACGCTCTGCAGTTAGCCGAAGCGCTGGCCACTGAGTGACGCGTTGCAGCTAGCCCAAGCGCTGGCTACCGCGTGACGCTCTGCAGTTAGCCGAAGCGCTGGCCACTGAGTGACGCACTGCAGCTAGCCCAAGCGCTGGCTACTAGCCCAAGCACTGGCCACAGAGTGACGCACTGCAGCTAGCCCAAGCGCTGGCCACAGAGTGACGCACTGCAGCTAGCCCAAGTGCTGGCCGCTTCTCCATTTTGTTCATCCTACTGCTCCAGTTTAATTTTTTAATGTGTTTTTTAGCAGTGCAGTAAATTAGCTGGCCCACGCGGGCTGTGTGATCGATGGGCCTTTAAACATGGCCCTTTCTCCCATGTGCTCCCAGTGTGTGTTTTCATTACTGCGTGCTCAGGACCCGCTTCGCACCTTGTTGTAGCTTTCTACTCTGATGAATTAACTGACACAGTGAGAATGACTTTTAGTGAAAAACATACAGCGTTTACAGGGATAGTGATGTGGTACTGTGGCCTCATGCCTCCACGGCTGTGGGTTTGAGTCCTGTCTCTATCTTTGGGGTAGATTTGGGGTAGAGGTGCTCTGATGTGGGGTTTAGGTGAACCGCAATCCCCAAGCACCCCCCTGCCGTACTCATATTCTCAGATTTATTAAAATGCCAAGCGCCAGAGTGCTTTGGGTACCCGTCTGTGGTACAGCAGTGTGTTTGCTGCCCCCGCTCAGATGCCCATGAATAATAAGATGTTACCAGCTGGTCACAGCACTCAGCATTTCGAGTCGGAGTATCCAGGCTCTTTATAGGTGAATCAGGCAAACCTGTAAAATACCGGAGCCTAAATCAGAGCATTAAAGTCCTCTCTCATTGACTCAAATGCCCGTTACAAGTGAAAACTGAAGCAACAAACAGTGCTGTTTGTTCGTGCTTGTGTTGGAAGGGTGGTTCTGAGGTCAGGGGGCCATGTCCTTGTGCTTCTGGGCCTGATCGGGTGACTTCTGCCGTGCCCCAGCATTCATGACATCATGAATGAGCAGCAAAGTCAAAGTTACGGAGCCATAACTAACCCTTACTAGTTCCTGTCCTGCAAGGTCTTTGAAAATGAAACGCCTGTCTGTGAATAGTATTTATTTCTAACTCCTGCCTGTAAAATAGCCATCTGTGTAAATGGGGAAGTTAGGTCGAACTGTTGTCTCAAAACGTTAAATACAATCAAAGTATGCTTGCTACAAATTAGTTTTATTTAGTGGCAGTATAACAAGCTGGATCCAAACTGTAAGGCCGTAATAATGTGCAGATAATACTCAGCGTTGCACTGACATTAAAAGGCTTACTAGATTTACACTCTAAGACTGAATACACAGCAGAGTAGCTCCGTGTGACATATAACTTGCAAGGTGACTTTTCTCGTCACACTCTCATGTGGATGTGGCTCGTGCTAAACTTCAGCTAGTTGGCTATAATAATAAAAAGATTTAGTTTCACACGTGTTTTACTGGTAATTGGTTGTCAGCTGTGACACACGAGCAGTGAAATTTTATGTTCTGATCTGTTTAATTTAGTAGATTTCTTTCAGCAGGGAACAGTCGTAGCTATCCGGAAGTCTACATTTCCTTAGACTGCACAGAGCCCGCGTGGTGCCCTGCACTTATTTACCTGGGATCTACCTAGTTTTGGCTGCCTTTCAGTAGCTCCGCCGATCCGCTTGCCTGCAGGATTTCTTGTTTTTCTGGTTTTGGATATACGCTGCACTCTGCAGAGCTCTAAGGGTGGCAACCATCAGATCAAGCATAGAGCCAGTGAGTGGTTAGCAGGGATTTCGACTGATCCTGATGTCTCTGGCCCTGACTGGTAAATCCCATAAAACCAGTCTGAGGTGGTAGAACAGAGCTATGTGGATCATCCATGCAGCTGTAGATGGGAGCCACTCAGGCATTGGAAAGTCTTCAGTTACGGAACACTAGTTTGAGGCTTTGAGCTGCAGTGTAAGTGTGCCTTTGGATGGGACAAAGACAAAGCACAACTTTGGGCAGTCTGTGGTGGCATGTTTATGGGGTGAGAGGTTTTCCTCTTTTTCCCTTTCTTTACTTTTGGAGGGGGGTCAAGATAGACATAGCTGTTGAAACAGGATAGAGTAAATCTTGAACAAGACAATAAGCCCAAGTCAAGTGTGTGAGGAAATAAGTGACACGGCACAGTTCCAGCTCACAACAGTTAAGCAGGTGCTGATCATTGCAGCCAACTCAGCCTTCCTGCGAGATGGACAGTTACATACTGCTGGATTATGGTTGAATATTACATTGAGTAAAACTTCAAAGTATTAGTTCACATCACTGAATATAACATAAAAGTAACATAACAATAATAATGAACAAAATGCTCGATGGTTTGTGCACCAGTGACGGATACGGAGCATGGCAGGCGGGAGGGCCTGGATGAAATCTGGGTGGGCCTGAGTGAAGCTCACTGCCGCATGTTTTCATAAACAGGCTTAAATATTTACTACAAGTATATGGTAACCACAAGAATAACAGCCATGTGTGCGGTGTCCTGCCTACGAGCAGTGTGACACTCACACCTTCACGTTCCAGTCAAAGGCGCCCGTTAACGTAACGGCAGGCAACTGACATACAAGAGGAAGTTCTGAATACTATTATCATTATTATTGTTATTTGATAACAACTTCATAATTCCCAAGACAAAACTATTTGCATTTAATTTCCATCCATCCATCCATCCATCCATCCATCCATCCAATTTCCATAACCATTTGTCCAAATTAAGGTCAGGGGGATCATAGCAGCTACAAGTGAGTGGCAGCCCTTTCAATGTAATTAGTGAAAATTAAAAAGTAATAATCTGTATGGGTGGGCCCAGCCGTGCCCACCTGGGCCCCCTGGTGCAAATAGAGATTCTTAAATATCCTTTGAGTGACTATATAGAAACTCAATTTTCATTTATTTAATTTTGATTCTAAATTGCTGGTGTATGGGGGGACACCTGTGCCATCCTCCATCTCCCCACCTGCCCTCACATACCCCTAACCACCCCCATCCTCCATCTCCCCACCTGCCCTCACATACCCCTAACTACCCCCATCCTCCATCTCCCCACCTGCCCTGCACATACCCCCTGCATACGTCCCCACCTGCCCTAAATTGCCCTTTTAGTAAGCACAAATTCCCCAAATACTGTAAAGGAAGCTGAACACTTCAAAAACTGTATAACTTCTCACAGAATTGAGCAAATCTCATCGGCTCCATCATCAGTGGTGCAAGCCCAAAGAAAGGTGTATGGAAACTTGTCAACCAGTGGTGTTAAAAAAAATTAAAATAATAGTAAATAAAATAAAAACATAGCTCCTGTGGTCATAGCAACTGACTGCTGTCTCTCAAGCCTTACAATGACTCATCAACACAATAACACAGGCTCATATACCTAAAATAGTGGTAGCTTTTTATTTTAATACCATGATATGAAACCGAGTTTGGGTTTATTTTGGGGCCCGGATGTTTGCTGTGCACCTTGACCGCCACACACCTGCCCGTGTCTTGTGCTGCTGCTTGCACGCCCGTGAGCCATGCTCAGCGGCGGTAAGTGAAACAAGCCGAGATTATCTGTCAATGAAGCAAACAGGCTGTGGCTTTATAGTTTTGTGAATGGCCAGACTGGTTCAAGCTGATCAAACTCAAATAACCACTCGTTGCGGCCAAGGTATGCAGGAGAGCATCTCTGAACATTTAACACAACATTCAGATGGTAGGGTCAGAATTTGGCATAAGCGACACGATAGCATCCACCCTGCCTTGCATCAACAACTCAGGCTGCTGCTGGTGGTGTAATTGTGTGGGGGATATTTTCTTGGCACATTTTGGCCCCCTTGGTCTGAATTGAGTATTGCTTAAATGCCACAGTTTACCTGAGTATTGTTGCTGACCAAGTTCATCCCTTTATGACCACAGTGTACCCAGCAGAATAACACCATGTCATAAAGTTCATATCATCTCAGACTACTTTCTGTAACATGACAGTGAGGTCACTGTACTCAAGCAGCCTCAGCCGTCACCACGTCTCAGTCCAATAGAGCAGCTATGGGATGCGGAGGACCGGGAGATTTGCATCATGAAGGTGCAGCCACAAACCTGCGGCAACCATGGGACACTATCATGTCAACATGGACCAAAGTCTCGTTGAATCTTTGTCATTTTTGAGTCTATGTCTAATTCAGATAGTCAGTTTTCCCTATGCAGTTTTCCCCAGAAATTCATTTTTAAAATGTTGTTCTATTATATGGTAAGTCGGTGTACCTGACATCGACTCCCTTCTGTAATGCTGACTCAGGCTCCAAATCTAACAACATGGCTGAAGTATTTTTACTTCCTTCCTCTAGAACGGAAGGTAATGGAGGCACGGCCTCTATGTTTTATACAGTTGATGATGACATATACTGTATGTCCAAAGGTACGTCTGTCCATCACATGACCATTGAATAACGGTGTCGACATGACAAAGTTACTTCAACTTGACTTTAGAACTGAAAACCAGGCTGTAATTACAATAACACCAAGGCCTCATAAATCAGCCGATGTATGACTTGCTTTTCTCTCTCCTTGTATTTCTTAAAGTAAGCAAATTAGACTCGTGGTCTTCTGTGTTTCGGGTATTTTTTATGTGGTCTGTGAATGTGGGGTAGGAAGGTCACGATTTCACCATTGGGCGGTCCTGGACTGGCCATGTGGAGTACCACGAGATGTCCCGGTGGCCTGGCCTGCCATTCAGAGCAGACCAGCAAATAATCAGGTGGTAAAATAAACGATGTTTTACTACAAAACACACAAGCAGTATGGTTCTACCCAGTGTCTTTGAGTTTGTGGTATGTTCTGCCTGTCACTATTTGACCTGTGTATCGACATCGTGTGCTGCTAAAAATGCACCGTGTGTGGTTTAGCTAAATAGCAAACTTGCATTGCATTAGTGAAATGGAATAAAAAAAAAGGGAAGGTGTTAGCTGAGAGGGAGTGCGAGAGGAAAAGAAATGGCCTCAAAGAGGAAGCTGAAAAATGCTCTAAAAGTACTGACTTGCTCAGCAGGGGGTCAGGTAACATTAACAAACAGGCACCTTTTCAAAGCTGCTTGCAGTCAGCGTGGACAGATGCGCAGTTTTAGGACTCCCAGCTTGCAATGAAAAAAGTTTTGCTGCTTACATAAATGGCTGAAGCTCACACCCAGATAATTATATTTGCAATAGATGCCCCCATTCAAAATGCAGAAACGAGAAACCTCTTACAATGTGGTCTATAGGACACATGTTCATTTCGAAGAGCATGAAAGCCTAATCCCATGCCTTTTGTGCACTTTACTGATATCATGTGGTTAGCAGTAATGGAATGCGTTTAAATATCATAATTTACCTTATTTATCAGTTAAACCAACATGTTTCATACAACAGTTTGATTGTGTAAATGATATATTGAATAAAACAGTTTTATAGCTGCTTTTATCTGGCCAGCCAACACACCTCCATACTGTGAAGGAAAATGTTTTTTTTGCACCGTCATGCACGTTATGATACAAATTCTACTAAGTCTTGAGGAAAATCATAAACATTATGTCAGACATATATTTCTAAAATACTTTCCAAACATGCCAAAAATATGATCACATCGACCCTGAGCTATGTGTGAAAGAATGTCTGAAAGACATCAAAAATGTATACAAGGGATTATTACACTAACAGATTAGTCAGTTCTGAAATGTTGTAATGTTGTATCTTTTGATCCAGTTCCAAGCTAGTTGTCTTTTTTTCAGCACTATGTAGTTTATCAGTATTATGGATGGTTCATTTGGTGTTTTCTTCAGCATAATGGCAACTTCGTCATTGTTGTGATGCAAAACTGGACACAGGTACACTGCACATGGCTCTGGAATGTCCAAATGCCACTGAGCACTCGCTGAGTGTTCCCCTGAGGTTATGACTGACGGCCAGATCTAACGGGAAAGTGGGCGTAATGAGATGCATGCTGAGGCGTCTGGCGTTCACCCTCGGACGCTTCCATGTCCTCTAGCCAATAATAATACTTTCAAATGCTAAAACTAAAAGTCTGAACAACCCTGAGAGACAGGCTTCCCTCACAGCGAAAGAGAGAGACAAGGCAGCAAAATAGGGCTTTGATCTCTGTGGCTATCACATTACTTTATTACCTTATTATGTACTTTATCACTTTATTATGTACTTTTATTACTAATAATACTCTATTAGAGTCTATGTCTGCACACCAAAGCCTTAAAATTGCAGTAAACCAGTTCCGGCAGTGTTAGGTGAGCTTCAAGGACATTTCAGAGTAAGGTATCATGTACCAGCAGTTTTGTTAACTGGGAGGAGGTGGTTTGGTAACTATTTCCTGTTGATGTTTTCCTGAATGACCCAATGCCGCCTTAGTTTCCTGTTTGAGTAAGGAAAGAAAACCTTGAATCATGTATAACTAAGACAAGATAGAAAAAACGTATTAGCGTCCATACAATTGGGCATGGCTTTCAATGATTTTCCACATAGATGCAGTTATTTGAATAAATAAGTCAAGGTATCATCAATATGATCTAATCTGCTAATTTCTTTATTAATACTGTGTACATAAGAACCTAAGAACTATACAAACGAGAGGAGGCCATTCGGCCCATCAAG
>JAODKL010000128.1:11850575-11864378 GCA_026780765.1 Petrocephalus schoutedeni
TTTGTACATCAATGTGGCCCCTGAGCCAAAAAGTTTGGGCACCCCTGGCTTAGCAAAACCTTAGCTTTGGGTAACATTACCCTTCCACGTACATTAATAATGTAAATATGTAGTATTCAGGTTCTACTGATAGATTCAACTTCAGTATCATGGAGAATTTGGACTTCATCATATGTTTTAGCAGAAGATGGTGTGGAGTTGCAGTGCCGATAAGCCGCGTCCACATAGCCAGCTAACTACAGCTTTCAGACGTGCCTTTTTCTAGCAGTATAACTTGGCATTTCTGCTTTGGTCAGCATTTTGTGCTCTGTGTAAGCTGGCTTTTGGGGGGGTGGTGCTTGATTAACCCGGCCTGCTGTTTTTCTCTGCAGAGAACGAGGCGGGGGAGACTTGCTTGGACATGGCGCGGAGGCTGAGGCACATGCACTGCGAGGAGCTGGTGTGTTTCCCTCTGCTGGCCCTCACTGTCTTGGCCTGGCCTTCCCACTCAGCCCTGTACTTACACCTCGTCACCGGCCATGCGGCACACGTCACTACAAGCTCATTTTTATTATCCCTCTGTCTTTAATCAGCACATGCATCATGCTGGGAGTCTGTCCCAGGAAGTTTGGGGACACTCCGGATGGGATGCCAGTCCGTCGCAGTTCATACACTCACACGTACATCGAAACACAACTGCCAATTTAGAGACACACATTGTGCACTGTGGGACTAATTGGGGGTGGCGTAATCTCTTAATTTAGCTGGCGCTTTTATCCAAAGTGACGTGCAGAAAAAGAAGCAGGTTCAGCCTCTCTCAGCAATTCTGGGTTAGGGTTAGGTTTTGCTGAAGGGCCTGACAGTGAAATCACCCTTGCCTCCTTTTGAACATGGACACAGCGCCCTAAGATGTGAGCCACGCATCGGCTCATGCCGAATGCACGCTAACGCTGGGAAGGCAGGAAAACTACACAGGGGCGTGAGGCCACAGCGCCACCCAGTGAGCTCCCTATTGTATTCGGTACAGCCATATCCAGTGATATAATCACTTACCATAATCAGCAGTATTACTCTTTTTTTTCTTAGTGCATATATTATCCGCCATGCTGCCTTCTAGCTGTAGTTCCACTGTGTGAGGAATTCAGAGTAATGCAGAGGTAACCTCCCACAAAAAATACGTGCTGTGTAGGAGTGCCACTTGCAAATTGGGTTCCTCTGTTGTGTTATATGTGTGTGTGTGTTTGTGTGTGTGGCTTTGTAATTATTACAGTGTGGGGACCCAATGTCCCCACAATGTGATGAAATCTGCCACTTTTTACCTTGTGGGGGCATTTTTTCAGTCCTTACAAGGATAACCTCAATTATATAAAAATCTGTGTCTGCAATCAAAAAACTAAAAATGCCAAAAGTCTGATATTTTGTTTGGTTACTTTGGTTACCCAGAATTAAGGTTAGGTCTGGGTAGGGGTTAAGGGTGTCATGATTGGGTGCAGGGTTATGCCCATAGGAATGAATGGAGCGTCCCCATAATGATAGGAATACATGGATATCTGTGTGTGTGTGTCTGTTGCCGTTCGATGGAGGTTATTCTCTGTATCACTGCACCTCCACTGGCAATCCACTGGAAAATTGATGGAGGGGTGTTATTGAGTGATGGTTTAATTCATTAGGGCATTGGAGAAGGAGCTGATTGCTGCGTCTTTCTACTTGATGCTTCTAGATAAACCAGTCGCAGAGTAACCAGTTCAACATGCACTTGCACGTGGAATATGAGTGGCGCTTGCGCCAGGACGATCTGTACGAAAGCGACGATGACCTGGATGACAAGGTTGGGGCCTGACAAAGGGTGGGGGTTCACCTAGCTATACATGCTTTGGCCTTATGGTTAGACTACTTAGTTTCAGTTAAGATTACATAGTATTTTACACAACTGACTTGTCTATTTCTGACTGGATGTTTTCTGAAGCAATCCACGATTTCATACCTAAAGCTACAACAGCATGGCCCTTCTTGGTGTACTATTGTTTCTGTGCAGATGGGCCCAGTGAAGAAAGAGCGCTTCAACCGGCCCATCAGCCTGTACCATGCCTCGAGCGGGGGGGCCCACCCGGAGCGGATGGGGGGGGGCGGAGCCGCTCACGGCACAGGTCGCAGGCTGACCGTGAGCCGCGAGCATCGGCGGGACATCTATGCCATGCCGCCCGCGCAGACCCGCAGCCTGGACAGCCCGCCCCCACCCCCCCCCTCCTCACCGGCGCCCCCCCTCCCACCTAGGGTTAAAGGTGCGTTTAAGGTCCTCGTTACTGAAATGCACATTGTTTTTGCAACCTTTTTTGTTTAATTGTCTGTTTGTTTTTGACCCCGGCCGGCCTTAGCTCCAAATGTACCACCTCCCCCGCCCCCAGTCAGCCCGCCTGAGGGCTGGAGCGAAACACTGGCTAATAAGAAGCGGACCCCTCCCCCGCCACTCGTGATCCGCCACAAGCGCACCTACTCGGAGCCTTCCCCCCAAGTTCCTCACAGCCCCCATTCCCTGCGCCAGGTCCCCGTGGGTATGTGACATTCTCCAGCCCCCTTCCCGGGGGTTTTGGGTGGGGAGTCTGTCTGCCTCCTGACACACTGAAAGCATTGCCCTATGCTTTAGATTACACAACACCCAGTGGGAGAGGCTACGGGGGACCGGAGTCGCCCTTCCAGAAATCTGTGTGAGTAAGCCAGCGTGGAAATGTGCCTTGATTTTTCTCTTATTTGGTGCTAAATCAAATACAACTGGCCTTTGGGGTAACCAAGTTATTTCAAATCTTAAGGGTATAGGTCTCACATTAAACTCAAACTGAGAAAGTCGACTGTAAAGCATGCACAAAGAAAAAGTTGCAGGGAGTTATGCGATGGTTGAACAAATGCCTGATGTTCAGTCCCTGATGTATTTCCATGCTGGAAAAATTAGCGCCAGAAAATATGTTAACAGTTTACTGGGTGGGTTTTCAAATTATTCAGTCATTGGGCGGAGCTGTTTGTTGGTCATCGTGTTCCAGACTCTTCCACCCATGATAGGTCATGATGGATGCTCACCATTTCACACAAACATCTATCACCAGAGTCACCAGCAGTTGAGAGTGCTGCGCGGTATGAAATTCATGCACTCTGTTTACCAGAGAGGGCACTGTGTCTCTTTTTGGTCTTTCCGGTGCCTCTATTCCCCGGCGGTGCCAAGCAGGCTTTGGTTTCCTGTTCACTGCGAGAGGCAAACCCGGGGCGATGGCCTGTCACTACTTTGTGTTTCGTTTGCAGCTCGGGGTCGCCAAAGTACGCCGTGCCAGCTCTCAACTCCCTGCCTGAGCTGCCAGAGAGAGGTTTGTGCTTCCATGTTTATCCAGGCTGGCCTGATAGAACAGAGCTCAGCTTCACAGCTTCACTCATTAATTAATACATATACGGCCGTCTCCTCCACATCGTTCCAGCTTCTGGTCAATGTCCGTTTGCTATATTGAAATGTTCTTTCATAACATACGTTTGCAGTTATGTAACATGATATTTCTCCAGGGTTCAGAGGTGACACTGAAGATAACTCCCAGCTGCCCATCTACCAGATCCCCCAGGCCAGTGCTCGCACTTTTCCCTTCGGACACCCCGCCAACTCCACCGAAGCCAACGGAGCTTCTTCTGGTCATCCCGTCCACCAGGGATCCACCCCAGATCCCCTGCCCAGGAAAGCACTGGTAAGAAGGGGCCAGTATTGGTTAGGCTGTGCCATTTAGGAGCACCTAATATGATCAAAGACAGTAAGGTTGCTACCACTGCAATGTCCAGTCCCTGCTGCTAGGTTTTGTCACTTTCACTCCTATCTGAGTGCCACATACAGCCAACAGCTTCCTGCCTGTATTTTGGCAACAGCAATCTGTTGGAATCTGGCCGGTCACAGCGACTTCCTGCTCATTAAGGACTAACTCTGCACTCTGCACCGAACTTCTGCGGTGTTTTCTTGGCTTGCAGACCTTTAACTTTTCCCAGGGTTTGGTACATTCCAGTCGTTTCGCTCACTGCAATTAATGTAGGATTACTATAAAGGGAAGTATATGGGTCATTCTCACAAATTCATTACTGTGACATATTACTTTTCTCTGAATATTAAAATTAATTTGAAGACTGAGCCAAATTATATAACTTAATTTAAACTGTGGATGTTGCCTCTGGAGGACCTTCCACGACCCTGAACAGGATAAGTGGTTTCAGAAAATGGATGGATGGATGGATGGATGGATGTTGCCTCTGGAAGTACTTACTTAGTTTTATAATATTGCAGTTTACTCCTATAACAAACAAAAGTATTTACTAAAATCCAGGGCAAGAGTTATGGAGATGGGAAAAACTTATTTAAACCAAATAATCAACTAGCCGGAATCTGAGCTAAAATATACGTATTATCATGGAGATTAATTGTTTAGTGAGAGTTATATCCACTTAAGTTGAAAGATTCAAAAACAACTCAGTTTTTATCCTTTGATTTCTAGCTACCTGTTTGGGGAAAATGGCAAAAAAAAATCATGAAATCACAGCAACGTATGACAATTTTAATATACTTAAAGAGTCAAAGTAGTTTCAATTGCTCTACACAAAAACATTGTAATTCATTGTAAAAATGATCTTAAAAAATGTGAAAATTTTAACATTTGTGATGTTCAGATTAAGAACTGCAAAACTGTATTTCTAACAAAAATACTACTTGCAGGCTTTATTATAAATTCTAAATACTCATAATACTGTCCCACTTGGTTATCAATGCGATCAAAGAAATAAGATTCCATTATGACTTTAAAACTGACACTATGCATTAACGTGATACATCTCCCAGCCGTCCTTATTTTATCTCTGGCTATTTTTCAAACTTCCTGTTTTTCGACTTCCTGTTCCGTTCAAGGTGAGGCCCAGAGTGCGGAGGGTCAAAGCCATTTATGACTGTGTGGCCGATCACCATGACGAGCTGACTTTTAACGAGGGCCAGGTGCTGGTCGTGCTGGAGGAGGACGATCCTGACTGGTGGGTAGGTGCTCCCTGTCCAGGCCCCTGGGGAAGGGCCCGCTGTTCCTCCAATAAAGCCGCAGAAGGCCAGACGCGTGCTGGAGACTCTGACCACTTTGGGTGGGGCAGGAAATGGCAGCGGAGTGTGTCCAGCTGTGTGGCAGACAGCGGTGACTGGAAAGGCGCTGGCTCTCAGGCCTACGGGCAACGCTTGGCTCAGAAGTGGAAACAGATGGCCTCATAACAAGCTGATCTCTCTTTATTATTAATGAATTCTTTGCTGGTTTACTCGTTTATTTATCATGATTATTTACTCAAAAAGTCATATTTGCAGAGCGATTTCTTTGGCCGTGTAATGAATGAGAGGACAATCCAATTGAATTTCAGAATCAATTTTTTGATACAACATGTGCACGGAAGTGCAAGGAATTTTGTGCAGGTGGTATCATGAACTAAGCAAATGAACCTTAACTAAGCGTAAAATCTTAACTAAAGATCTAAAAGTGAAAATAAAAAGACGATAAATAGAATCAGGCAAAAAATAGGTCCTTTTCAGTAAATAAGGAAATTAATAAATGTAATGTGCAAACAGCTTAGGTATGGAACAGTGGGTGGTTATATTATGAGACAGTTTCCCCTGGGTGGTGATTCAGACAGCCGGTGGCCTGGGGAAAGAAGCAGTTCAGGTGACGCTTGGCCCTTATGGAGATGTCTGCATGTCTGCCAACAGTCATAACAGTGTATATACGGTTTTCTGGCTGCTCTAGAGCTCCATGCGTGAAATCAAGCACTTGGCTGTCATTATAGCTGCCTGGTGCTTGTGATTCCTAGAACGAGTTGAGAGGTTAGACATTTGACACAGCTCATTTTACCAGCGCACATTCCCTGAACTGTGTCCTGAAATGTGCATAATGTGAGGCCAAAGGGAACATGGGAAGCAGTCAGGTGAACCTGGCCAGCCGATCGGCCCTCATCCTCCCAGCCGACTGGACCCTTATGCCTCCATGGCCTGGTTAGGAAACATCCCGGCTATTGTTGTGCAGATAAGATCATCTGCAGTGCTGGGTACCAGCAGAGGTAGTAATGTCCATTGGCACTGTTGGCCACAGAAGGGCCACCGATCATGGAATGAATCTCAGACTTTTTGCAAAAGTTCCACTGAAAACACATCGACTTAACCCATCCTTTTCAGGAGGAATTTTTTTCGGGCTAAAAATAGACGGTAGGAGGTTGTAGTGTAGACTTTCAGACGGCGAGACTTGTGTATGGAGGAGGTGATGTGCATAAGTGACGATTGCTTCTCCACTTCTCATCGCAGCAAGGATACATCGAGGGCCAGCCCGGCAAGAGGGGCCTTTTCCCAGCATCCTTTGTCCACATCCTGTCTGAATAGACGTGTCCAAGATGGAGGCCGGGCAATACTCCTGAACAACTGTTACCCCGTTGGAATGGGCCTAAGCTGCAGTTCACCGGCTTTCCTAGTGGCTTTACGGGGGAACGGCATCCACCTGATTGGACGTGAGCAATGAGGTCACGGGTGGTGGTATCCCTCACATATGGTGCGTTACTAATCTGCGGGCCGATAGGTTACATTTCACAGGAAAGAATTTTATTCCCATAATTACTGCATTACCTGCCGATCTGAGTGAAAAAACAGGCTCCAGTCTATTTTCTGAATGCTGTGGAAACCATCCCTTTATGGTAATGCTGGTCCAGAAGGGTGAATAAGCACCTGTCTCACAGCTAATGGATGGTGCAGTGGGGGTCTTTCCTCTATGAGGGATGACAGCATAGTAAAGTAGCAATTTATTAAAGCGTGTGGGATGCTCATGTGCTTAAAAAAGGTGAGGGAAATAGTGTCAATGTCAGCGCGACCAGAAGCAGTGTGGTTTCAGTATATGCTGCATCTAAACAGCTGGGCCAAGGTGGCTTTTACATTCATAGCCTGTCAAACGTGAGTCTGTCTGGCCAGTTTATGTGTGCAGTGAAGTGCAGGAGGACAGGAAGGTGTCGGCTCTTCACATCTTCTGCAGCAGCATCTTCAGAAGTGAAGGCCCTACAGCGCAAATCAAAGGCCTCGTCTCTGAATGCGTTTTCCATATTTCTATTTTTGTTTCCACATTACGCCCTACAAGAGAAAAAATGTCCAGTACAATAGAGCTTTTAGGGTACAAAACAAGCGAAGAAATGCAACCTGCAATGGAAACAATGGGTGTGTGTGCTTCCAGAGAATAATTTATTTTGCATAGAACCCCTTACACACACAGTTCTCAGTACTTGAATACAGTCTGTATCATCTGTGTGACAGAGGTGGCTATCCATTCTTATACAACTCTGTTCAAATTGCTTTATTTTTCTGTAGGACTCCACAATGATACATTTCCTATTAGCTGGGTGGTTTCCTGTCTGTGCTCTGTTGCTGTTATATCCATATTATATATCGGAAAAAAAGGATGTTTTATTAATAGTATTTTGAAGCAATAGTTTTAGACGAGGAAACATTTGTATTGCTCTAGTATTCTAAGAAAAATTCATCCTCAGGTTAATTTGACATGTCTGAAGGTAATTCTATAACTCATTTTTATCGAAAGTATTATGTACCTCACAATTCAGTTCTTAATTTTGAGTAATTTATATTTTTGAAGGATTCATTTAAGCAGCCGGGAAAATGAACTTTTAGTGTGTGAGCGTGTCGGCGGATATTGTAAAAGGTACTATTGTCATGATGGTGATTAAAGTCAGGTGACCTGCTGACGGGTGTCCAGATACATTTCCTGCACTCTTCCTGTCCAGCCCAGGTGTGTGTCTCCCTGCATCTCACAGGAAACACTGACACACACACCGACAACACCGACAGACACTGACACAGCTCCAGCTTCTCAAAGTCATTTATTGAGAGAAACAGCAAACATTTACACCAACCAACAGAAAGCGTACTGCTGAGTGTGAGGAGCGATTCAGAGTATTTCTCTGAAACATTTCTTTGGCTTTACTAGACAAGCAACTTCTTTTCTACAAGAGTGATTCTCTTCTTTTATGCAATGGTTATTAATTAAAGTGGTGCTGTATACCTTCATCTCAAATCAGCTGCGGATTTGACGTAGTCCACCTGCTAAATGGCACCTCTGTAAAAGACTAAAGGACTAGATTAATAAAGCTTTGCTTCAACACTCACCCAAACTCATTTAAAATCACAATTAAAATGAAATTGAAAATGATTCAGGAGCATTTCATCCTGACCACCTGGCAATCATTTACCACATTGGCCAGTATTCAGCACTGATTCTGTTTTATCAAGTAGTCAGGCAAAAGAGGCTTCTGAAATGCTACATAGCGTTAATATTTTCTATCGCATAGAGATGTTCATCTAATTCACGTAATTCATGATACTTTATGGTAGTTCTGGAACACAAACGTATAAGTATAAGTAATGCTACCTTCTTATAATATTGTTTATTCTCCTAAAATCTGATCATAAAATTTTACATTTTTAAAATTTAACACCATTTCTTTAACCATTTCAAAGTTGGTCTTGTGATGTCATCATGTGACTGTTCCATGATCTGACGGTGGACACAATCACTGTCCACAGGGTCTTTATTCAAAATGGCATGCATCACCACTGGCAGGGCTACAGATTCAAACCAAGCCCCAGCTATGTGCGGTTTGCATGTCCTAACCACTGTCAAGCTACTTTTTTCCTAGTCCAAAAGTAAATGTCACAATAAGTGCTTTGCAGTGGACAGATCAGGCAGGCTTCCATAAACTCCATGCCTTCCTGCAAAGGATCTGGATCAGCACAGATAGTCACTGGGATGGATGGGGAAGTATAGATGGATGGATGGTGAGGTAGATGAAGATCAACAATACTAGCAGAACCACCAAGCAGGAAGTTACACGAATGGCAAGCAGGAAGTAAAACATGTTTCAGCGCATACTCAAAGTGTATTTAATCACACATGCCGTATTAAAAAAAATTTGATTTCATTTATATATATATGACACACATACATACACACAAAGTAACAGAATATAGCGTAAAGGGGAGTGAATTATGTAATTATGTTACGGATGATCCTCTTTGCTGAGCAACAGTCGTTTCCCCACAAAAATTTTAATTTGTATTTCCACTACTTGATGTTAGACATTTGCCCATCTCTACTGAGCTGGCTAGCTTCTTCAGGTGGTGAGCTGGGAGACTTCTCTTCCAGTTACATCCTACAAGTGAGTTAGGATGCCCACATCCCAGTTAAAATAACATGGATGGTTTAATTACCCGAGTGTTGAGAGCATTCCCTACAGCCTGCGCAAAGTAACAACACACAAGGGCTAGACTTCAGATGTATTTATTCAACATTAATTCGATCTCTGCCTGCTAAAGCTCTCATTTTCTTTAAATGGAAATGACATTAAGCTAAATATACCTTGATTTAAGAGGTACATTAACAGTGACCTTAGTTTTGGAACACTGAGTGTAATAAGGTCACAACCTTGTTGGAATAAGGGACGGCTTGGGATTACATGTCTCAGATTACACTTTCTGAGATCTTTGGTCAAGAACGGCCAGGTAAAAAGTTTGCCCACCTGAACAATTCTCGGCTCAGTTTACGGCTTTGTTGTAATACTGCGTAAAACAACAATCACAACTAATCTCCCTCTTTGCAGTCAATAGCGTTGCACTATTCACTGGATATTGCTAATTTGGTTTTCAGTACAAAGCATCCACTGGTTAATGTATTATTAATAATGTATTAATGAAATAAAAAAAATAATAACTTCATAATAATAATCATAAAAGGCACTAGATGCAGTATTTATAGTATCAGCATAAAAAATAAGGTTCTTCATTTCTTCCTGGGAAAGTTCCTTGCAGTACATTGTCCATTTCTGGAAAGTGCTGTTTTGTCTTGATCGGCTTTAGAGTGATCGGGGATTCACAGGTACGAAGAATGTGTGGGCCCTGACCCAACACAACACAGGTAACTTCTGTCTCTACAGCCTAACGGGCCACATTTCCAGCTCAAGGCATTGAGGTTTCAGAGAATAAGTAAGGCGACTTGGTACAGCATAACAGAGTGTGCAAAAATACAACAAACTGGCTTTTCCAAATTTCCCCTCAGTTAGTTATTCAGATTACTTGACTACGGCTGTTGCAATGCATTCATACATGTAAGAATTAAAACACATTTGCTTTTAAAGCTGTCAAGTGATCTGACATTTTGGTCGTTCACAGTGCTGGTACAGGGTAAAGTTCTGCCCCTGGGATGGTCTGGGGTGGGGGTGGGGGTGGGGGGGGGTTCTCCTCCAACATGCCTGCACGTCCCCCCGCCACCCCAGTCATGGCCGCACACCTTTGGATCAAACGCTACTCCTATTTCCTGCGAAGCTTAATCTTGCCCTCGGCATTCAGTTTCTCGATTATCATCATCTCAACATCTGCGTTGTGCACTCCAGTCTTCCGGAAGGCTCCGGCGTACCTGTTCTTCTCCCAGTAGTGGTGCCAGTTTCCCTGTGGGTCTGCTCCATAGCCAAACACAGAGACCTGCAAGAACAATTCATGAAACCGACCGAGTATAAGTTAAGTGAATAAGTTAAGTACTAAACCCATATAAAATTGCGCCGGAGGCAGATTTTCTTAATTTATAAACTGAAACTGATTTATGGCCATAGTGAATTACAGCCTGTGAAGGACTATTCTTTTTTTGTGGCAGCCAAATCTAAGCTTCACCGTGTCACAGGCCATTTTTAATGATTGTTATGACCCATGAAATTTACAATGGATATTTTTTACCTTTTTACTTTTTATTGTTTCTTGAAAAAACACATGGAGATCAACAGAACCAGTGCATCTTCAGGTATGTATTTATCCCCATCAATTCAATGAAAACTCAATGGGTATAAATCTGCTAAGTTCCAGTCTGTGGAAATTAAAACTTGTTTTTTTAAACTTGTTATTTTAATGATCAGATAAGCTGGCAAGAACAGCTTGTTCTTTGCCAGGCCTGCAGTAATGGATTGTTAATAGTTTTGCAAAACTAGCCTGTTACATACAGCACTGTTAGCAAAACTGACATTTCAACATGGTCATGGTAACCTCTGCTGCTAACTTTATAATTAGCTTCCCCGCTGAATCTGGTTTGGACCCAAAAGGAATAAGGACCCAAGAGTCAGGGGGTAGGGCTTCCCAACCATGGATTGGCAAACATACAAAAATTTCACGGACCAGAGGATTAAACAACATTAGTGGTATAAAATCATCAACATGGTAGCTTATTTGCTAACTGCCATCTAACCTTTTTGCCAACTTTTGTGAGCTGCCATTCATTCAGAGATGTTCAGACGTGTCATCGTCAGGAGTTATGAAAAAGGTATGGCTTTGAAATGTTTTGTTTATTTTTGGAAATCGGCCAACCCCTACCCCAAAGCCCCAGAGTTCTGCGGCCCAGTGGAATCCCCGGCAGTGGGAAATTCCACCTGAGTACACAGCCATTGCAGTGGAGCATGAGCATGATCCAGGCAAGCGTAACCCAATCATCCGTGAAAATGAAGACAGCAGAGCATGAGGGCGACACTCACCTCATCACAGATGTGCAGGGCAAATATGACAGCCAGCATCCCCGTGGATGGATACCTGCCTCGTCCCTCGGCCCATGTCTCATGGACGTACTTGAAGAACTTTGGACTGACCACTATCACCTGCCAGCGTGAGAAAAGGCACAGCGTCAGGACTGCCGTCCTCAATGCTGATTGGCCGGAAAATATGCATCTCATTACTGAAACTCGGACACTGCAGAATGTTCATATTGTCTTGATCTTCATATTCTATTTATTACTTTCTCATTTGCACTATGACTAACAAGAACAACATCTCTGCTTGGTATATGACCCATGCATCACATATTTGAGGTGGGCAATAATAAAGATACTTTGTCTTTGAATTGTGCCACTGAGTTGCATTTTCACCACACCATCATTGCAGGCTGCTCTGCATAAGTCATTAAGTGACTCAAGGTTCAATGTCATAAAAACACAGCGTTACACGTTATAAGGTAAATCATGTATTAATTGCCTTCTGCATCTACCTTACCTTGTCCTTATCCGCCTTAACCCGGTTTTTGACTCTCATATATGTCCTAAAAAGAACAAATGAAAACACACAAGCACATCAATGGTTATATGGCTCCATATTACCCACACACTTGCCACCAAATGAAGCAGCACGCTATTAAACATGAATTACATTTGCATTTACACCCGACTGGTCATGAGTTAAGTGCTCATTCTGAATGTCTGTTTGCTTGTGTGTACTCAGCATCAGTGTCTCATTCCGCATGGGGGGGGGGGGGGGGGATGGGGGACCGGCCTACGTTTTTATCTCTCCCGTGGACAGGGCGCTGGCCACCCATTGCAGATCACGCAACTTGAAGGGCAGCAGGACCAGGTGGACGCCCGGCTTGAGATCCACTGCGCTCTCGGGGTACATGAAGTGGTGTGTGGTCTTGTTTCCCACGTCCTGCTCGAATCCCTGAGTGATGGCTTTGTTCATCCTGCTCAAGAAGTCACCAGAAGAGCTCGGGTTATGACGGGGGCTGAGGATATCCAGCATGGGCCCCAGCACTGCTTCCCGTAACACAAATTAAGATCTGATGCAGCCAAACAGGAGATCTCAAAAATAGCAAGCGGGGCTAAAGCATCATTTGATGGGCATGACTCACGCCGTCATGCCATGGCCCGCCTCGGCCGGACCCTAAATACATCGGGCCAGCAGAAGGTGCTGAAACTGCAGGACATACCTGATCACGCTGCTATGGGAGTTAATCAGATTGCCGAAGCCGGAGCCCAGGAGGTTTCCGGAGTTCCCCACGACCGCGCAAGTCCTGCATGCCCTGGATGGCAGCTCCCCGCCCAGAGACAGCCTAGGGGTCGAGATCACCTTGAACATCTTCTGTATCACTTCCTTAGGGTCAAGCCCCGTGGCTGATCTCTGCAAACCCTGCCGGACAAGGGGAAGCATGCCGCATGAGCCCGAGAATCAGATAGTGCCTCTAAACAACCGATCTTGCCTCACATCAGCTAAGCCTTCCCCAGAAGACATCACTGGGGATGCTTTAAAAGATCACCTCAACTTATTCACCAAAAGGGCACTAAATCTGACCCCTTCAAGTGCCCGTCCAGTGAAGTGCCTCATGACCCATCTGCACCAGGAACACCCCTGCAAACCCTACTCTGTGACCCCTGAGCCGGTCTCCTGTGCTCCCCTGAATTATTCTTATACCTTGCCTGTTCATTTGAATAGCTCCTCTATTACAGGTTTTTGCTTTGTTTGGAAGATGTTGTGTAGCTCTTACCCCTGTAGGTGCTGTTTGTATAATTTCTCAGTCTAATAAAAATTACTTGCACCTAAGAAGGACTGTAAATTCAATGAACATCAAATTTACAGTAATTCATAGATTTATTAAGTATTATTATTATAACTCCAATTTTAATTTAAGTTAATAATGACTTAAGTTCTGAAGGGTAAGAGTTCAGTGATAGTACATTGGCTGGTTCAATAAGATGGCGTTTATTGACACAGACCAGTAACAGTGTTGAAACAATCAATTGATCAACATTTGGTTCCTGATTACATCAGCAGTCTAAATGTGTAAAAGGGTGTGTGTGTGTGTGTGTGTGTGTGTGTGTGTATCTGCTGGGGTGTCTGTGCCGGCGTGTGTGTTTTTTAAGGTGCGTGGGTGTGTCTGCGGCCGTGTAACTGTGAACGCGTGTGCTCGTTTGGGGGGGGGGGGGGGGGGGGGGGGGGCGCCT
>JAODKL010000128.1:11913796-11925944 GCA_026780765.1 Petrocephalus schoutedeni
GGGTCAAACACCGTATTAGTATGGTGTTCCTAATAATCCTTTAGGTGAGTGTATATATATATATATATATATATATAGAATATATATAGAATTTTGACAATTTTGTTGATCTGTTTTGCAAGTGCAACAGGACAAACTCACTTATCAGTACCATTGTCCAAAATGGAGTCCAAAAATTCAAATAAAATTTTTTTTAAAAAGCACCTGTACCTTTCTGAAAATGAGCGGCTGAATCCTTCCAGGTGTCCGAACGTAACCATGGCAACAGTCCTGATAAGCATGACCATGGTTGTCAGGGTCAGGGGTTTGAGGCAAAGGGGGTGAGTTCAACAGGCGTGGCACTCAGAGAACTATATACAGTTCAGAGCAAGTTTTGGAGTCTGAGGGCAGGGGACTAGTGGGGGGGAGGCATTTAGCTTCATAGAGCAGTGATTCCCAGCCCAGGCTTCAGGGACCCGGGAACTAGGAGGGAGCAATAACATGGGAAACCCTGACTTAGGCTATTTTTATATTTAATAACTAAGTCCTGTTACACATTTTTGTCTGCTGATGTAAATGGATCTAAGTGCTGTTGTTCCATTAACCAAACTTATTGCAAAAGCTGGCCACCTTTTTGTGTAAGAGAAAGATTTCGGCTCTGATATAAATCGGTCCCCAGCTACCTGTAACGTGACCTTAAAGGCTTTATAGACTGGGATTGTGTTCCTGCTTAGCGGTCTTTGATTGGGACTTAAAGGATTTAGTGCTGATAATCTATCCCTGAACTGGGATTCGTTCAGGTGGCTGGCTGCTGACCTCACTGCATGCTGTAATAGCCTATCTGAGCACCGCGTGGCCACCCAAGCCTGGCATTGTGCAATCTCCGGCTAGACGCCCCTGTGAATTTCGCCCCGCTCTGACAGAGGCCATCGCCATGATCTTTCTTTTTGTAACAGTGTGCTTAGCTTTACAGTGTGTTTCTTTTTTGCTTTCCTCCTGGGAGAGCTGATATCTCAAGCTGCTCTTTTCACGGCTGGCTTCTTCTTCAACAATTGATGCAAGATAAAAAATAAAACACTTTTCCCTTTATCCCCCTGCACCCCCAAACCCTGGTATCTTGCTCCTAAATCTATGCTGATTCCTTTGGCCCATAATGAAAGGCGCTCGCTAATGATTTGAAGAACTTTTTGATAAATTCAATACATATTATAAAAAAAATGACAGGGCTTGGTGGTGCCGTGGTACTATTGTCTCACACCCTTGGAACCTGGGTTCAGCTTTCTGCCAGGGTTCCATGTGTGCAGAGTTCTATGTGTGCAGGTTTCCATGTGTGCTGGGTTCCATATGTGCAGAGTTCTATGTGTGCAGGTTTCCATGTGTGCAGAATTTCATGTGTGCAGAGTTCCATGTGTACAGGGTTCCGTGTGTGCTGTTCCCGCATCATAGTGGGGTTTCTTCCGGCTTCGCCCCCACAGTCCAAAAACATGCTGGGGTTAATTGGAGTCACTGCATTGCACTGCACTGCATTGCCCCATCCTAGGTTGTCCCCTGTCTTCTGCTCATAGGCTCCAGACCCCCTGCTACACTGAATAGGGCAAGTGGTTAAGAAAATGGATGGATGAAAATACCTGAAAATATCCAGAGCAAGATTTTTTTTGAGAAAGAGCCAGACAGTCCCAGAGATTAGAACCTTAATCAAGACCCGCAGAGTGAAATCCCTCAGCTCACCCTGGGATTTGAACCACCAACCTTGCGGACTCAGATAGCACACCCTCCCCCACTGAGCTGCACAGCACCCCAGGAAGGAGGCAGGGCACTGCATATGAACCTAGAAGCAGATAACCTGTTTACATCCTACTATTCTACACCTCATCATTATAGTATAACAGCATGAACTGGTCCAGTAAACACACTCCTGCAGATCACGCTCTGCATTATATAGTGCGCTAAGCGAAAAAAGAATAACAAATATTTTGACCACGAGAGCCTTACATGTTGCCAGCCCCCCATTTGAAATACCCTAAGGCCTTGCAGCCCCCCCCCCCCCAAAGCAAACGCCCACGAGAGCTGAACTTGGACATGGAGCTCGAGCAACTTAATATGAATCTCTAATTCGACTCAGCAGTCTGCTGCCTAGAAAACTGCTAATGGATCTCACCATGGCCGGCAAATGAACCCTTAAAGCTGATTACCAAATTCTGCTCATTGCAGAATTGCCCACACTCTACATTTGTTCTCAATTCTGCAGGAATTTTACTTAAATACTTGAAGTTGTATAATAATAATTGTATAATAATAATAATTCCTTGTTTTATCATTCGCCTATATACAGATCTAGAGTTTGTTTCACTAACACAGATAACCTTGAGTTTATCTACACCCACAAACGCCCACGGCCTATAAGTCCTCTCCTACTACTGCTGTGGGACCATGAGACTGATGACCACGGCTTTCAGTGGGTGGGACTGGGGGGTCGGAAAACATGCTTCCAAGCTACCCAAGAAAATATATACAAGCAAGTAGGCGAAACTAAAGAAAAGGGAGACTCAGGCACATTATTAATACATTACATTGCATGTATTATTTAGGCCGCCTTTTAGACACTTTTTGCCTGAGCTGAATGCACAGCTTACGGTCTTTCCCATGCATAAAACTGCATAGCATTCTGCATTCATTCAAAGACCCCCAAGGTGCAGAGTATTCCAGACACCAGGTCAGCTCCTTCATTTCTTCACCACCTGCTGCCTCTGCTGTGTCAGGTGTGCCGAGCAGACTGCTGTTAGATGCAGGCCACTAGTAGATGGAGTGGTGGGGGTCGGCGAGCAGTGACACACTCCCCTCGAGTAGCCATAAGGCCCATACATTTACCATCCTCACTCATGCGTCACCTCTCTCGCCTGCCCCTGTCTTCTCCACACAGTGCTAATAAGTCACACGGTAACCGCGCGACTCAGCAAAACGCTGGGCGAATACAGAGCGAGGAAACAGCTTGACATCGTAACTGGGGGAGGCGTAGTAATGGCGGTATAGCTATGACGTTATGATGTTTTGGTAGGCGTGACCTTCCACTAGAATGCATTGCCTGTCGCAGCGGGGCTAGTGAACCATGACGATATGCTACTTTCCGTTAACGTGCAGCCTGAGATCTGTGGATGAGATCCTGGATCACACAGACATATACCAACACACAAGCTGAAAGGCTCTCCATGTACTCCAACCCCTTCTGCAGCTGGAGGCACACATAAATTATACACATTTATTTATTTAGCAGACATTTTTGTCCAAAATAACTCGCAAGTGAGGATCAGAGCACAGGGTCAGCCAGTTCCCGGTATTATGAGCTTTGCATAAGGGCACAATGGAGAAATCATACTGGCACATTTGAACCTTCTGGTCACAGAGGAGCTAACCTGTGGGTAACACCTGCGAATCCCTGAAGAGAGCAACCAGAGAGGAACTGGTCACAAAAATCACACTGACACCATGTGTTACTCACACTAAGTGTATGAGCACATGAGACTTCAGTGCCAAGAAGATCTGTGAATTTTGAAGACAGTAATAAAACTGAATCAATATGGGAGAAATATTTCACTGGCTTATATGTTAAGGGGTTTGCTCTTCAAAAACGGGAAAGTAACATTAGCTCCATAGCTACTCAAGAATGCGATGTGTTCAACACGGCCCCCTAGTGGAAGTGGTAGACGAAGCAGCTCACCCAAGAAGCCATACGCAGAAATGACACCTACCAACACTGAGCCTGATGGCTATTTACTACAACCCACTGGCATAATAAATGTAATTATCAATAGTCAGTGCTACACAATGAGCATTACAGATACAGAGACATCCGAAAATGAGCATCATTTTTATTAATAGAAAATATACAAATGAACATTCACGATGTGACAACAATAATTAGAGATTAAAGACAGTCTGTAATTGCATATGAAATCATCCTGTCTTCAGAATACACCAGTACATATCAAATGGCCGCCCTTGCTAATAAAAAGAGTAACTAACAGTGATTAACTAGAATGATACAGCCTTACACAGCTAATCGATCTCTTCATCACATCCATAACCTCTGACCTTGGTTTATTATGCTGTGGTCAAGCTTTCGATCAAGTGGAGAGAGAGGTCACGCAGGCACTCTATCTAAAAGTAGTCTTTTACGGCACCGAAACAAGAAAACCCGCGGGAACCTTTCTGGTGTCCCTGTGCCCCGTCTGCAGGTCACTGGCATTCATAAGCAACACATAAACAGGACTGTAATGACAAGTACTTCGGCATATGCAAGATTCTCCTGACAGACCACTTAAGCTGGACCGTTGTTCAACATATCGAGTCTGTCAGCCCACCAATAGGGTAACTCGTTAATAAGAAGCACCGGAGCTTGCCATCCATCCCACTGCGATTGCATTATTGAGACCATATCCAGGTTTTATTCGCTGTCTATTTTTGCTGCTGCATCTTCCCGGTTTTATGGAGAAATCCATAAGGCATCGAACCATGGAGAAATACTGCTGTCAGCATTAAGGGTCAGGGAGGGAAGTGGGGATGGCTGGGGGGGGAGTGAAAAAAAAGCAGGAGGTACAGGTATGAGGGCCTAGAAAGGGGTGGCATGCTTGAAAGCGAGACGGCCAGAAAACACAATTCGGGATGAAACGGGAGAGAAGCGGAGACTAGCAGGACTGCTGATTCCGGGCAGAGACGGCGTGCCGGGGAATGGGAATCCTGACGCATGTAACCGTGCACTTTGATCATTTAGGGAAGCATTTCGCAGCAATTCAAAAGGGCGTGGGAAGGGGGTATCAAGGAGACTGAACTGGATGCTACTTAGTCATAATAATGAATTCTACAGAAGGAGGCAATTACAGCACAATTAATTGCATTCATTGGGTGCGGGTTGATGGTGTCTCCGCCGGCTTATTGTGGGGGCTCTCTGAAACGGAGGTGCGCAGCCGGACTCTCAAGCCTTTTATCAGCATCCAGTTCTCATCTCTTAATTCCCACAGCACCTCCCACCTCCCTGCCTATCTCTCTCTCACCATTCCCTCTTTTTTACCCTTTTTCACGCTTAAGTTTATTTCCATCTTCCTTTTCACATCTGCCCGTCTTTTCCGCTGCATCTCCCTCTGTCATCCTTCTGTTTCCAATTCCTTCTTTTTACTCCCTAATAGTGTCATCAGTCTGCAATGAAAACGTCATAATGCAACATTTTATCATTGCCACTGTAATCAAACTTTTTTCCCCCCAATCATTGTTATCTGTAAATCTTCAGCGTTTACTCCAGGCCAAATGTGAACATACAGTTACATGTTAAATAGATTAGTACCATTATAAGTATAAATTGTTTGGAAATTCATGTTTGCATCTGTGTTAAGAAATCTATTTTTTTTATTCCTGAACGTCAAATGTACGCGTTTTCATCAATCAGGTTGTTCCTAGATTAGTATTTGCATATTTGCATATTTAAACGCAAAAATGAATGCGAGCAATAGCTTCCTCGTTGTTCCTTTGAAAAGTCAGAATGTTTCCCAAGTCAGATCACTTGGGATCGCATCGCATAACAGGGAATCCCGAGAGAGCGCCTGGGAGACATAAGACCAGAAATCCGGTGCCTGCAGGTGCTTTACGGATATCCGTGTTCATCCAGCTACGGCATTTAAAGTAATGACCTATTGTCATCTGCGAGGATAAATCATACTGCTTCCATTCCAGACGAGGCAGACTCGATAGATATCATGATTGATGGAAAAGAAAAGCCACGCAATAAACACATAAACTTGATAGAAATGTATTAACGTCAATGAGAGTGAGATTAATAAGCGTCATTATAGGGAGTGCATGACGGCATGTCCTCAGATATCATTTCTGCAGGCTGTCCCAAGCCAATACTTTCGCAAGACAAGCGATTACACGGAGGACCATCGTACAGTTTACTGCAGAATACAGCTAAACAGCCCGGTATCCTTATCTACAACCATCAACAGTTGGATCATACATAACTGCAGAGTACCATACCCCAAATGCGCTTGGATTGTATTATTTCTAATTGATTATTGATGCCAGAATTGCCTGATTCCGGGCGAGACAGTCCATTGGTGCGCTCACTTGACACGCATTGCTCTCCAAATGCTGCATTTCGGCACCAGACACTTCAGTATAAAACATAATCATTATAATAACCATATTACAAACTTAACAAAATAAACCAAGTTTCCGGCAAAAACAAATTATTGCAAATGGGAAACAGTTTTCAGATTTCAGTGTTAATGGTGCTTGCTCGAATTGCAAGAACTGATTTAGCACTTCAACGCCGCGTTATAGGGCTTGATTCTCCACACCATGCGAAGCAGATATGTAACTCACGTCCACGGGGCAGTAGCAGGCGAATCCCGCTACATCCTACTGCAGGTGTCCGCTTGTCGCTTGTCGTCTGTCGCCTGTCGGCTGGCAGTTCCTCCGTAGTAAATATCGGGACAGCTTTGTGAAATGCGCTGTCCGTGACCAGAATTGCGCTCCCGTGCTCCTGTGTCTAATGCATATGCCTCTGGAGGAAGAGGAGACCCTCCTTCGCTTCAAAGAACTAAGCACCGTGTTTATATTTAAAAGCGCATGTATGCGTTATGCATATTTGCGCAAAATCCGAGAATGACTAGAAAAGCAACGCAGTACTGACCGAATAAAGAGTGCTGAAAACATGCACTAAGGAGGGTACCGGTCGTAGTCAGTGAAGGGGAAAAGTCGCCCCTTCCCTCGTCCAATACGAGTACTATCTGCAGGCTATGAGGGAGGGAGTGTCGCACAAGGGGGACCGACTGCTTGAGCGTAAAGGAGCAGAGAGGAGGTGGCGAGCCATGCAAGGACGACCGAGACACCTCAAGGGTGAACGTGCACGGGAGATCTGCCCCCGGCTTTCCGAGTCTCTATCCCAAATGGCATCATTTAACTCGGGAAATTCATCATAATTAACGACTTGAAAGTGAAATAAGAATATTATACGAGAATTTCACATTTTGCAATTACTGAAGAATATCCCTCTAACAACCCCTTATTGTATTAGCGTGCAGTCTTAACCTCGGCGCCCCTAAGGCTAAAACTGAATTAAACTGGGTTACCATGCGGGGAAAACCATATCAAACGCATATGTGTATAGTGAAGCCCCACTTGTGTTCTGACACACTGCCAGAACAGAAAATATGCCCACTTTATTGGAATGTGACTTGTATGAGGACTACCTTGGCAGAATATAGTTAAATCAGAGGCAAAGTTTATCCTTTCAGAAATGCATATAAACTGCCATATGAGACATTGTATCATAGTGATTAAATGTGGCGTTTGGATCACAACTAGCAGGACAGTTCTCATTGTAACCATGACTCCCAGCAGCCAGAATTAAGCCACACACTTGTCTCAGGTCAGTCAGGTGATGTAGCACCTGTCACTAAGACAACTTCAAGTTTCTCATTTTTACTCTTCCTACCCACATCAGCCACATCTAACCAAGCCCTCCAAGCAGAACCAAGGCTGACCACTTTGCAGCCTAGTTCAGTGTAAGGGTCTCTGTCCACTAAGCCAGACATTCAGCTGAGTGATGCACATCACTTTGATATGAATCCTTCCCTGGTGTTTACAATCACAAAAACAGTGCCTGATAGGGATATTATTGATCATGCAATGATAGAGCATCTCCTGCTTCTGTTAGATCCCAGAGGGATCCTCTCAGTGTAGCCCCCACCCAGAATGGTGATGGAATCCATTTCCCTGGGCTAGCTAGCTGTTGTGTAAAAGAGCGAACGTGTCTCTCAGTGGTGCCGGCTATCAGAATGCCCACTGAAAGAGGGCAAAGGACACCCAGAATAGAGCAATGTGTCAGATCATCAGCGAGGCTGGGGGCTTGATGAGATGTCTGTTTTGCAGGGGGGGACTTTTCTGTGATTTATGAACATAACTGTACCCGCACATGCAAACAGATCCTTTCAGGACTGGACACTGGGAAAGGGCTAAGCAACTGGTCTTGGAACCAAGAGGACCTGGATTTCATAATAAGTAGGAGAATACTGCAAGGAGGTCTCCTAAGAGTCAGTGCATGTTCAGCCATTTAGAAGTGTAGTGCATAAACCACGAACATTTAGGAAATGACGCAATTTGCTCTGGATGAGAGGCTTAATATTTAAAATGTAATGATTGTTTTGGTGACCCTGTAGTGGATGAGCGTTTAGGAGATGGATGGATGTCGTAACAGTCAAGAGTAAGTTCATTTGGGTCAGTTTGGCACTATTCATGTACATCTGCCAAAGGGTATTGATCTCATTAGGAAGCATATGGCAGTAGACATGGACGTTATACTGAAGCGAAAGGCTCATTATACAGTTATGCTTATCTTGGTCAGGGTCACCTGGAGTCTATCCCAGACAGCACAGGACATCATACACCCTGGATGGGATGCCAGTCCATTGCAGGACACACACTCACTTTATGGGGAGTTCAGAAACACTGCTCAGCCAGACTGCTTGTCTTCGGACTGCAGCAGGAAGCCCACATAACACACGCAAACTCCACACATGCGAGCAGGTGCAGGATGCAGGCCCCAACAGGGCAACCCGCCAATCCACCACGTCGCCCCCCACCGCTACATAAGTAAGTAAAATCCTAACCTAATCTGAGCGCCAAAAAGAATCCCTTTCTGTTTCTATGGTCAAATTTGCTGTGTGATGAAAGCATATCCATGGATGCCGTTTAACAATGGCCATAAACGCTCAATAAAAATCATCAATCTGCCAGGAATACCTCAGCAGCGGCACAAAGCTTCCTAATTAATCACCGAAGGAGCGCCTCGCGGATGGGGCCGCAAATATAAACCTGTCGCATCGCATTTGAATTCACATTCTGCTGGGTCGTGATAGAGGTAATGGGGAAGGAGAAAAATGGAGAGGAAGAGGAAAGGAGGAGCAGGTGAAGGAGGTGGAGAGGGAGAGGTGAGAGGGAGTAGCCGTCCACAAGCCGCACTGCGTCAACTTCGGTGATCCTGTCATGATCAAATTAAACACCCTGCTAGAGTCTTGGATAAAAGGCCTTTAAAGGTAATAATTAAGGGTGCATCATAAAGCTGAACAGGGAGATTAAGAAGGCATGAAAGCCCTATTAAAACTTAGGGCCAGACTTACACAGTTGGCCTCCATCTGCTGTTTGATGAAACGTCCCAATTAGAAACTGTAAATTATTTATCAAGCTTAGGTCTAAATCAACACCATGTGAGGGACGGAAAGGCCAAATATAGCATGTGTGTACAGTCTTCATTTGGCTTCCTTTGTAAACTGATATAATTTCATAGCATGATCTCACTGAGTATAGGAGCGATTCTGGAAGTGGGCGTAAGCCCGGACACTTTGGGTTAAAAAAGGCAGCAGTCCTAGATAAGGGATTATACATTTGCAAAGGGCTCTGGGGAACCAAATGCCTTAATTTTAGGCATTTGGATAGAAAGTATGACTAACCTGACGGGGAAATTCCTTCAAACAAAGTTCCACCCAATCTGGCCACTGACTCATATGATCCTGCAAAGTGATGATTCAGAGCCGTCAGTGGGCCACCCTTGGGATCTAACATGCTGCCATTGGCTGACGTTTGCACGGAGGGTATCCAGTCAGATGTCCAGCTACTGTCCTTTTACTGCTTTACGTTTTACATACTCTGTGTCTGACTGACTGCAGTGTGGCTCTCATTCTGTTTACTGAATCAGTGCACTGTACAGTGTCTGACTGACTGCTGCCACACTGCAGTTTCCTTTATGGGATTAATAAGATACCTACCTGCCTAGTTTTTTGCTGGGTGGCAATTTACCCATTTGTGCAAAGTCAATTTTCATAATCTTTTTGTGTCCTGGGACAGACCACAAGTCCCAGAACATTTACATCAGATTTACATTAATCTTCTGGATTATATCATAAATTCAGCATCATCAATCCTAAAATAAGCACCATTAACACTGAAATCTGAAAACTGTTTCCCATTTGCAATAATTGCTTGAAGGGATACTGTATTTAATGCTGGGGAAAATAAGGCATCACTCATTGGATGGCTTCGCTTCTAACTCATTACTTCTTTCTCTCCCATTGGATTAAATAAACAAAGTGATTGACAGAATATGGTAGATCTCACCCACCAGGGCTTATCAAGACCTTGTCTTTCTTAAGCCCATTAGCCCATTGTTGTTCTCCTTTCTAAACAGTAGGGTGCTCAAGGTGCCCTTGCAGGCATATACAGTACAAGCCAGGTAGGGTACTTAGCTGAACAGGGGGATTTAGGCAGTGTAGACAGCAAACCGCGATGAGGCATGGTCTACCTCATCGTCATCCTTTTCAGCTGTTCCCAACTAGTTTTCACCCGGATAGATTGTACAAAGCCGTAAGCCCTGAGTATTTTACTGGAAGGAACTGAGTAACTGTAATTCACCATGAATCAATATGGAAACAATTATGTGACACACATAGAAAGGAGGATGGCATGTACCGCTAAGGTACTGAAGCAGTTCTTTGGCCACCGGCTGAGTAAAAGGGATCACAGCTGGTGGCAGGGGCGAGGTTATCCACCCTCATTACAGGCAGGTAATAGGCAGGCAGGATGCTGGGAACAGCACACATAAAAGGTGCCTTTCTGTCCCCCGGACGGCGCCACTTTCTTCCTGGAGTCACTGCGCCATTGTTATTTGGTTCAAAGACGTCTTCACAAGATTAAAGTGCAATGTGGAATCGATATGTTTAACTGGTTTAATATTTGACCAGGGCAAGAATAAGTACCAGGTGATAAGGTCATTGGCAGTAGCTTCTCCTTGAACCACAACCTGTAACCTTGAAGTAAAAAATGTAAATGTAATGTAAATGGGCATCTGCCACGCTAGTAGCCCCTGCTGGTGTGGCCTTGTCAGCGGCTGGAGGGCAGCCACTGGCGGAGGGCTGTGGATTATGCCGGGAATCAGAAGGCTTTCGGCCGCGTCTCTGCTCCCCCTCAGCCACGCCATCCTATCACTCGATCACATTCCCAGAGCCCAAAGCTGCCTCCGCCTGGGAGGAGCAAAGGCAAAGACAATTACAGCATCTGAGCAAACACCCAGCTCGAGGCAATTACAGAGCCCGCGGCCCACCGGTGCTGTGCCCAGAGTGGCCCCCGAGGGCTCGGTTCTCTCCCACACCGTGCAGCTGCGTGGCAGCTTTCTCCCACCTCAGCCCTGCAGAGAGGGCCTGCCTCCACTCAGGGCATCTGCCGAGAATCAGGCGGGCGGGGGGTTTAGGTACCTGCTGGCACGGTAACGTTTTGGATGACAGTCTTCTATTGGACCACTTGAACCATTAGGCAAAGCCACATGTGGGCAGTAGCCAAAACTAACCTTATAGCAGGGCTGGGCAGTCTTATCCAGAAAGGACCGTTGTGGATGCAGATTTTTGCTGCAACTCCTTACTTAGAGGACCGATTGGCCAAAGTGAATTGTCCACCCCAGCCTTCTAGTTTAGGACAAGTATAGGACAGCAGAGAGGTTCCTACCATGAGTTTATACTTGTTCCTCCCAGGACATGTGAATTGTCAACTATTTGGTCTTTTTGGGGGTTACAGCACCAATAGTGGGAATAGTGGGCAGAAATGGATGGCCAATCCAGGGTTACCCCGCCCCCCCTCAAAAAAAAAAAAAAAAAAAAAAAACTATTACCCACTTGACCATGAGAAAGAAGCACAAGGGGTGCAGAGTGATGGGCAGCTTAAAAAAAAAAAAAAAAAAACAGTAGAAAATGCATTGCCGAATAGCAGTTTCTCCTATAAATCCAGCAGAAAAACACCACACATTTCCCCACAATTGTACGAGGGGAAGCAATAAGACCTTGAGTAACTAAATTAAATTGTGGCACACTTTAATGTGTAGATTGAAAAGAATTAAATGTTCTGTAATCCAATAGCCAAGCATTAGAATCAAGCACCCCGTGCCAGCAACTGTCTGTCCCTGCATAGAGACAGAAATTGACACGTTCTGTATAAACTTAGTTTTGTCAACTTGTTTTGTTCGGTTTGTTCAGTTTTGTTCGGTTGACTCCTCTGCCGGCCCCTGGAGGATGGGCTCCCCCTTTGGGTCTGATTCCTCCCAAGGTTTCTTCCTCCTAGGGAGTTTTTCCTTGCC
>JAODKL010000128.1:11973701-11986741 GCA_026780765.1 Petrocephalus schoutedeni
AGAGGAGAATGGCCAGAGTGGTTCGAGCTGATAGAAAGGTAACAGTAACTCAAATAACCACTCGTTACAACCAAGGTTTGCAGAAGAGCATCTCTGAACACACAACACATCGAACCTCGAGGCAGATGGGCTACAGCAGCAGAAGACCACACCGGGTGCCACTGCTGGACCCCTGAAACAATACCCTCACCCCAAATGCTCCAGGGACTGGCTGCCCCTCTCTCAATTATACATCTGCTAAGTGAAATGTGTTCTGTTCCATTTAGCAGATAAGTGAAACGCGTTTCATTTTCCTCACAAATTGTGCTGTTGTGTACTATGTTTAAGCAAAAGTCTTGAGATACTGAATAAAGAATCACCACAATTTGTTATACAAGAAAGGGAAAGGATTTGTGCTGGTGACTGTGTCTTCTGGTTAGCAGTAATAACACGATGCTGGTCAAGTATACAGTACAACAGGAGACCTGCTCTTGGGATGTAAGCATGCACTCCTGACATCACACAGCTCTGTTTACAGGACCACACACTTAATAATAATAGTAATAAATAATAATAATAATAATAATAATGCTTAATATTATTGAGCATTTGCTTAATAATAATCCTGAGTGATCCTGAGTGCTTCTCCTGGTCAGAACTGCCGGGCCGGGGGTAATGGGCTGGAGGGGGGGACCTCCCAAACCACCATGCCCTCCTTTACTGAAACAGTTCAGCTGAAGTACCTCCACAAGCAGACCAAATTTCGGGGCCCTCCTGGGACTTGATCGGATGACTGCCCTCTCTGCAGGGTCCCTGACAGAAAGTGTGAGGTGAACCAGCAGCTGGAGGAGAGCCGTGCCATGCGTCGTGGGACAAATATGGAACAAAGGCTGGACAATGGCTGGACAATGGCGGGACCAAGGTGGGACCAAGGCTGCTGGCTGCTGTCTCACGGCTTTGCTGAGGAGGCCAAGCAGGACAGAGCTTTGAGAGGTAATAATATAACCGTGGTGTGTTTAGGAGCCATGTGATGGGATGACCTTGGCAGGAAAGTATGGGCTTGTCCCATGTCTTTCATTGCAATGTTTACAGGCAGTAAAAATAAGCCTGCTTCTGCCATCGTCCGCACTAGGGCTGCTCAGTCACACCTCCTGCTCCAGCTCCGCTGAGCTCTTTTGAGCATGTGGTGAGAGGGTGAGTCCGCGGGCCAACGTAAGTGTGCAAGCATGACATGTGTAAAAGCGTGCGAGTGTGCCGCTGAGCGAGGGTGCCGTGGAAAACTTTATTAGAAGGCCGCAGAGTGCCTCAACGGAGAGACTGGGGCCCCCCCGAGGGAGCACTGGGGGGCTGGGCGGGGACCCTGCGGGGAACATGTGCATGTTGACAGCAGATAAGAAAATCTGGCAAGGAACCAAAGAAACCCAGTTACTAGAACCTTCCCCCCATGTCTGACATACACCGTGCTCTTTGTGGCTGTGCAAAAGCTGTTGTTCTTAGGCTTGACGGTGTGCATGCAACCATAAGTGTTATAATTATCCAGACCCTGCAGCTGTTCCTATAGCGAGCACCACTCGGCTTTTCCTCCCCCACCTCCTTTCTTGTCACCCGCAGGGACTTCGTCAGCCACATAGCATTAGCCAAACGCAACACTCTGTGACTGGCGAGAAAAACACGCTCAGGCCCGGCTGGGTACTTCCGCCAGCCCCTGCAGAGCCGTGAGCGCCGAATGCCAGCTCCTTCTACAGCGCTGTTTTCACACTTACCCTCCCGCTGCCTACCATCACCCCGCTGATGCTAACCTAAAGGATGCTGTGCGTTTACAGGTGAGCTTGCCCACCACCGGCCAGGCGAGGCCACGAATCCCCCCATGCCGGCACTGGCCGTTTACCCGTTGTGCCACACGGGGCACCTGAGTATGGGCCAACAGTCTCCCAAACACCGCTGCTCTCACCAGCCGGAAAAGCGAACCAGACCTGCCAACCATGTGCTTCTGCTGTTATCACTGCAGTCCCTCAAATGTCTGACGTGGAGCCAGGGCCAGTCATTTGAGCTGATAACAAAGCTGATAATTTGCCTGACACTACTTCCCTGACCCCCATGTGGCCTCAAACAGCCACTCCAGAAACATCCACTTTACCTCCCTTGGTGGCTAATCACCGTGTTATGTGCCCCTAAATATAGCTCTGAGCAATGGAGGTAGGGCCGTGGGCACCAGAGCAGGCCCTACAGATGGTCCCTAAGGGTGCAGAAGCATGTGCGATTGAGGGATAGGGTGATACTACCAGCTCCCAGACAGCCTCCCTGCCAAAGCCATCAAGCTGGAGCCTGTGCCGGATTAGCATGGAGCTATTAAAATGGCACCATGCTTGGCTGCATGTGGGACCCCAGAGCAGCGTAATTCATTAATAATGCGACCCTCTGCCCTTGTCCCACATGTGAGTTAGCTCTACCGATTCTGCCCAGCAACAGCATAACTACATCAGGTTTAGCCCGCCCGCCCCGTACCCCTAGCCTCACCAAGGTCACGACTCCCCCGCCTGTAACAGCAGATAAGACAGAGGCCTCAGCATCCAGACACACCACCCCCAAGACCAGCCTCGATCCCCAGACATCCCACCCCAACATGCTACATATTGGGTTAGGGCAAAGCGCCAGATGGAGACTATTTATTACTTATTAGCTTTTAACGATCGAGAGCCCAGAGTCTGTAGGCAAAAATATTAAAGGTCCAGTAGTTATTGGTTTCTTTAACTTCTCAGAATTTCACTTAAATATTTTGCTCTTCCAAAGTATTCACAATTGCCAGTGCATTTATCATGAATTTTATATGACTTGCCCCATTTTTTTCCCCCCGTTGCATTCGACAATGGCATCCTACAATCAGTCTAGTACACAGACTCCACGGGCTAGGGGCATCTTTTTGCAGCTTAATTAGCTTCAGTGATCTAACTAGCACTGTTTACATTAAACCAGGCATAGCAGCTGAGAGTTACTGGCCTTTGCTCTTGTACTAAATTAGATGACTGGAACCTGCAAACATCAACTTGGAAAAAATACCACTATTATTTTCCATTTTCAATTTGATGAATTACACTGAAACTTAACCAAACTAAATTCACCATGGATGTCCATCCATCCATCTTCTAAGCACTTACGCAGTATAGGGCTGCATGTAGGAGCCTGGAGTCTATCCCACAGGGGAAGGGTATGCCACAGTCATACACTATCAGACTATTAGAGGTGCCAGTCTCCCTGATTGCATGTCCTTGGACTGCAGGAGGATAGCAGCACAACATGGGCTAAACATGCAAAAACAAGGACCCATTACACTGGGATCGACCATATTACCCACTGCAACACCTCGAACTGCCCACCACTACAGGCTGGACTGGAAGATGGTGCTCTGGTGCTCCCTGAGCATGGTGGCCAGAGACTGCGGTCAGCATAGCAACATAGCAGGCATTACAGCAGCAGAGCTGTAGAACGTGCTTTGCCTTTGTGAAGGCCCAAGTGAAAACAATCCAAAACAGCAACACATACGAAAAGCAAAGCTGCAGTGAGAGCCTTTCAGCACTCACTGCAGAGCTGCCACACTAATTCAGAAACACTCAGTGGCTAAATTAGAAAGAGAAAGACAAACACCAACTCCACCAATCACAATGCTGCACCTCACTACAGTATGTAGATAGGATCAAGTGGTTCGCTTGCTGTTTCGCTAAGCACTGGGGCGGCTAAGATGTGAGAATGTGGTGTGATAGTTCATGCCAGACGGGGTGGTTCTAGCTACTCCGAAACAGCAGCTCTCCAAGGATTGTCACCCGCTCCTGTGTCTTAAGTCTACAGAAAATGGCAAACTAAAGAACATGGTTAGCAGCAGATCTGTGGGTGAAAACGCCTTGCTAATGAGGGGTCCCAGGAACATGGCCAGAAGCTGCCTGAAAGGCTGCAATGCAAAAATAACTGGGCACACCAAATTCTCACATCTTAGCCGCCCCAGTGCTTAATGAAAAAGGTGGTGTGTAAAGAGGCATCTCCAAATACATGATTGACAACCCTTGTTGGGTCTGGAGACCACTGGGGGTTGTGTTTAGACCTATGTAGGAGTACCCAATGCGATGGTGGTGGGCTGGTTTGCGGCTCCTTGGGTTAGGGTGCCTGTGTCTGATTGTCATGAGTGGCAAAGTAATCATATCATTGATGGGTCCATCAGCAAGGTCCATGGTGCAAAAAACTCATTACATAAGTGTCAGCTGAACAGCAGACTGTACACTCTGGCCCCAAGCTTCACTCTCACCAATACAAACGTGTAGCCCCTTTCAGACATGCACTGCCACCCAGTCCTTTTCTCATGGTTACCAAGGGCCAAATGCGGATGCAAATATTCGAATCGGTCATACCAGATATTAAACGGACTTTAACCAGCTAATGCCCTAATACAAAGTCTGTGAAATTTCTGATTCATGAGTGAACAGAGCATGGAGAAATCTCTGTGAGTGAGTGGGCGTGTCAATGACGTTTTCATCACAGGACTGGCGCCAAAACGAAACAATACAAACATCCAAAGCTGAAGAAGGATCATTTATATGAAGACCACTCCAGCGATGATGGCCAAGTGGAGAGACTAGGAGATTGGGGAACTTCTCTCAATAGTGCTGTAGACAAAACACTGCGATTTCCCCAGCAGATTTGTTCACTGCTGCCTCCTGCATGCGCCACTCAAATACCAGCCCTTGTCTGAGCCTCCCACAGTATTTCTAGTAGTTTGAACATGTCCAGAGTCCATGTCTCTCTCAGGGCAAGAATAAATGTGATTGTGCATCTATAAATGAGGCATTATAAATAATGCCTCATATCTTAATATCAAAGCTCAACTTCAGAGCTGTTCATATTTTCAGTGTGCAAAACCTTAGACGTTAGTCAGTAACCTGATGTTCAGCAGCACATGGCCACACCTCACAGCAAGCGGGTACGAGCACAGCGCCTCCCATCTACGGACACTGTAGCACGGAGAAAAGGGCAAAAAGCTCGAAGAGCTCTGCTGCATGGGAGAAACACCAGCAAACGTTGTGCAGTTTGCAAATCTTTTATTTTTGTCCATTTTTGGTATCGCTTTTTCCATAAATAAAAGGAGTATGGAAATGGCCAGTTAAGGAGCGTGTCAGCACTCTGCTAGCCATCCGGCCACAGAGTGCAGACTGATCCACATGGACAAATTAAAAACAAGGTATCGAGAAACAAAAACACTCATAGAAAGATTAACTTAAGTGTTCATTTAAATATCTTGACATAAATACTGTAAAATTTACCTTAGAATTGCAGCAACGTTTAAAATTGCCTGACACGCATCCTTTTATAAAGCAACATCTTACCAATGAAATTCGATTCAGTTGTACAAAATAGACTTGAAGTACAGTGTCAGCTACCTTGTGGATTTCACTCGATGCGCTCGGCACATATGTCTGCTAAAAAAAAAAATATATAATAAAATAAAAAATCTGCATACTGAAATCAGCCATGATTATCAACAGCCAGCTAGAGTATTGTAGGTTGCACTGTATCAAAGTCTTGTATACCAATGGTGGAGGAAGAGGGGGGCGAGACAGTACGGGAAGAGTGCATATGCGCGAGTGCAGTCTTTAAGGCCTCGAATCGGATAAGTGTCTTTCTGCAGGACGCAGCTGGATGGCGCTGGCTCCATGGGGCTGCAGGCAGACGTTGTGCAGAGTCGCTGCCCTGTCGGCTGCTCCATCTCCACACGCTGAACCCCCATTGCCAAGAGTGTCCGAGAAACAGCCTCTGGGTCCCATCACCCGCCGGGCCGCCACATACCAGGGACTCTCCCGCCGGCTCCATCCGCTTAGCCAGGCAGATAGAGCTCGGACATGCTGTGAGGCATCCCATGATTGAAACTATATAATTATAATAACAGAATATCGGAACGAAAGAACATTGGACTGTGCTTCTGGCAGAACTCAACGGCTTTCCAGACGTCTCAGCCAGGGAGGTTTCATCCTGTCCAATTAGAGTGACAGCCCAGCTTGTGGCTAGCAGGCGCGGGTCCTCACTGCATGCGGTCAGGCTGCACTGACTGGGGGGGGTACTGCAGGAAAGCAGCGGCCGGGAGGGACTGATGGACAGGCGCCGGGGTTGCGGGGCTGGGGGCGTAACTGTAGCCCAGAAACCCTGGCGAAGCAGCGTAGGGGTACTGCTCAAAAGCAGCAGAGGCAGCTGCATAATGGGCATAGGCGGAGCTATAATCGGTGTAGGTGGAGCCAACAGAGGAAGAGGCAGCAGCCTGGGCAGGTACCACCAGGTTGGGCTGGACGAAGGCCTGGGGATATATGTACTGCTGGGCCAGTCTGCAGAGAGCGACAGAAAGGAGTTACAGGGGAGACATGGGGGTAAAAAGCAGGTTAAATACCAACATTATCCAAACAAAAGGCACTGCACTGTTCACACCCCCTCCCCCCAGTCAAACAAGGGCAGAAAGTAAGCAGATGCTTCCTCTCTTGAGAGAGTGCTCGAGTACACCTGTTGGCCAGTTCAAAGAGTGTTGAAGATATACTGATACACAAAGGATTTCTTGGGTTAAAAAAATGTCTGGATTCAGATGCTGATGACAAATGCAGATTCAGATATATTTTAGGCCAGGGAGATGTGACCAAGACACAAAGGCACAGCAGGAACTCAGTAGGGAATCTAACCTCACTCATGGTTACACGTACCCACTGTACCATTATGCAACTTTGCAACATGTGATCACTGAGCCGGAAGTGTGGCTGCTCTTTACAGTCAGAAAAGAGAAGCAGCATGTGGGAACTTAACCTAGCCTACAGATGAGGAATCAGAAAGGAGTGCCCTGCCATCTCTGCTCTTCTTCTTCTCAATGAGGGGGAGGAAACATCATAAAGCTGTCTATGGTGTAAAGAAAGTAGCAGCAGGTGACAGAATGGGCTGTGAAGAGACCCAGGGGGGACGCAAAAACAAAAGTTATATGGCAGCAAAAGGAGAAACCATCTCCTGGTCATCTTCTGCATTTCTGGCTTTCAGTCCCAGCAGCTGCTCGTTCAGTTCTGCAGGCCTTGGCAAGCTGAAGACTACATTAGGCATAAGATGAACGGTCATCCATATTGTAATGCTCTGCTTTGACACTGCACTCTGAATGCATCTTTCAGATAGCAAAGATGTCAATGTTTACCACCACAAAACAAAATGAGTGTCTGGGGCTACCTGAAACAACCCCATGGTCCACAGCCCTCGAGATGTTGAACTACCACCCGAGGTGGAAAGTCCAGGTTTGGAAAGTACAAATTCAGACAGTTTCTCAACTAGCCCATTGAGTATAAAGAAAAATCAGTCGCGGAGTACTTAACTGGTTGGTTGAAATTAAACCCTGGTCTAAATTTTTTACTTGCTGGACCTGAACTTTCCACCTCACCACTAGCACCAGTTGTGACCAGCTGGGACTGAGTGCACACTACCCACACCCCCCAACCCCCCCCACCCCACCCCACCAAGCCGACGCGCCACACTGCAAACCAAAGCCATGCTATGAAGGTAGAAGCAACCCACACTGCGGCAGACTGGCGGCCAGCACCGAGCAACACACTGCACTCCAGCACGGCACTTTCAGAGGGCCAGGCAAACTGGCGGCCGGCACCGAGCAACACACTGCACTCCAGCACGGCACCTTCAGGGGGCCAGGCAGACTGGTGGCCGGCACCGAGCGACACACTGCACTCCAGCACGGCACCTTCAGAGCACCAGGCAGACTGGGGCAGTCCACGCTGAGTCTTGCGCCTTGCACGGTTCCTCCTCGCCATCCCAGCTCAGGCTGCTTCATCTGGGAGCACAGGGCACCCGGGGGGGTACGCTGTGGTGGGCAGCCACAGCGCCATCTCTGAGGGGGCAGCATAGCACGGACAGAGAGGCAGAGCTGAACCGCACATGCAGTGCCACAATGTTTCCACCCAAAGGGTCACCACAAACCACCAACAAGCCCTTCTTGGAGCACATTCACGCTGAATAACTTACCGACTGGATGATTTTACACCATGCAGCCCATGTTTAGGGTCAATACCTCAGCGGGGCATGCCTCTCAAAACCTGAGCCCATAATCGCAGGTCTAGGTTCCCCTCAGCCAACTCTCAGGTGTCACCCTAAAGATGGCACTGAGATTACACTACAAAGAGGCAGCAGCCAGCACACGGCTGGACACCAGCCTCCCCAGCCATTCAGGCCTAGAATCCTGCCGATTGATTGGGCTCCCAACATTATTCAAGAGCGGAATAAAAAAAAAAAAAAAAAAAAAAAGAGCGGATTCAGATGGAAATATGTACAGAGGAAGAGACGACTGGGGAACTGCATGACACAGGGGATATGCAAAAGGAACAGACAAGCACAGCTATAGTGCAGCCGAGAAATGGCTTTGTGCGGGGGAGCAGATGAAGGCCTCTGTGTGCCCCTGGGGCGAGAACAGGAAGACAAAAGGGGCATGAATTTTACATAGAGCATGACTGAGGAAAGCTTTAAATCTACCAACATGTGTGTTTATTCATGTCCAAGTGTGTGTGGGTAGCCGCGTTAGCCTGGGAAGGGTGGGGGCATCAAAGCCCGTCAGGCCAGCAACAGCTGCGATCCATGGGCTCCCAGGAAGTACCTGCCTACCCACAAAACACCCACACCCCCTACACAACCCCTCCCACCTCAAAAGGTGTTGGTTTTCACCATCTGAAGCCCTAATCCCCTCCAGAGAGCAAACACCTTTTGCCTGAACAGGATCTGTGTGAAGCCTGCAACAACCCCCTCCCTCTGTCATGTAAAAAAAAAAAAAAACGAAAGATCACCATCAACGCAGCCATGGGCCTACAAACACCCCCCCCCCCCACAGGGCAGACAGCACATGGCACAGCAGTAAACAGGCCGTGTTCTGCTGTGCCCTGCAGATCAGAATGAGCAGAGGAATGACACTGGGAACAAAGCCAGCTACATTACAGAGTGGCCCTGTGTGCGTTTTTTCCCCCAGTGAGCTTGAGAAGTACAACAGTGGTCGGCAAAATTGCAGCCAAACAATGGCATGAAGTTATAAGACAAACTCTGCTTTGATAACTTGAGGAATCTTGGGAGCAGCGTCTCCCAACGGCATGGCGGGTGTGCAGCTGTTAACGCACGGCTGCTTATGTGACCCGAAGGCTTTAAGCTAACCGAGGCTGCGCTCTGGGACACAGGGGTCATCTCGACAGCCTGGAAGCCCTTTAAAATGTAACGAGAGGCAGACGCTACAGAAAGGGAACTCCCCCCTCGGGTGGACTTTCTAGCAATAGGATTGGTCAATTGTATGAAAACTGGCTGTGACAAAAGGGTCATTCTCCCGCTGCAGATGCTTCCTGTTTGAATGGGGGGGGGGCTTATGGGCTAACAATGTCAGCTGCAAAGAATGACTAGAAAACTCATGCAACCTCAGTTTATGCTGCAGGTTACCATCACAGCAAATGCCAATGATCCTGAAATGGTACAGTCCCAGAACAATTCAGATAATCAAACACTGAAATACATTGAATGTTCAGCACGAGTGTCAGCATGTTAACCAGGGGCAGCGCTGCAGCTCTGCACCCAGCTGGCCAAGCCGCCAAGACAGCCCCCACGGCCCGTGATCCTGCGTAAACAAAAATGGCAAAAAAGGCTCGGCTGGCAGGCAGACAATCACCACAACGAAGCAGGCCCAACCCAAACACGTGCCACCAAGGATAAAGGCAGGAAAAAAGCAGATGGCCCCTGGAGTGGTGCGGGGCTCATGCTAAACCCTGGGTCGCCTGAGGGCGCTTTCAGCAACAATGGGCCGTTAGAGCATGACTTCCAGCATATCGGCCTGAATGGGGTCCCCGAGTGCCGTTAACATAATGAGACGTTCCCTGCTGTTCAAACAAGCTTCAATACTGCGAAAATGTCTGCACACTACAAGACGGGAAATTAAAGCGCTTTTGATGGTTGATGAACACTGTACCAATTGATTTGGGAGATATTGAAATGTCCCAGCAAACTTTAAACCAGAATAGGACAGAAAGGCAAACAAATCTTTGTTAACGAGGGGATCGGGACTGCTACTTACCCATAATGCCTTTGGATCAGCGCGGGGCTGATCTGCTGCATTCCAACTGAGAAACCTGAGCGAGACAGAGCACAGAGCATGTCAGCCCTAATGCGACCTTAGACTGCTGGGGATCTTAGGTTCTGTGTCACAAGATGTTAACCGGAAGTAAACCTGCGGAACTACGAGTGGACAATGGAGAATGTCTAGCCGCAAACACCATGGGAGAGAAAGAGGCCCGCCATTGTGCGCTATACGATGACAGCAGGGAGGAGGACGAGGAGGAGGCAGAGGAGAGACTGGCCACATTGTGCTTGGAGATGGGACACAGAAAGGCCACAGTGTTTGCGGAAACAAGCAGGGCACACTGGACGGGGGCAGGCACCATAACAGGCAGAATTGGACCAGCCACTTAAATATAATCTAGAAGCTTTAAAATGATTTGAAAAAGACTAAGGCAACGAGGTCATGCCCTCATATCTGTATTGCTTGGAATAGACTCAAACCGTAAAAGAGTTGCTGTGCAGTTAAGTCGCCCATCTTGGTAACGTCAAAGTTTACAGAGTACTGAGCAGTAAAGACTGGAGTAGGCGAAGCCCAGTGACGCCCACGAGGCACAAAACCACTATCAATATAATTCAGCCAACAGACGCAAACAAACAGAAGTTCTGGTGATTAGGGAATTAATGAAAAGTATTACTATTACACTGTACAGCTGACCAGTACAGACCAACTACAAGGTGAAATATTTCAACTGCAAGAGAAAGCGATCCGTAACCTAAACTGTTGTGCTGCCAGACACAGTGACATAGAAATGGAAGCAATAATTAAATTGAATTAAGCATGCTTATTAGAATAACTGGCCGGCACTGTGGAAATTGCATGTTGACTTCAAGACACCTGGAAGAAAGGCAGTGAAGGGCATCACAGCTGTGGTCAGAACTTATACAAACAAGAAATAAGTGCAGTGTGACTGACCAACACGCACACAAAGGGAAACAGAGCACATGCCAAAACGATGCAAACACTGACCAACTACTATAATACATCAAGAAACAATAAGAACAGTTAATTCATACTTGTCAAACTAAAATGTATCTATTATGAGCCTAGTTAATTCAAGTACGTTTGAATGATTTTGAACTGCAATTGTTATGAAATCTTAGTTTGAACATTTGCACCAGTCTGCAAGTACATTAATCCCAGGCATAACTGGAGGCATTATGGTTACCAGGGTAACAACAGGTATACACAGTTTGGCATCACAACGACTTTTACAAAACGCCCTTATCAGAAATAAAGCAGCAGCAGCTGGTTAACTTTAAATTAAAAAAAAAAAAAGCTATTTTTAAAATCCAGTTTGCCAAGATAATACCTGTGTTTTGTTTTATAAAGTTAGATCATGAAATGCAAACAGCAACAAATAAAAAGATGTTCAAACGTCAGATTTTACCAGAAACCTTCATAAGTGACTGAGTGAGGAGGCAGAAGGCAGAGAGAACATGAGTAAATCAATGACCAGGCATGCTCACGGTCACACACAAACCGAGTTTGCGCAGCTGTGAGTGTCGTGTGTCACTGCCTGCATAAGACACAAAAGGTACTGCTCCCACATTCACACACCTGTCTGCAGGCTTCGGGGCTTAGCTCCTAGGTACGCCAGGTTGACATTGGCCTTGCGGCCGTCGATGATGGGGTTGGGATCCTTACAGGCCCTCTCGGCTGCCCCTCGTTCTGCCATGGTCACCTGCAAGAGTGAAATGTTAAAAAAAGGCAATTATGAGGATTCAACGAACAAGATTTTAGCTGGCACAGCCATAAAATCAACTAACGAGCAAGGCAACTGTACCCAGCTGACATTGACCAGGGTTAAAGTCACAAGTGCTGGGTCCCTACTCCAAATATCATCCTACAAAGTTCAAGTCAACCCAGTTTTACTCCTAGACACCAAATCAAAACTGCCAAGTAGCACAAATACATAAAGAATCTGAAGGAAGACTCCATCACCTAAGCACCAAAAGTGTACCTAGTCAGCAGCTCAGTGGGCATGGCTTAGAGGGTTAGGCCAGGGTTTTGTCCCCTAAGCTTAACATATTTGCTTACTGAGGGAGAGAACCCTGATAAAACTAATCTTCTTAATTTCTCCATTGCATTTAAGAACAGCCTCAGAGTTAGAATGACTTAATGGAGGCAGCAATTGCGGCATATGGATTTTGCAATTGTGTAGGAAAGTCTGAAGTTTGAAAGCGCATTGACTGCTGGGGGAATTAGAACCGTATATGAGGGAAAGGACCGGTGGCACTTGGAAAGCCATGACAGAAGGCAGGTCACTCGTCCCGGATAACTCGGCACTGAGCTCTGTCACTTCAGGCAACCAGATTATCGACTTGTCAGTTGGAAGCGGCCCGCTCCTCCAGCAGACACCCCCACGTCCCCCGAGCTGGTCTGACCTGTCGTTCTAGAAATCGGGGCCGCTTGGCTTCCAGTCGGTGTTGTGTAAACACCGAGCACGTTTCCGGTTTGGAGAGACGGTTGAAAAGCATATGTTTCGACCGATGGACGAACACCGGCACATGCGAAACACACACACACACATACAGACACACACAGACACACACACACACATACAGACACATACAGACACATACAGACACATACAGACACAGACACACACATACACAGACACACACATACAGACACAGACACACACAGACACACACACACACACAGACACACATACAGACACATACACATACACACACATACACATACAGACACATACACACACATACACATACACACACATACACATACACACACATACACACACATACACATACATACACATACACACACATACAGACACATACACATACACACACAGACACACACAGACACAGACACAGACACACACACACACAGACACAGACACACACACACAGACACACACACACACAGACACAGACACATACAC
>JAODKL010000128.1:12008910-12024160 GCA_026780765.1 Petrocephalus schoutedeni
TCACCGTGCAGCTCCTCTATTGGTTGAACTCAGTAGTTGGGGCGGGATTTCATTTGTAGTCCTTATTTCACGACACTTAAAAGTGCTGGCTCTGTCAGAGTGACGTGTCTGCGGAAATATGCACGTGCATGTTGTCATTTGTGACTCTGCATGCAAATTTCAGACTTAGCAAAATTGTCAAGTGGGCTTTATTGTCACACCTTCCACAGGGAGTCAGTGGCACAAAATAACGTTTCCCCAAAACCAGCATACAGACAGCAAGTGACAATGGGAGGTATTCACAGCGGCTTGAAGTGCAAACACACAGGACGGAGTGAAATTGGACTGGACTCAAGACTGTATATACATTGTGCATTAACACTGATAATAAATAACACAGGGGCCTGAAAGGTGGAAGACAAACCATGTCAGCTGGCTGACAATAAATAGATTAAAAATATCAAGATGAGCGGTGCCAGTGTAATGCGGGGCCGCACAGGTCATGGTGTCCTCCTGTGGGCAGCTGGCTCCGCCCAACCTGTGCAGCTGCAGCCTGGCTGCGCATGCGGCCCTGGGAAGGCGCTTCCTTGCATTCCGCTGCTCTGCAGGCAGTCTCTGGACTGGCGCCCGGGGCTGATACAGATGTTTCTGGCCTGGCTTTGCTAGGTTCTAGCAGCTGCAGAAAACCTCTTAGCATCCAGTCATCCCCACCCAGCTGAGCCTTTTCTTTTGGGGCTCAGCCCCCCTGGCGCCAGGCACCCACCGCTCCTCTGTTCATTGCCATTGCCTGAGACTTGTTCCCTTTAAACAGCTGAATATGTCTATGAACACGGGTGGTTCAGGTTTAAGGGCACTGTTACTTAGACAGCCATGCTCCTGGGAATTTGACCAGGAGCCTTTAGGTTTAGTGACTTTAAAATAATTCCACGCAGAAATGATATTCAGATCATTTCAATCCATTACCTTACAATTTATTTTGTTTCCAAAGGCAACGCCTTTGAATGCACCTTAAAGGTCGACTAACGCAAGTGTGGATCGTCAGTCATTGGGTTGGAAGTTATATGCGTTGCAGGCAAGCATTATTTAAAATCGGCATCTATACTCAGTAGCGCGTACCATCTGTACTCTGTCCATCCATCCAGCTGCCAACCAGTTGTCCAGCTCAAGGGATGTGACATCACAGAGTCAGAGGGCAGGCCAAACGCTTGGATGAGATGGAAGGCCATCACAGAGAGCACACGCGAGGGCAGATGTAGCGATGGCGGTGATGTAGCAATGGCAGAGATGTAGTGACAGCAGTTAGCTTAACTGCATGCATCTGGGCAGAGGGTGGGTACCCAGAGGAATACCACGTGGTGCAGGGAGAGCATGCCCATACTGAACAAGGCAGTACTCCTGGAAGACAATATTTGAATTGTGATATGAATGGACACACCCCACCCCAATCTGATTGCTGCGTCTCATTTTTCATGATGTCTGGGTGCCACAGGAAGGCTTCTGGTAGATAAGATCAGATCGTAATATGTTTTTATATTTAATTAGGAAAGCTACTTGGTAACTGAAAAAAAACAATTAAGGCAAATGAGAATCAAATAAGCTAAAGCTATATATAAACTAATACTTTCTGACTGTGTGTAGGGAAACACAAAATCCCACACTGTGCTGAAACATCACACACAATGGTCTTGGTCTGTTGTTCCATAAAGGGTCTCATTGTGTAATTGAAAGCAGTGTTCAGAGCAGATTTAATTAGCATAACACCTCCACAGAGAGCCATTGGTATTTTTCCTGATCTTTTTGATGCAGGCATGTGTGTCCAATGCCGACAGGGGTACTTCCCCAGATCCTTGTTCTTGCAGCATCATGCCGATTTATAGTAAAGCCCAAATCACAATCACCAGGGATGTAATAAAAACATTAAAATGCAGCTCTCCTTATTTCACTTGGCAGTGGTTTCTGGCAAAATAAATAGGCGGGACGCTAGCAAACGGGAGCTTGGGAAATGGTGATAAACAAACTGATACATAGAGCACTAGCCCAATGTCCGTGTAAAAACCATATGCGTGCGATGTTTGAAGATAATAAAATAACAGGCCGCAGCTTCGAAGCTCGTCTGCGAAAATGCATTCAAACACAAGAACGAGTCGACTTGTATAAACCGCAGTAGGTTGCTCGCTGTCATCCGTTCCCTCTGCCGAGTTTGCCACCATAACGGAATGTTACTGTAATCTCAGATGCCCCAGATTTCAGTAAATATTTTGTGTGGTTTATTTTAAATACTAACCAGTGGGACATTTTCTTCCACATATGGGCCAGCTACAATGAGGAATTCACAAAAGTATATAAACCAGATTGAGTCACCCATATCTCCTGCACTGAATTATGTTGTTATGTAGGTCTACTGTTTACTATAGCTTATTTTGTATGACCTCAGAGGGATAAAATGGTTTACGTTAGTAAGCAAGAATAAGAAGGTTTGCTTTTCAAATCTGATACAGCGGCCATAAAACTAGAGCCAGCCTTGCTTACATGCTGAAATTTAATTTAAGAAGAATGACTTATTGTAAGGCAGATTCCTGAACTAATTTGAGTGTGACGAGTTGCATGGATTACAGAGATGCTCCTTTGGATTTATGTGATGTTTAGTTAGGTTATCTGAACAAAGAGCAGCCTGCCCAACTTCAGAAAGTTTGAAGTAGAACTTAGTGTCCCAATATTGCGCCTGCACCCGCGTTCAGCCACCTGTGGAGGTTCATAATGGGACACTAATCCCTGGACATTTTTCTGTAAGGGATCAGATAGATTACACAGTGTTAAATGTGGAACACTTTTTACAGTATCTTGTAACATTAGCCTTGTCATTATCTGCCACCGGGTGTCTGTTTTAGCTTAACCCTAACAAACAACAAACTCCTAAATAAGATCCAAGTCATTTGTAGCTTTTATGTGTTTTTTTGGGAGGGGCCAGACTAGTTGGAGTGGAGTAGTTACATGAGTGATTTAACATAAATTAAAGGTGAGTCTCTGGAAATGGTTTCCACAACCATCACCAAAATTAGGAAGGGAGTCATAAAAATATAATTCAATCCAGCAGCAGCAACACTAAAAAAGAGGTCTGAGAGGAGCATGCACCATGGTGGCCAAGCCATTGTGACATGCCGCCATGCCTTAAACTGTAGGTTGCATCCCAGCATGACGAGCGGAGTGCTCTCTCGCTTTCAGTGTCTGTCTCAGACACATTTCAGCACCCTTGTGGTTGTAAACTCTAAGTCTTTGCTGTATAACTCTTATCAGTTCTCTGTGCACGTGTTTCAAAAATACAAATCTTTTATAGTATGCTATGGCCTTTTGTGTCTCAAATAGATTTGTGTTTTGCCCTGGTAGTTATTAGGTATAGATGAAGGCTGACTTTGAAATGCATGCAAGGATTTATGAATCAATAAATCAATATTGTGAAATATGGCTACCGATTGGCATGACTCTTAGGTGTGTAGGAACTTAAGTAGGGCACCATGGAGTCATGTATGAGTTCAGTGGATTATGCAGCTGTGGCAGTATTACCTACCATTCTTGCTGAATATAGTATTGGTGATGTGTGAATTCCTGATAATCATCTTTTTTTACATGCAGCTCCTCTGCTGCATGTAACCGTGCTGAGACAAGTGATTGATGGCTAAGTCCATTACGTGTCTGCTGCCCCCCCCCACCCCACATGATGTAGGTGACCCAGTAACACATTATAGTGAATGAAATGCGTCGCTGAGATATGACATCGGCGCCATGACCTATAGATGGGAAGTTCCTGAACAATTGCTCTGTTCCTATAAGATGCCCTGTGAATAAGAGGAAGGGTGACAATTCAACTTTAGCTAAACATCGCGGGCAGCATTGTAAATATGCCAGCCTAGTTTTTTATTATTCGTAAAACTGATGTAAGCCTACATGGTTATTTTCCAAGTCTAAACATGGCTATGCAGTAAGCCTCAGATCCAGGCCTTGGCAGTGTTATTTTTACTGGAGACAAGAATCGCTTACATTCTCCTCTGTAAAAGTCGGTTACATGAGATCTAAATGGAGAGGTGCAGCTCCCTGTACGGAGTTGTGGTCCAGTGGGTTATGAAGGCTGAGGCCTGACAGGAAAGTGTCAGACAGCCCTGGCAGCTGGCGAGGCAGCTTCCCCACACACTGCACCTGCCGCCATTCCTTCCTGTAGTGTGGGGATTGTGGACTTCACAGTATGAAATACAGAGCCAGATTAGGTTTAGTTTGCCACCCGGTCCTTCTTCTCAGAGGTGACTAAGATGGGCTCAACATTTGCTTGAAACCTGATCAGCAATGATGCGTGTTTCAACAACATGACACATCAGTTAGCCTCCGCTGGCAAGACTAGAAAAGAAAAAGCAAGATATTTATTTCATTTATTTAGCAGGTGGTTTTGTCCGACGTGATGTAGAAGAACAAGCGAGCAGGGTCAGTCCCAGGAGCAACTGGGGTTAAGGGGTCTTGCTCAGGGGCCCGATGGTGACATCACCCTGCCAAGCACAGGGCTTGAACTGACAGCCCTCCAACCACGATAATCTGCTGTGCTACACACCGATACACTAGGATATTAAAACATCAGCACTGTGACGCTGTTATGTATGCGTGCCGCTCACACGGTGTTCCTTTCATGGTTACCTTTCATGGCGCTCCCTCGCTCGTATGGCCAGGGTGGCAGTCGGGGAGGCCAGGCCAGGGTTGAGGCTGACATTGCGTTTCTTGATGGGAAGGCTTCGTAGCACTCGTTCATTTAGCATAGGTAGAGTGACCTCGCCGAGGCTTCGCGTTTCCTCTCAGAGGAAGCAATAAACATGGCCGCTTGTGTTTAACTGCTCCTCTACCTGCCTCTTAATTGCTGCCATATTTTTCTTGGTGGGTGCATTAGAAGATGGAGTCATAGGAAGCTAACACTAAAGGAGCTGTTAGCTTGAGGCATTCGGAGGGTTTATGATCAACATTTTCTTTACTGCCTCTACTGCCTCACTGATTTCATTCCTTATTTTGCTGTGAACTTTTTTAAAAGCATGCGTTGGAGCTGCATTGACAGCCAGCCCTGGATAATATCAAGCATGAACATCTTCCCACTAGTAAGGGCGAGGGTTTAATGGATGAAGGATGGGGCAGGGAGACGGCAGTCCTGTGAGCGGGAAGGAGGGCCAGCCATGGTCTCCCAAGCTGTGTCCAGCTGTTCTCCCCCATGCGGATAGAGGAGGTTTAATGTGCAAGGGCAGGTCATTGGGTAAGAGCCCACGGCTCCTAAGGATGGGTGTGGATATTGGGAGGGGGGCTGCACTTGTGTAGGCCTAGGGGGATAGAGACGGAAAAGGAGTGGATCCCCGGGAGGGGGTCAGGCAGCTTTCACCTTTCCCCCGTCAGGTATTAAAAGGACATCCTTGTGCAAGGAAGTGATTCAACTGGAACATTTCCCTAGCAACAGCTGAAAAGCAACACTAGCAACTTATGTAGCTGGAACCATGCAGCTGAACGGTTCTAACTATGTAAGTTGCTAACAGGGGCTCTTAGGAAATATAACCCAAGATTTCAGCATCGGAAAGTGGTAAATGGTAAATAAAACAAGGCCTTTGTTGGTTGAAGCAGGGTAGCAGGCAGCACAGTGACCGAGAGCATGTCCTAGGAACACTTGCTTTATCAGCTTGGGCAAGGTTTTAAATCTGAATAAATTATAAATTATTACAAATTATAATCTGATTCAGTCAGCTATGTATCTTAATGGTATTTACATTAATCTAGGCATAACAAGGAAAAATGCAGAAATCTGACTACCAAGGACAGGTAACGTTTAGGACACTAGTAACCTAAAGGTTACCTGATCCTGGGAAAGTTATGCTGAACAAATGCCTATTTTAGTATAAAAATAAATAACATGGTGAAATAAACTTAAACTTAGACATTAAAACATGCACTTGCGTCTGTTTCTTTCCAGTGTCAGTGGGGCGCTGCAGGAAGGCCCCCTCCACACGAGGCCAGCACAGGGAGCTCTGCTTCGACCTGTCGCAGATGCCTGAGGGGGGCGCCGTCACCGCTGCGGAACTCCGCATCTACAAAGACTTTGTCCACGAGCACTTTGAGAATGAGACCTTCCGTGTCAGCATCTACCAGGTGCTGCATGAGCACCCGAACAGGCAAGACCTCTTAGCACGCAGAACACACCCCCAAGACACCACAATTTAATGAAGACATGAACATTTAAGTAGTGGGATCTATTAAAAATCTAGTGGATGGGAATCATGCGAATATGAAGATTGATTAATAATACTGACGGGCGGCACGGTGGTGCGGTGGTTAGCACTGTCGCCTGGGACCTGGGTTCGGATCCTGCCCAGTTCCCCCCACAGTCCAAAAACATGCTGAGGTTAATTGGAGTTCCTAAAAATTGCCCGTAGGAGTGCATGCGTGAGTGAATGGTGTGTGAGTGTGCCCTGCGATGGGCTGGCCCCCCATCCTGGGTTGTTCCCTGTCTCGTGCCCATAGCTTCTGGGATAGGCTCCTGACCCCCGGGGACCCTGAACGGATAAGCGGGTTGGAAAATGGATGGATGGATGGGTTAATAATACTGGCAAATTATTTAATTATGGCTGGCAAATGTCAGCATCAAATATGATTTCAGAAAGTCTTGGTTTTATAGAATAGAACTGAGGTCATGTTATGCAGAGAGCTTTGCTGCACGGGCGCATCCTTTATTGCTCGTCTGTATGTACGGCTCATTCACCTCTGAGGCTAACATAGGCTCAGTTCACTTTATCAACACCTATAACATTCCAACAACTGAATAATTTTATCGACATGTTCATACTACGGTTGTCAAAATTAACGCGTTAACGCAGATTAATCCATCCTCATGATTAATCTGATTAAAATTTTTAACTCAATTAACTCAAAATGACTCAAAATCCCTGAAATGCAGCATTTCCAACTGTTTCTTACCTGAAGTCGCTAAACTGTACTCAGAAAGTCGCTAGATGACGACAGGTGCTAATCTGCATATATATTGCATCATCTCGACCCGTTCACGTTCATTCAAGCTCCACCAGGTTGTCTCCTACTCTGTACGTAATACTCATATAGGCTACTTTATTTTAACACAGCTTAAAGTATTTAATTTATCACCTATTCTATTTATGTTCATTTATATTATTTACAGCTGTACTGGAAAAAACATTAGAAAATCACATGCCATTAACATATACACAAAAAAGTTACCTTTTAAGCTATGCGCATGTTTTCCAGATAAAAATGAACAAAGCTTGGCCGATGTAGCAAAGGCATAGGATATGTCACTAACTGTTAATAATAAGTGGATAGGAATAAATGGGTAGTTCTGACTAGCCTCATTCATGTCCATGTCCGTCTGTCAGAGTGATCAGCTCAGCAGCTGAACTGCCCCAAGGATCGCTCCGTTTGGGAGGCAGTGCCGAAACTGTTCCGAGTGAGTGAGCGCAGTCTTATGGTAGCTTTGCTCAATAAGGTAGCACCGATCAATAGACATAACTGTTGATTTGCGCTACGGTAGCATGTTTCGAGGAAGCACCACAACTCAGCAGGACACCGGGCGTAGTAGCAGGGAGCTCAGCTAAGTAGCTAAGGTTTGTCAGGAATGTTGCTAGATTTGTCGCTAGGTGCTTTATGTTTAATAAACATGTTAAGTGCATATATATTCCCCTTTTTCTTGAGTCTGTTTGCTTATGCAAAATGAAATGCGATAAATATAGTTTAAACATGAATGATATTTAATCGTAATTAATCAAGATGAATCCACAGCAACCCTGTGATTAATAAATGATATGTGATGATAAATGAATGTGATTGATCTGATAAAGAATTTTAATCGTTTGACAGCACTAGTTCATACACATCCTTCTTATTCGTGTTATCGTTCCCATCATTACTGGCAATGGCTTCTCCCTAGAAGGAACCAAGCAAGGGTGCCATTTGAGATTTTGGCCCTATGAAAGCTTATCGTATTGGCCCCCCAACCGAGAACAATCCAGTGTCAGCCAGGGGCCCCTGGTATGGTCCCACCCTGCCTCCCCCCCACCCCCCAGGGTGCCCATGTAACCGTGTGCTATGTTTTTCTGTCTTTATGATCGATAAAAATCTCTGAATAACTCCAGCTTCCTTAGCAACGTGCTCCCACCACATTCAACAGCATGCCACCAGATGTTTTGCCTCTTCCCTCACTGAGAAAACCGACCCCTAATCATGTATCGAAGTCTAACCCCGTACTTTAAAGTGCTCAGTCTGCCAGTCATGACTCTCGTTCCGATTCTCTGCTTTTGCCTCTTCCAGGGAGCCAGATTTATTGCTCCTGGATTCACGACTCACCTGGGCCGCGGAAGAAGGTTGGCTGGTGTTTGATGTCACTGCTGCCAGTAAGCACTGGTCCCTCCACCCAGGGTGGGACCTGGCTCTGCAGCTGGCCCTGGAGAGCATGGACGGTGAGGGGTGAAGGGTCATGGAACAGCAGTTTGCAGCTGTTTGTTTGATGATAAAGTAGCAGGAATATACTTGAACCCATTCTAATTACCTGCATTTATGTATGAATTTGTCTTCAGATATGATCTGGTATTCATCAAGTTACAATAATGCAGTGTTTTTCAGTCCTGCTCCTGGAGGACCACCTGCCAGAAAGTTTTTGGTCAAATCTGCACCAGGAGCAGGATGGAGAAACACAGCAATAATGGCACAAATAATCTATTTTAACAAATAGCACAAATTATTGTATTGTTTTGGTACACCTTGAACACAACATTAAAATATTCACAGTGTAGTTAAAAAAGTTTGTTCCCCCCCAGCCAGTGTTTCCCAAGCTGGTCCCCACATAAAACCCACAGATGGTTTCCCTGACACCTGGGCTGTCTGTGGGTCCCCGAGGACCAGATTGGGAATCACTGCCCTAGGCCAATGATGTCATCTAATCCAGGCATACTTTTTCTTGTTTCTGTGCATGCATATCCAAAGGTGTCATGGGGAATCACCGTGGCCCTCTGCTTGGTGCAGGCATTTGCTCTTTGTCGGTGGCCATATTGACCCATATGTGTTTTCTTTTACCACCTGAAGGCCGGAGTGTGAACCCCAGACTGGCAGGGCTGGTGGGCCACAGTGGGCCCCAAAGCAAACAAGCCTTTATGGTGGCCTTCTTGAAAGCTGCCCAGAGCCGCCCGCGCAACCCCCGTTCTGCTGGTCCCAAGCAGCGAGGCCCCGGTCGTTCCAAGGTACCCAAGAGCCAGGAGGCACCAAGAAGCTCCAGCAGTACAGGTATCAGACGGCGCCGTGGGGCTGGAGTGGACAGGGAAAGGATTGAGTGGTGCTGTGGTCCTAGCACATGTGACATTACCCTGTCTGGGTGAACAGCCCTGGCAATTGGCTGTTTGGGTACAAAAAGCAGAGAACGGGCGGCCAAGCAGAGCAGCTATAACTGAGTGGGGGAGGAGCCAGCTGGCCTGGTTAATCATCCATGCTGGCCTCTCCAGCTGTATAGCGTGACTTGCCAACTCACGTCCCCCGGCCTGTTTTGGCTCCTCTCTTCTCTCCAGGAAACAGCAGCATGGACCAGAAACAGGGCTGCAAGAAGCACGAGCTCTTCGTCAGCTTCAGGGACCTGGGCTGGCAGGTAAACCCTGGGGCCCCAGCCCTGCTCAGTCCTCTTTCCTTTTGCTCTTTGCATTTTCCCAGCTATATCATCCCCCCTTCCTCTCCATATTTATGCCCCTTTTCCTTCCTTGGTATGGTAGAGCCTTTGAATCAAATGGTCTCTAAAGGCCGTCTAAACCCACTTAATATCCCCTTAATAACCCTTAACGAAGACAGCTGAGCAGAGTTTGGAATATTGAAACAAAACTATTTAAATGGTCTTTTCTGTTCAAATAATTACATAGAGTACAATACAAAGGATGATGATTGACAAGGGTAACAATAGGATAACGACGTCCTCAGTGTACCAGCAGCTGATCACAATTTTTTTTACTAATTTATAACCACATTTATAACAAACAATAATGCATTCATAAAGCACCATAAACATACTTTTTATCCAAAGGCATGCATATTATGCATTATGAATGCTTCATGAAACACTCTTTTATAATGGACTATAGATACCTTCATAATACATTATAATAGCTGGCATAAGCATTAAGGATGCTTTGAACTGCATTATAAAGGTATCTATAGTGCATTATATAGATGAGAGCTTCAGAGAGCATTCATGATGCATAATACTCATGATTTTGGTGTTATAGCCATATTTATAATACTTTATGAATGTGTTATGATGAATTATAAGAACAGTTATTAGGCATTATGAATATAGGCTTCATATAAAGTGTTACCGCTGATTGGGAGTCATGTGACATGTGGCCTGCCTTGCAGGATTGGATCATCGCTCCTGAGGGCTACGCGGCCTACTACTGCGACGGCGAGTGTGCCTTTCCCCTCAACTCGTACATGAACGCCACCAATCACGCCATTGTGCAGACGCTGGTAAGCCTCCATGATTGGCCAGGCAGCTGAAGCTGCTGTGTGTGTGAATCTTGCACGGTAGCCATTTTTTGTGGGCAGATATATGCTCAGGCAACTCACCCTGAGTCATACGATGAAAATTGGTTTGGGACAGTTATCCATTCTATGTTCATATCTTGTGTATGTTACTCATATTAAATGTTCTTTGTCTTTTTGGTCTTCCATCACTCCAGGTTTAATGTTAATTATACCCCCTCCTGCAGTCTGTAAAAACAGCAGTCAAAGGCATGTTTATCAGCCATTGGCCATTCTTTCCACTTGCACATGTGTCCACCAATCAATGTCTTTATCTGTAGGTCCACTTCATAAATCCAGAGACGGTCCCCAGGCCCTGCTGTGCCCCCACTCAGCTGCACGCCATCTCTGTGCTCTATTTCGACGACAGCTCCAACGTCATTCTGAAGAAGTACCGCAACATGGTGGTCAGAGCCTGCGGCTGCCACTGACGGAGCTGCCTGTTACCTCCCGATAGTAGCATGGTGCCCTGGGACAGGTTGGCTGCATAGAGAGCAGGGCTTCTCTCAGTGGTGGCCCAAAGACACTTAAGAGCCCTTAGCCAGAACTTGCAGGGTGTCCAACACTTACGCACAGCCTTGGTGCCCACAAGGAGGTTGGACAGTTGATCTTTGGGGGGGGGGGGTAGTGTGGATAAACCAATAAATGGAGAACACTTGAAGATCCATCTACAGCCTGAACATGTCATTCGACCCTCTGGCTTTTTCCAGTAGACCAATGCGAAAGAACACAACTGATGACAAGTACCACATTTAATGGTACAAGATCATGAAGTGGGGAATTTTATTATTATTATTATTTTATTAGGGTGGTCTTGCTTTGCCCTGTTTTGCAGTGTTACAGGAGAGAACTTTCTGCGGTTAAGGAAGCCTCACAATGGATTGCCTCCATAAAAGCTATGAAGGCATCAACATGAAATTTGGAAGCTCTGTAAATCACTTTGGATTGAAGGATCTATCCAAATAAAGGATTTCTCAGTCTTAGACCTAACTGAGTGTTTTAAAAGAACAGTGACCCACTGCAGTGAACATGAGGTTTGTGGCATCCTTTTCAGATATTTCATGAATTTTAACTAGTAAAAGAGGTTAATTATTTTCTAACAAAACATTTATTTGAACTAAAGTCTGCAGACATGCGCTAAAGGAAGTGACTGCATCTGCAGTCTCTTCCACAGTCACTGGCAACCCTGGTAAAAAAAATACCCGAGCAAAAAGGGTTATAAAACTTCACCTAAAAAATGAAAAAAAAAAACAACGTTTAACAGCCTTTAATAAGAAATAATTACTCTTAACAAAAGCACATGTGCCACAATATTTGCGGTAACATTTTATAGGTTTCTGGCTTAGAAACATTGTATCTGGTGAAGATGGTGAACATAACTGTGTGGTAGGTGCCTGTCGAATACGCAGCTGCGTTTGGTTGCCTTAAATGCATGCCCTGCTATTTTCTGTCAGTTTCTCCCAGGGCACTTTACATGGGTGTGTTGGGATACATTACAATACCTTAAAGAAAAAGTAATGCAAAACAGAGCAAAACACAGAAAATGAAAGACAAAGAAATAAAAGAAAGAAAGCCAATTGACAACGGGGGAGCGGAACCTAAAACTCCCAAATAGGGAGAAAAAACGTGTGGATGTCCAAGGTCAACTGGCTGCCCCCCGCCCCCCCGGGCATGCTAACATCACTGACAAAGGAAGAGTGGGCTTAAGGTGATAACTGTGATCGAGGGCAAAGCGAAAGTACATCAATGAGTCAGCTCTCCACCCCGGCCTGTGTAGAGTGGCAGATTGAAGGCTGCACACACGATGTTGCAGTTTGTAAGACACATCCATGATGTCAGCTCTCCATGGGACTGAACCAGGACTCCAGCACTCCCTGGGCATCATCCGGACATGTGAGAAGGCATGGATGGTCAGAACATGCATTGATACACTAATGGACAAGCATAGTAGATGCATGTACATGACATATGCAGCAGCGCCAGCAGCCATAGTTATGGTGTGCTATGTGTCAGGCTGTGGGTAAGCTAAACTGAAGTAATAGGTCTTCAATTGAGATTTAAAGGCTGAGACCGATTCAGCATCCTGAACAAACTAGACTTCCATGATAAACGGGCCCTGTGACAGAATGCCATAAAGCATAATATTTGAACACAATAATTAGCATTTTGACTAGCCAACCACAACAAATTAAAAATGAACCTTATCTCTGGAGATGATCTACCCATGTGCTACACAAAATGGGTGGGGGGGGGTAGTTTAACACTGATCATATCTAAAATCATACCATCATATACCCCAGATTCCCCCGTGTCTTGGCCCTTGAAAAGCCTGTCTGGTCACGTGATCTTTCACTGGGGAAAAACGACTGGACTTGGACTTGGCTGCGTATGTTCAGTGTGTCCTGTGTATGTCCAGTGTGTTATACCTACCATGTGTGTTCAGTCATGTCTGATGTTATCCTGACTGCGCCTCCATTCAGCTCTGTACTGTGAAGGAATATTTCCAAGGTATGGCTACAAACTACACACAGAAACAGTTTGGCAAATTTTGACGTTTGTCATCAGCTTTTACATGTTGTGGCATTTTCAGTGTAAAAGAACAATTAATTGTGTGTTAAGCAATGTGGTAAAATATTTCCATGCTCGCCTGAGGAGATGCTATACTTTTACTCACCTTCTCAAAGTAACGCCAGGGCAAAGATGTTTATTACTCTAGTGAACAAAACAATACACCAGGACTGAGGGTCAAATGGGCCTGGGAAACTGTGTGGTGCCTGACAATGTGTCACTTTCTCTGACTAGACAGTACTTCAATATGAGCCATCTACTTTGCTGGGTCAGGAGATTTACTTGCATTTGAGATTGTCTGTTTGAACGCCATGCATCAGAGTGTTTTATTCGAACAGAGGCATGCAGGAGGCATGTTAACTTAATGGTAGATGAATGGCTTTGAAGGTTTCCTCGTCTACAGCAGCTTTCCTGATGTCTGTGACGTAGCCAGGCTGGGTAGCATTACACTAACCCTGATGTCATCTCAAGCAACTTCAGTCAACGACCTGTTCTGACAAACAACGTTAGTGTGAACACTTTGAAAAGGGACAGTGGCGATTAGCTTTCCGGACGTGGCTTCTTTCCATTCCTGTAGAAGTGGATCAGATCAGGAAAGGAACATCACTTATACAGAAATGAAAATGTGGGATGAGATAAAATAGGACAAATGTTTTTAGGGATTCGGTGGAATTGTAGTATTTACACAATTCGCGGGGATAATTGCGCTCCTTAGAAAGGGGCAGCTGCTCTTAAAGCTTTGCTTGGTCGCCATTCGAGGCCGGGAAGACATTTTCCACTCTTTTTTTCCCTGCTCCAGTAGTAGTCTGCCTGCGAGAGGGTTTCTGTGTGGTTTTTTGACCTCCCAACAGTAACTGTAGTTTAAAAATAATTAAATTGTAGTTGAACTGTAGAGCATGGTTTCTTTTGAAATTGCACTGCTAAATCGTCCGAGATTATCTCCTTGAGTGAGTAAAGGCACACTTTAAGTTTATAGTTACTAAGGAGTAGTTAGTAGGCATTAACAGGGAGTGTTTTAAGCCAGTTTGAGTGAGTAAAGGCACACTTTAAATTAAAATTATCCAAGGAGTAGTTTGTATTAATAGTGTATTTGTAGTACAGGGAATGCTCAAAAACCAGTCTGATTATCTTAAGGTTGCTTTTTAATTATTCACTTTACTCATTAGCTGGGCTGGGAGTGAGGAAAAGGGGATTTATCAAGTGAGTTAATAATGGGGCCAACTCAGTGTTGTGTCTGCATGATGTTTGCCCTTTTGGACGCTTGCGACCAGTCGGACTTAATATGCGAGAGATGTAAGCTGGTTGACTCCCTCAGCCAGGGTCTGTGACAACACAGAGTTAGAGGAGATAGTTAATACGCCTTTTAGGGAGATAGTGTGTACGCCACAAGTGGGGAGGGGGAGACTGGAGAGCAGAGAATGAAAGAGAGTTGGGTAACCGTATGTCGAAGGAGAAGGCGTAGGCGTACGCACCTTACAGAGGCAGCATCACCTGAAATACCTGTGTCTAACCACTTTCAGGTGCTTCCAGCTTTAGAGCTGGAAGGGACTGGGGTGGCTGGTGGGCCCTTGGGCACCGAGGAGCCCCCTCCCCCCAAAAAGAGGGAGGTTGTGGTAGTGGGTGATTCAATTATTAGAGGTATAGACAGTTATGTGTGCATGCGTGATAGAGGGTCTCGTACGGTGTCTTGCCTGTCTGGTGCCCAGGTAGGAGACCTTCCAGCTCGTTTGTATAGGCTATTGGCCCCAGCCAGGGAGGATCCAGTGGTCGTGGTGCATGTTGGCACCAACGACATAGGCAAGGGTAGAAGGACTGTTCTGCAGAAAAACTTTCTAGAAGTCAGGGATAAGCTTAAAAGCAGAATATCCACAGTGGTATTCTCCGGAATACTTCCCGTGCCACGCGCAAGCCAGGCTAAGTTAGCGGAGATAAGAAGATTTAATGCGTGGCTAAAAGGGTGGTGTAGGGAAGAGGGGTTCAGGTTTATGGGGCGCTGGGGGAGCTCACTGACAGAAGTACAACTACAGATGCGGTATGGGTAAAACTAGAGGCTAAAAACTCAAATGGCCTAATTATCGGTGTTTGTTTTAGAGCACCTAATGTAGTACCA
>JAODKL010000128.1:12049662-12061455 GCA_026780765.1 Petrocephalus schoutedeni
ACACCACATGAACTACACACAATGATGTCTTCTTTATTTAATAGCATTGATTATATATGCTTATTACTAAAAATGAATATACAAATCGAAGGAACTTTGAAATTTCCTATATGGAAATTTGAATTTTTCCATATAGTGTGATATTAGAACAAATTTCAAAATAATTCATTTTATAACTTAACTCTGCTACAAAATCAGAACATCAGAACAACATCAGAAATATATACTTAAGGACCCTAATCAGTGTTTTAACTGATAAAGTCAAAATAAAATGATTTTTTATGTGTCTGACAGAGTTGACATAAATCACGTTATTGAGTAGTCAGTTTTCGTAAAACAAATGTTTTATAAAAAACCTGTTCCCGTACATGGCTAAGACCCTTGCCTATAAATATATCTAGTTGAGTTTAATGTAGTATGTGGTAAAAAAAGTGTAGGTCTAAAACAGGTTTTGTCCCGTACCTCAAGAATCAGTGAAATGTACGTAGATGCATATAGAAAGTAGATCCTACTGTCAACATGCACATGTATGGTGCGGATTTTTACTTCTCACCCCAGGTCCCAGGTGAAGACGATCAGAGACTTGCTATTAAGCTAATGAGAATCTCACCTCAAGAGCAGAGCAATATTCAAGTGACAAGCCACGATCCAACATGCTGCTTCTACTGTATATGGGTGAGGTGTATTACAGGAATCCTCTGCTATATATCTGCTGCTCGAGTCTAAAGCTGGTGATACACAGGGCAGCTTTTTCAGCAATGCTGCCAGGCAGTCGTCAACCAGCTGAGATAAAGGGCAGCTCATCTGGATCTGGATGATTGCCAAAATTTGCCCGCTGCCAATCAGAGCTTTTCAAGTAGAAAAATGTTGCCCAATATCAATGGGAAATTACCTGAGCAACATTTGTCAGCAACATTGCTCAGAACATCCTGTGTACCACTCCTGTGAAGGCCAAGAGTTACTAAGTCAAGTAGAGCCCATTGGGCTGCAGATGACTGCTGAACCCCTAAGGGCAAAGGCCCTAAATGTTGCTGGTATTTTGTGTTTGAAGGCATTCTACCTGCTTGGTGGGATGTGGTTTTCCCCATTAAGGCATCAGAACCTAGGAAGAGATGGAATCGTGGTCAGTGGCATTTTTATACTTCAGAGTAAAGCCTGTTTGGCAGGTTGCATTTGTTGCATAGGCGTGACCCAAAAACATTAGCGTAAGCTTTTCATAGAAACTCCAAACAACATGAATGATAACCAAACAAAAAACAGCCGTAAGTCCTTGAGAAAATGCAGTAGCAAAGATAATTAGTGCTTTTGTTTTTCATCTGTAAATATCAGGCACTTCCTAAAATAATTACCGTTTGGTATCTTTCCCAGGAACACTGTAGTGGGAGTACATGACCTTCCCAACCTCTTCATCATTAATCCAAAGGTGGCATCACAAAATCTTTGCCAAAAGAAATGTTTCAACTGCCAATATTTATTCACACTTCAGAAAGTCTTCAAATCCGCATAATCCACAGGCTGAACAGCACACATGACCGCACAATACTTGGGACCTAAGAATAATTCCCAGCAGCAGCGTTGCCAAATAATACCTTTCGACAAAAGGGAGTTAGATCTTAAGCAAGTTCTGGCATGAGCTCCTCAGTCACTGAGCCCTGAAGTGTTACCCTACCTGTGAATCACTCGCAAATCCGGTGGCGTCAGGCCAGCGGGAGGCAGCACACTGACAGTGTGACACAGTTATCTGACATAACTGCAAATCTGAATGGAAATACTGCCCCAATCAGCTACACCGAATAGTACTATTAACATCTGCACAGCTACATATGTAACTGGGTTATACAATAGCTCTAATACATGTAATCACTGGTTACGACAAGTATACAGGTTCAAGTTCCAGCAATGTAACTATGTTGTGTTCTTGAGCAAAGCACTCAGCAAAAGCTATACAAACAAAGAGGATTACCTGTGTAAAACATTTTGGATGAATCAAGGTGTAATAAACTAATCATGTAATGGTACACAGAGTTTAGAGGGAATGCACACTAGTTTGTACAAGGTAGCAGCTTTCAGGCTGTACAGGTTTGAACCCTATGCACATGATCGCAGGGGCGCCAGTTCGAATCCCCTGGTCAGCAGAATGATGTCAGCGCTGTGCCCTTGAATAAGGCTCGTCCCCCTCCTCTCTCCAAGGACTGACTGACCCTGCGTTCTCACTTTTACAATGCTTTGCAAATCATCTGCTGAATTAATAAATGTATGCACAGGTGCTGGGAGACCTTGGCTCTACAGTCCCTTTCTCTGAACAGTGACTAACTAGTTAATTAAGTTCACCTGTTTAGAACTGGGCATGATTTGCTCGGAAGGATTAGATTTAAATGAGGGACACACTAAAAGGTCACCCTGGGCCTTCTTTCAGCAAAGAAATCTTGGCACCACGCCTTGCAGGATGCTTCTGTCTTTCACTAGTATGATTTTATTCCAATATATTTTACTTTTGAGCTGTATTGAAGACATTACACTTTGAAAGCGCTGCACAATGCTTACTACAAGCAATAACAGCAGCAATTGTAAACTGAATGGTCTTAAAAGCAGAAGAAACAAAAAAGGAATTAAATGCATGTAATACACAACCACAGCATGATGTTTTTTTATTTTAAATATTCATTTAAAATGTTTAAATATGAAAGTAGGTTAGAAATGAAGCTGAAGCCAGGCCTGTGGAATTATATGCAGTAATAATGAGACGAAGGTCACTAGCTCTTTTATTCAACAGAAAAAAGCGAAGTGGGCTCACCGGTCCTAAGCCTCTTTCTAAAAAGCCTCCAGCTTTGCATTACAACCTGTGATAGTACGTAGGAAAGACCACACGGGCTTCAGCAATAAATAATCCATTTTATAAAGGAGGGTAGGCATGGACATACCTCTGTTACTGCTTCTCAAACACGGCATCCTCAGGAATCTGCTCGAAGAACAACGTGTACCTCGAGAAGTTTGCAAGGTCGCAGGAGAGAGGCGACTGACGGACCCACTGGCTTTCTTCTGGAGCTTTTCACTTCTCAGCTCAATTGTGATGTCAAATCTGTCAAGAATCTGCTGCTGACTGCAAGGCACGCCGCCACCACACGTACCCATGTGTACGCACATACATATACAAACACGCACCCACACACACCAAAACAAGCACGCAGTGCCGCTTCCAGGAGCAGGGCTGCTGCTGACTCAAACCAAAACTGCCTCTCGAACCGCACACACTCAGACATGTCTATTCTGCAAGTTCATTTCATGCAGCCAGCAAATTTAATATATCACTTTTACGCAGGCAACATTTCCATGCTATTCATGTGAATCACATAAATCTGGAATGTTTTTTAGATATGCAAAGCAAACAAAAACGCAATGGCTAAACAAGCTTGAACACATTTATGCTCCTATGTATCTTCATGCCTATGTATTGTATCCAATGCCTAAAAACTTTAGGTCCCAGTTACAAGGAATAGCGTGTACCTCACATTTATTAAAGGTTAATCAAAGCAGACATATCGAGCCACAGCAGCTGAATATAACCACTATCGCATAAAGTTGTCAGTGATACTCAGTGTTTAGCTGCTAACCTGTCAAAGCAGGCAAAGCGAAGTAACGTCAGGGAAGTGCATGGCCTAGATGGCAAATAAAAGGCTTATTATTATGGAGGGTGGTTTGCTGCTCTTTCCTGTGATTTTCAACATGCAAATTTGTATCTATATGTAGATAACATGCATGTGATGCTTGGATTGTTTTTAAATATGCATGTAGTTTTTAGAGACTATCATTACCTTCCTTCCAGCAGAGGTGCCGTAAAAGAGAGTGTAGGGCCTATGATGACCCTAAAAAATTTGGAGCATAATTGGATTGGTCTGGGTTGGGGGCCTAATATGATGTTCTTTCATGGGGCCCAAAATCTCCAGCGGCCCCACTGCTGGCCAGAACTCTCTGCATGTCTCAGTCCTTCTAGTCACTCGAACAGACAAGTCAGAAAATTGTCTGGCGGATGAATATAAGACACATGCTAGCACACAAAATGCAATTTATTTTTTATTTGGTCCACTTACTGTTACAGTATTCAGTTTGATGTTCATACCAGAATGCAAGATGCATGCTTATAATTAATTAGTTTCATCATCATCCATGAGGTGCTTAAAGAACACTCCCATGGGAAACTGAGCAAGAAACGGCTTAATGGGGTATTACACTTTTAATACTGCTAATTCCAGGAGCAAGGCCTCACCCCGCCCTGCCTCGCTCCACTCTGTCTCACTCTAACTCCACAACCCACCCCACCCCACCCCTAAAACAGACCTATACAACGGTCGGTGTCTGCACTGTGGACTTAGGGTATAAATAGGCGAGGAATGCTCACTAAAGCTGGATTTCAGGTAGTGGCTGTTAAAAGCGTGACCCAATTCGCACCCTCGGCTGCTTTGTTTGGTTTCCTGCATGAACCTCAACCACCAGGCCTCCAAAGAATGAAAAGCGCCCCCTGCTGGCCTCTGCTGGGTCTTCGGATCGCGCTGGGTCGGAACTTGGCCAGCGATGCCCCATAGGTATTAAAACTGGCTAAAGGGGATCCGGGTGAGCGGTCCATGATGAACGAAAGGCATATTTATTTAGTAGAGCAGCCCACCAGTTGGCGTCACTTATCCAATGAGGTTTTGCTACCAGCATCTTCGATTGACAGCTTCTTTCTGGGTTTCTGGCATACACATTGCACGCCCATACGCATACACATTAAATACATCTGAAAAACGATTCAGTGGTCATCCTTATGTATAAGGCAAGCTCCTGGCTTTCTTACTGAAATCCTTGCCCACCCAGGTTCACACATCCTCAGTATCAATGCATTCCAAAGAGTTTAGTCCATCTGAGAGCCATGGGCCCTGAATCAGAAGGTGCAACAAACAACACGTTACCTGAGATTATTGGGTATCACTCCACCCTAGTTAAGTTATAGTTAAAATGACATCACGCTTAGGTCATGTTACTGTAACATTTGATGAGTCTATGAGAAGACGCTGTAAAATAGTTCAGCAACACAAAGACCTTGACTTCCAGCCATAAGACTACTGGAGCACCAAACATATGCCAAGGCATACTGAAAGGATACATTGTATCTCTGGTTGCACTTCTTACAGAGAGAAATCTAGGCCAAAGGGTCAATAATACATGCTTGGACCGTCTGTCTTGATCCCAAGACTTTATCCCCTCCATCTTCACTTATTTACCTACAATACATTTTAGACCCTCCTGCTCAGACTCTGAACTCACATAGTGATCCCTCCCTCCTCCATTCCAGGGCGCTGCCCTGGTCCCTAAGTCTTCCCTGGTGGGAGGGGCCTTGCAAGCAAGGGGGATGTGGGTGCTACAACATGCACACATTTGCTGAAACACGATTCCATCCCCCCCACTTCTGTCAGATTAAAACGATACTAAAATATACCCTGCTACGGGTACAAGCGCGAACTGAACTGTAGCCCTGATCGGGGAGGAAAAAAACACACACACACGCAGACTTAGGCTATGCACATAGGTCCGGTAGTTTGATTGAAGGACCATTCGGCTAATCACGAGTGACGAGGACTCGAGAGCAGCTCCTCTTCAAAGTGAGTAAGCTGGCAATATGCTGTCCTTTTGGATTTGGGAAGAAAGTACAGTGACCTGCGGTGAGGTTTGTCGCAGGTTAGGCACTGGCTCTTTCAGAAAAAAAATGATTAACAATAATACGGAGTGCTATAGTGAACTTAATTTTCTTATTTTTAACCAGTGTACCGGCAATAATAATCCCGTGGGCTCACATGTGCCCACTTCAGTGAGGTAGAGGTGCTAGTTGCCTCACCTCCTGCTTTTTCACTGCGGTTTGTATTAGATCAGCAAAACTACCTTCGTTATACACGTACGCGGAATACATGACATATTCTATGGAAAGTGAGGTGTATACAAACATTACATTGGTAACAGAGTGAGAAAGCAGAAGGCGTGCGCTCAGGGCAGGCAGTGAGGGATCACGCACTGGGAGATTAAGCTCCTCCCTGTCTGAATGGGAAATATGCAAATCCAGCAATTTTGATAAAAAAAAATAATTTAACTGATTGGAATCATACAAAAATTACATTTATAACATAGAACAGTAGACAAATATCTGCCGCCCCTGACCGCATATCTCATACTGCATCACGCTAAATTAATAAAGCAAAATTCACAACGTCGTAACGTCAGCACTTTCTTCATAATGCATGCTAATGAGGTGAATTATCGCTGTGAGCCCTTGCTAGCCAATGGCATTGCATTTAACATTATAGCAACTAGCTAGGGGGTTCTGAGGTTCACTCTCTCACATGTGTCTGTGTTTCTCTTCGGAGAATAAGGTGGGATGTGCAAACAGTGAAGATCCTAGGCACCTGGGCCAATGGCAAATATAATATCATTTACTTCTTTGCAGGCACTCAGATATACCTACAAAATCTGCTATCAGTGTATTGCATGGAAGGAGGACCTAAGGACATCTACTTACATTACGCAATTATGCAATTCTCTGATCATAGTCAGCACCATACTGATAAAATGAGCATGGAGCTTATTTGCCTTAGTTATAGGTAAAACAGCAGAATCCGGAGATTGTCTCACTAAATCACTTAAACAAATGATCAGAAGGCTATTGCTGCTCAATTTCTAAGGTAATTGGAATAAAAATATCTGGCATAGAGTGCTAATGTCATAGACAGCATGAGCTTCGCCACAGCCGGCCAGCCTGCAGGTGTGAGCGGCCATCCTCATCGGGGACAGAGCCTCCCGCTACCCACTGCTCTGCTGCAGGCAGGAGTTCAGGAAAAACCAGAGACACCCGCTGACTTATTTACACATCATCCTGGCGTGCAGCGGTGAGCTTCTGCAAAAATAAACCCGATAAAGGCACAGAAGATCCTAATCAAGTTTGGGGGGGGGGGGGGGCTTTGTTATGGAGACTAGAACAACAGTGATCACCTTGGAGAAAGTGTGACTCAGCCAAGCCAATGATGTATTTTAGAATTAGCAGGATCAGATGGTGCCCGGAGATATTGGGGGTTAGGGGCCCTGCTCAGAGGCCCAATGGTGACATCACTCTGCCAAGCACGGGATTCAAACTGACTCCCTTCTGACCAAGAGCACGAGTCCTGTCCCACAGAGTCCCACACAGCCCCAACCAATGCTTGCTCAGTAATGCAGGAACAGAGTGCCCCAGTAACAGCTTTACCAGCATTACCTAAAATCTTGCCAGAACATTTGCTTTCTAGGTGGCACGTGTGACTTCAGCCACCAGGAACGACAGGCATCGGCAGAACTGGGTGGTGTGCATCACGCCTTTCATTGTGCTATCTCGATCACGCCCCTCATTGTGAAACCGTACTAATTTCAGTACTGTTCAGCTATGGCTACAACCAGATCTCCAGCCAGACACTGCAACCACTTTGACACATCACTCGGCCATCTTGCAAGCATCACATAAACGCTGTAGGTTTTATCGACTTAGAAACTTACAGGACGTTTCTCCATGCGTAGTGATGACCTTGCTTTAAATGAGTGAAAATCAAGTTCAATCGATGCCACATGAAGGGATTCTGTATTCACAGGGCAAGTAATGGCATCCAAAAAAAGTGCTGTTAAATCATGCCTTGTTTTGTTATTACTCAGAATTAGCTACAAAGAGACACTGGCTCGTTTGAGCTTCTGTCACACCAGAAGGACAGCAGCATTCTCGATATCACTTTCGGTTATAAATAGGTATTTTCATACAGCTGAAGGTGGATTCCCATTCAACATGCAGTTTAACTATATCAGACCTAACAGATCTAAGGCAGAGGGCAGCTCTGTGGAAACTATGACCACCTGAAAGAGGGAAACAGAATGCGGCAAACATCAAATATCTGCTGGCCATGGTTTCACAGTCAAGGACAGCAGCAAGGGACAGCCTTGCTTGTTTTTTTGTTTTGACCGAATATTTTGAATAAATTCCATGGGGTTTACCCTTGAGTGTGGAGCATGCAGATTAGAAGCTCTCTTCCCGTCGTTCTTCTTGATAATTACTGAAACAGTTGTTGCTGTGGCTATGTCAACCAGCAGCGTGTGCAGAGCGGGAGAGGGCTCGCCTGTCAGAATGGGCCTGTCAGCCCCTGGGATGTGGAGGTGGACTCGGGGGTGGAGCTGGCAGCCATGGCAGGCCGTACTGATGGGTGCTGTTGTGATAGGCGCCATGCAAATGCCTCACATTCACATCCCTATATCTGTACTTGTGAAGGTCCTCATTCCTCTCGCTGCCTGAGTGCCGCCTTCGCCTCTTTTCTCTATCTTATGTCCCCGTCCTCCTCAGTCTTCTTGTACCTTTGTCGTCTTGCCACCTGCTGTGTCACCTGTCCATGCTGTCAGGCCCCACCGTGTCACTCTGGCATGTACCTGCTGCCGTCCTCAGTCACATCCCTCGTCCCCCGTCCTCTGTCCCCTGTCCTCTCGTCACCATCCCATTCCCCCAGCTGTACCTGCGCTGTCCGGGCCAGACTTCCTGCGCCTGACGGTGCCTGTCCGTGCCCCTGGCTTGCCCCTTTCTGCGCGTAGACTCGCTACCCTTTTAAGACAAACATGCCCATGCCCAGACAGGCACACATCCACACAGATTATAAGAAGTACAGGAGTCCGAGTGGCTTACCTCTGCGGGTCTGTACTCCAGCATGCTGAGAGGAGCGTCCTCATTGGCGCAGGAGATGGCACAGCAAATCGGAGTATCCAGATCTGATACACATAGCCTCTATATGTCTCTCCCTCCCTCCCTCCTTTTCTGCTCGCTCGGCCAGAGTGACTGCTCTCCCTCTCTCTCTCCCTCTCTCTCTCTCTCTCTCTCCTTATCCCTTCCCCCTCTTCTGTTTCGCTCTTGTCTTTTATTCACCCTCTCAGCTGCTCACTCACCCAACAGAGAGCTCACTCTCGCTCTCTCTCACTTTCTACTCCTCTCTCTCTCTCTCTCACTGTCTCTCTCGCTCTCTATGGGTGTATAATTAGATGTGACTCCACTGTGATACTCCTCAGGCTCACCGTGGGAGGACTGAGGCCTGCCTGCCCCCCCGCTCTGGCGTTCCGCCTGGATATGACTCCCTCTTAACCTCCCAGCTTGCCCGGGCTGGGACTCCGGTCACTGGCTACGGCTCAGCCACTGCAGCTGCGCTTAAGGTGTGCAAACATCTCCCAAATGATTCCCAAGCACAGGTCAAGATGTTCATTTCATACACTCACTGCTCCACTCCATTTATATCTAACTAAGATAATATATGTAAACACCTAAATCTTATTGTATTTACCCATCCACTGAATCACTGTGCTAGATAACAAAAATAAATCAAAAAGGTTAACATATTAAAACTGACAAATGATGTTTGGACCATAGACATAATTTGGTTTGGTTAGCAGTTTGGTAATGATGTAACACATGGTATTATATCGGATTTTGATCTTGCTGTCCCTCTGATTTGTTTATTTAAGCTTTGGCATATGTATGTGCAGCAATGTCGTGCCAAATATGTGTCGGTGTTAAGGAAATAAAGGCTCTATCAATGCTGCTTAAGCCTGTTACATCGGCAGTACAGTCAAGACAGACTGACACCTTCATACATATAAAACTCATTTTAATTTAAGGTCTGCCTGCTGTAAACTATCATTAAATAACTGTCATTATGTACCAGAGTCCCTCATACCCTTAGGCACATTGAAGTTGTGTGAATATCCGTGCCTGTATTTCCAGGAAGGCTATCCAGAAAAACCTGAATATATCTGTACTCCTGTTCTTTTTTATTTTTGTTGCATTCCTGTTCTTATTTATTTTTATTCTATCGTTTCTGGATATAATTCATTCTGTTTCATCTTCTTAAATGTGCATTACCCTCCTTTCTGTTTACCCTTGCTGCTGGACTAAGGCAATTGTCCCCTAGAGGGATCAATAAAGCATTATCAATCAATCAATCCGACATCACATCAAGGTCAGACCAAGCGTGCCAACATTCAGGATTAAATGTCCGAAGGAAATGACCTCAGTGTATCTAGAGGCGGTGACTGTTACTTTGACACACTTCCTCTTGTTGTGAGCAGACTGGTGAATAGGAGCATATTGGCAGAAGGGGCTAGAGATAGGTGCTGGGTCAAGCATGTAGGTGGGCTTGCGGGGGTGAGAGAAAACAAGACTGAATGTTATATAATGTCTGGGAGCAGGGAGTATGTGAAATGAATGAGTGTGGTCACGAGCCAACACCATCTCACAGGCAGCGACAGCACTACCTCCGGCTGAGGTGGCTTACTAACCCAAGTATCACTTCCATAAAGCAGGTGTCTTTAAAAAGGTATCGCTGAGCACCGGGGCGCAACCAAGTCAGCCACTCAGCATGTGACTGCTCAGTCTAAATTTGCATCTTTTTACCATCTGCTGCCCCAGAAAAACAAGGGGAACCATGTTTTGCCGTCAACATCATTCCACCAGGACTGGAGGGCAGGGGCGAGCACAGACAGGGCTATGCTGGCTAAACAGCGGGACCAGCAGTAGCTGACACTGAGAGGAAGACACACGCCACCTGAAAGCCTTACAGTCTGCTTTATTAAAACAAGCAGCTCCTTTGCTGTGACATGAAAGGGCTGTTTATGAAATAAGACATTATGCTTGGATAGTACATGCTGCCTAATTTTGCTTTTGATAAGACAGTGTGTCAGTTATACTGTAGGTGCTTCAGGCTTTTTTGGCTGTGCAAATTTTACCTTATTCTTTCTGTACTGACAAAACAATGAAATTCTTGTCACCCTTGAGGACAAACAGACCTACAGTTATCACCTCAAATTTACATTTACTTTTATTTACTTAACCTACAGTTACTTTACCTTGACTAAGTCCAGCAAAAGCCACACTGCATTCCCATGAAATGCAAGCATTAAAAAGCATAATTTATGTTTGAAGCCTTGTCATATTCAGAGAACCATAGAACAAAGGCAGCCTTGTTTTAAACGAGGTGGTTCTCGTATGTCTCATCTAACTCTTCATGGGTGACACAGGCACATGAGTATACAGAGATGCGAGAAACTCCTGCAGTCACAGGCCTGCCACCAGCAACCCTGGAGCACTTCGGGTTAAGGGACAAGCCCAACTCTTATATGATAATTCTGCCAGGCCCGGGATTGGAACTCTCAACCTTCCATACACGGGCACAGATCCACTTCCATTGAGCTATATCATTAACTTTAGGTCATGTGTTTTATTTGCATTTCATTCCTATGTAAAAGATGCAAATTATAACAAGATGAGTCAGAAACCATACTGAAGCATCACTTTAGCAAACACTCACTGAGTGTACATCCTCTAGAGACCACATGATATTGGAATTCATGATGCAATTGCACATGCAAAGGGTGACAAACACCCCGTCATCAGGAACAACAAACATCTAAATGAATCCATTGTAAAGACAATTCTGAAGCTAGCAGTCAGCTGTGGCGCTGAAACTACAGTCAGTAGTAGTGGAGGCAGCCAGTGAATGGCATGCTTTCAGAAGAGATTTGCGGTCCTGTTCCTCCACCCTCTCCTGACGTGGATGGGTCCTGCGGACCTGTTCCTCCACCCTATCCTGACGTGGATGGGTCCTGCGGACCTGTTCCTCCACCCTATCCTGACGTGGATGGGTCCTGCGGTCCTGTTCCTCCACCCTCTCCTGACGTGGATGGGTCCTGCGGACCTGTTCCTCCACCCTATCCTGACGTGGA
>JAODKL010000128.1:12088787-12099499 GCA_026780765.1 Petrocephalus schoutedeni
CTGCTTGTTGCCTCTGCTTTCTCTGCATATTCATCAGCCGAATACGGGCGCAAATATCAGCCTCCACCCTAGCTCTTAGATCATAGGTACCCCACCATTTTCCCTTTTCTCACACACAGTCCCCCCTCACCAAATATATATATATATATAAATATATCCATAAATAAATAGCTTGCACAGATTTGAAAATCCCCCAATGCATGCGCTGTGGAAGAACATGCCCAGTGCACCCGTGTGACCACGTGTCCTTGGTGACCTCTGACCTAGACGCAATAAATCTTTTTGAAAGAAGCGGCATCATTATACTCTCTGACAGTGGATATTCCATTGGCATGGGACGGTGGTACAGAGCTCCTCCGCCCTGGCGGCGCATGACAGTCATTGCAACCTGGTTTGCCAGACGTGAAAATGGATAATGGATGGATTTTATCGGTCTATGAGTTAATAAAAGTATAACCGATCCAAATTTCTGCGTTGTTTGTCCTACATGACAGTGGCAATGATGGAGCCCCTAGCGGTATGACAGTTATCACTGCGTGGTTTGCTCTACGTGACAGCAGATATTTCATTGGTACGGAAGCCCATTTCCACCACATAAAATAAAAAATGGTTCAGATACCAAGTCATAATTATGAGATACTAAGTCGAAATGATGAGAACAATCACTCTTATAAATGGGGATCGTCTAGTACTGAACCTAAAATGCAGTGTGCTGCACTATACTGGACGATCCAGTATTATAAGGGACAGATGACAACCCTAATTAGGAATGCTAGTTGTAATGTGACGACAGTTGTTTGAAGTGAAGTATGTAAACACGGTGAATATGTCCGTTTAAAGACCCACTAAACACAGTTTTTGGCCTAAATATCAATGGCATATTGTTGCTTGTTCAGAAGTCATATTGGGGTCACAAAATCTGATACCAGCTGTGTTAAATAGTCACCCCATTGCCAAAATTGACCTGAACACCACAGTTATGAAATCTTTCCACGATTATAATTTCTATTTCTGGTAATGGACCTGAAGTGTTTTTGCCAGCAGTCTGTTTTTCCCTAGTTTTTTGGAGGTCACAATATCTGACCTCTGCTAACAAAAATGGTGACCTATCTGCTGAAACTGACTGGTGCATCCCAGTCAATCTACAGAGATGACAAGTCACCCGAAGCATTGCTGCCTCCACGAACACGCCGTTTTATTGTTTGAGCACAATATCCATCCATCCATCCATTTCCAACCCGCCTTATCCATTTCGGGTCGCAGGGGGTCCGGAGCCTATCCCGGAAGCTACGGGCACGAGGCGGGGAACAACCCAGGATGGGGGACCAGCCCATTGAGCACAATAGTTAGTGGAAATTAGACATTTATCACTTCACATGAAAGACCGTGTGCGATTACATTCATGACTAATAATACATTTAATAAAATAAACATTTTAAAGTATTTATGAAATAGAGAAGCTGTTTCATACTGTTGACTCTGTAAGCTGCCATGTTGAAATGACGGATTAATTTTTAGCCTATATGCTCAGCAGTTTACACATTTTGCATTTTTCTTCCATTTGCTGTTGTTCTTATATTTAACACATTTGTTAGGTTAAGAGTAATTTGCACAATTGTTATGTTAAAAGTGATTTGCACATTTTTCATATGCATTATTTTAGAATTTTATTCTTGGCCAACTTCTGATTTGCACAGTTAGCTGTTTTTCTCCATTTGGTTAGTGTTTTTATATTTAACATTTTATTTTTTGCCTTTTGGCTATAAGCCATGTTCTAAGTAATTTCCACATTTAGCATTTTTGTTCCATTTGTTGTCATGTGTGTTTATATTTTGTATGATTCCTTTTTGGTGTGTGCCACTTGAATATAAATATTTGCCATTCTGGTAGCCTTGTCTTGATACTTTCTCATTTATTTTGAGAAGTGCATTGATTCTCATCACACGTATACTTTCTTCTATGAAAAACAAACGTTTCCGCCGGCGATTTGGCAATACAGACTCAAATGACTCAAGTGAGTCGCAGACCCGGATCAGTTTAGTGAGTGACTCAGAGGGAGCCAAATCCTAAAAAGGAACCGAATATTGCAGCTTTAACGGTAATACCTTGGTTGATAACTAAAATCGGCCACCTGGATATGGCACAGGAGGCGTGGCAAATAATAAACTATGGAGGCTGTAGCAACATGCTTCTGCCGGTTACAAATATATATTCATTTAAGTGTGATGACAAAATACTGAAGGACTTCAGGGCAGGTGTTAGAAGAACAAAAAATGACTTTGTTGAAGAAAAGGGAAGCAAGGGAGCAAACAAAATGAGAAGGCTATAGTACAGGGAGGGCACTCGCAGATTAGAGGAGTGACATCAATGACTGGACAGAGGCTCACATGACAAACAGGTTCTTCAATATAAAGATTAACAAGAGAAAACAAGCAACAGGCGTGGCTCATCAGGGCTGCAACAGGGAGGAGACGGAAGGGTCAGGTGCAAATGATGGGAAGGACATTACCACAAGTATAGGCAATACTTCAGTACTTTCAGTTGCGGTGTTCAAGTGTCTCCTATAGCTGCCGTTTCCTTCCTTTGATGCCACACAGCACTGCTGCTTTGTTTTTAATGCAATTTGACTGAAAATGAAACCAGATGTAGATCTCCAGCCATGTAATGATCTTATGACTGATCACAATTCACAAGTTTAAATGCCATATGCTTTCATGCTTTGCTGCCACTAAGCGGTGTTTCTTCAGTTTTGGGGTGATCTGTCTCAAAATGTAATCAGCCCCATGTCACTGTACATTATTGTCTTAACAGGATCAAGTGGCCAAGGAACATAATTAAGACAGTTAATGAATAGAAATTACAGTCAGCTAAGTGGTCCAGTTCTGTACAGTTTAGACATTTTCTAACCACAGAGCAATTTCAGCAGTTACCTTTCTTACTATCCTCAAGAATTATAGGTGTACGAATGAACCAAAATGCATATAACCATCGATTTAATTAAATTGTGTGGTGTGTGTTTATGCATTTATGTGCCTGTGTAAACAAGCAAATGCCAAAAGTAACATACAGTATTTTTAAATAAGGCATAACAACTCAGATAATACAGTGTTTCCATCAGCTTTTGGTGGCATTAAGTGCTGCCTCAAGTGTCCTGAGCCGAAACAAGAGAGGCTGGATCATCGACTCCTTCAGCATTGTAGAAGAGCATCCTGGTCCTTTTCCATTTGTCCTTGGCACTGTGAGTATGAACCCAGATTTACTATAGTCAAATACATATTTTTTTTTCTGCAGAACAAGGGAATTCATTGTATTTGGTGCATTTTGAGGTAGTAATTATCTGGCTTACTTAACCTGTAGGTGGAAAACGGAAGTACCGATCCTCTGCTCCCCACTTGGCAAATTTTATCTGGCCACAAAACAGTTTAAACCACCGTAACAGAGAAATATGGGGATCAGTGGCCCTTGGCTTCATGTTTTTGATAGAATTTGTCAGTGTGTTACCAATGTGTTGCCAATGTCTTGCTGCGTGATATATGGGAACTTCATTAATACCACATTGGTGATTACGAAACCAGTAGGCCGTCTTCCCAAGAAATGTTAATTCAGTCATTTGCTTGAAATCCCCATTCTCTCCCCGGCCTCTCCGATGATCATAATGTAACACTCTGAATTCAAACCATCATCTTTCAAACTTCTCTGTACACTGTACATGGAGGTTTTACAGCAAATGTGAGCTCCTGAGTATGTCACTGTATCAGTAACACATGCTTTATTTAGTCATCAAAGTCATTAAATTAAACCATTGAAAAGTTTCTTTTTATTTTTCAATTTATTTTCATGTTTTTTCCCATCCATTTCAGATTAAGATTGACCGAAGCTACAAGGTGAGTTTCGAACTTTCTGGCCAGGGTGTGGACAAGAGCCCAATGGGCATCCTCAGCATTGACCACAACACTGGAGATATTGCAGTCCATAACAAAATTGATTATGAACAGTTTCACCTCCTCGAGGTTAGAAAAATTTATAATTATTATAACAATTATTTGAAAGAAATGCAAATGGGCTACTTTTCCTATAATACAGTACTTGCATGTCTTTCTTTGTATTAATATGAAAAATTAGTATTAGGGCTGTCCAAAGAACATGAAGTTCTTGAAATCAATCAAACAGATTTTTTTCTCATGCTACTAAGTGTGCTTGGTCTTAAAACAATTAAAAAATATATTTTTTGCTGTTTGTCCTGAGGTCCCTCAAAGCCGATTTTCATGGCTACCCTCTGTTCAGTGCAAAGCAAGTCCGGTCCTGAGATGAATACGCATCCCAAAATCTTTGTTACATCAAAACTTAATGTTTGCGTCTTTTTCAGACTATGTGAAGAAGTCTTTTTCTAAGATCCATTCTTATGCAGTTTGATCAGATTTCATGTAGAAAATGTGCTAAAATCTGCAAATTTAAGGTAGAAAACAGGATTTATGAAGGTAATGTTGTAATCAAACCAGACCTGGCTGACCTAACCTGTACTTTAACATAGTTTAAGGTGAATATGCCACTATTGAATTATGTTAAATCTGTCTATGATGTTTAACAGCTGCTCAATGGACTGGGACACTGGCAATACATGTAACTTTCACTGAGCGAAAGGTACATTGTTGGTCCGGTGGCATTCTGATGATGATTTCTGCTCAGTGGAAGTTATCAGTGATACAGCTGAGCTCGGAGTCAAACTCGTCACTGACTTTGCCACGTCACACATTCACCTTTGACTATGTTAAAGTAATGTTTTTTTGGACAATCTTACCTCAGCATATTTTTAATGATCTTATACATGTTATTTAACAGCTGCAGTTTAAAGCCAGAAATGTGTCCAATATGGCAGTGGACACCCAACTTGGACTAGAGATATGCATTTTGGACATAAATGACAACCCTCCCGAATTTCAGCACAAGGAATATCCAATCACAATCAAGGAATCAGAACGTCAAGGTTAAATACAACTTAATATTAGCTTTTTTTGTTAAAGCTAAAATTAAATTTGGTGTAAAACATTCCAGGTACATGTCAATACGTGCATCATTATTATATTATACTTTACAATCCAGGTACATTTAAAATGACTGTTTTGGCAACTGACTTCGACAAACCAGGCTCTCCAAATTCAACTATTGAATACAGAATAATCTCTATGACTCCTACGACTCAAAATGCAGAGTTCTACATGATAGAAAATGGCACAATCTTCTTCAATGGATGCTTGGATTATGAGGTTAGTACACAGAATCAGCGCAATAAATTGTACTGTTATGGTTTAAAATAACTATTTATTTACCATGATTTATTTAAATTCATTTGCTTAGCTGATGTTTCTATTCAGAACTAATTTACAGTTGTATACTCTTAACAATAGTACTGCCAGTCTGTAATTTTCAATCCCTCCCCTAAGCCCTCATCTCGGTTGGTCAGGGTCAAAGCCAGACCCAGACAGCACAGGGCAAAAGGCTGGGGTACAGCCTGGATGGGAGGCCAGTCTGTGGCATGGTACAGTACAAGACTGGGGTATAGCCTGGTTGGGAGGCCAGTCTGTGGCAGGGCACAAGGCTGGGGTACAGCCTGGGTGGGAGGCCAGTCTGCGGCCGGGCACAAGACTGGGGTACAGCCTGGATGGGAGGCCAGTCTGTGGCCGGGCACAAGGCTGGGGTACAGCCTGGATGGGAGGCCAGTCTGTGGCATGGTACAGTACAAGACTGGGGTATAGCCTGGATGGGAGGCCAGTCTGTGGCAGGGCACAAGGCTGGGGTACAGCCAGGGTGGGAGGCCAGTCTGTGGCATGGTACAGTACAAGAATGGGGTATAGCCTGGATGGGAGGCCAGTCTGTGGCATGGTACAGTACAAGACTGGGGTATAGCCTGGTTGGGAGGCCAGTCTGTGGCAGGGCACAAGGCTGGGGTACAGCCTGGGTGGGAGGCCAGTCTGCGGCCGGGCACAAGACTGGGGTACAGCCTGGATGGGAGGCCAGTCTGTGGCCGGGCACAAGGCTGGGGTACAGCCTGGATGGGAGGCCAGTCTGTGGCATGGTACAGTACAAGACTGGGGTATAGCCTGGATGGGAGGCCAGTCTGTGGCAGGGCACAAGGCTGGGGTACAGCCAGGATGGGAGGCCAGTCTGCGGCCGGGCACAAGACTGGGGTACAGCCTGGATGGGAGGCCAGTCTTTGGCCGGGCACAAGGCTGGGGTACAGCCTGGATGGGAGGCCAGTCTTTGGCTGGGCACAAGGCTGGGGTACAGCCTGGATATATACATATACATATGAAAATCTCATATTCAGATGATAGAGGTTAAAGGAAAATGCACATTATAATCATTATACATAAAGATTTAGTATAATTCAGAGTTAATGGTGACTGTCATTGTTGACGCACCACAATGAAATGTGTCCTGTGCATTTAACCCTTGTGACCTTGTGTCACAGCAGGGGGCAGCTACATGAGTGTCTAGGGAGAAGTGCTTGGGGGCAGTACCTTGCTTAGGGTACCTCAGCAATACTTGAGGGGCGGGAACTCGAACGGCAATCTCTCGATTACTTGGTTGTGTCCCTAGCCATTACACCACCTGCCTGCCCCAAGTTCAAAAGTATTGTGTATCTTCATAGCTTAATCATCACAATTCAAAGGCAGATAATTCTGTTGTGATGACATAGAGTGAATATTTAGTTTCTTTTCAGAAAGCCCAGAAATACACAATCACAGTTGAAGCCAAGGACCGCGGAAGTCCCCCTCTTTCAAGCACATGCAAAGTCGTCATTAATATTGAAGACATGAACAACCACTTTCCCAATTTCACCGGTCATACAGTAAGGCCCTTTCATTCACTTCTCTGTAGCTTTGGTAGTATTTGTGTTCCTGACAGTAACTGATAGCAGCCTGTATTTTTCAGATGTGTTTAGTGATGTAGTTGATTTCTATCATGCTGGCTTGGGACATGTTTGCCTCTGTATTCTGGGAATGATTTAGCTACTTGCAGCCATTCAGATTTCATGTTCTGTTGCAGGGAACCGGAAGAGTGAAGGAAAGGGAGACTGGACAGGCATTTCTCCGTGTGCAGGTGGATGACAAAGACAGCAAGGGCAGCCTGGCATGGAGGGCAAAGTACACAATACATGGAGACACCGGAAAGAACTTCCACGTCCAAACGGACCCGGACACCAATGAGGGAATCCTCTCTGTTGTTCGGGTAAATTACAGATAAACTGAAGGTTTAACAGCCATATCAAAATGTTCATTTAAAAGGTTAATATTTTCGGTATCGTATGTGAACAGCTACTTTTTATATCCATTTCAGCTGTGTTTTTACAGTTAAACTACCAAACATGGTTTGGCATGTTAGTCCAAACAGTATGAATATTTGACCTTTGCCCACAACCTTGCCCCAAGGTTTTATATATGTTTTAAATATACATTTAATATGTTTTAAAAGGTTTATAGGCATTTTGTCCATAGCTAATGCACAACAGTCTAGTCCAGGGCTTCCCAAGCCAGTCCTCGGGGAACCACAGACCTCATCCGTGCTCCCTGCCAGCTCCAGAGCATAAATGTAGACCGTCTCCTGGTCCAAGGACTGGATTGGGAAACACTAGTCTAGTGTTGGATATTTCAGTAAGGGTTTCCTGTTCTCTGTGACCTAAGGCCCTGGACTTTGAAGAAGGCTCCATGAGGAACTTCTCCATCAGTGTGGAGAATGAGGCACCATACTTCTCGTGTGTGGTGAAGGAGAAGCCCCCTCGAGGGCCCTGGAAGGTGGATTACTTTGACAAAAGCTCAGGGCTGGGGGATGTAGTCAGACCCCCCATGGAAAAAATCTCTATTATTGTAGAGGATGCTAACGACCCCCCCGAGTTCCTCTTTCCCCTTCGAGATATCATGGTGGAGGAGAACACAAGGATAGGGCACCCGCTGACAACATTCTCTGCTGTGGATAAGGACAAGAACTTCATTAGCGATTTTGTGTAAGACTGGTAGCTGTATTTGTTGTTGGTATATTGCAGGTCTTTCAAATTTTTATAGAAGGGACAGAAGAGAGTCATTTAGTGAAATTTGGATATGAATGTTTCCCAGTGTGGTCCTGTGCAGAGCTTCCATTGTGTCTTTAAGAATTAAGACAACTTGAAAGATATCAGTTGTTATATGTTATTTATTCCAAATTGATTCCATATAAAACATATTCTACACAATTTAATTAAATTTTGTGAACATTGATTTTATCATTGTGTTGTAGTTTTATTTAATATTGTCCAACTAAATAAACTAAAATGAACATTGAGTTCAGCTGTACAAATATTTATTATTATTTTTATTTAAACACAGGATATCTGATTTTAATATTTTTGGAAAAAAAGGTTTAACATAATTTATATGATATTCTTTTACTGGCTCTTAAGAGTATTACAGTATGTCTAGGATCTACATTCCACATGGCACCCTTACATTATACATCTGATGACAGGTACTTGAAAGGCTCTGATCCTGCGGGCTGGGTGAGTGTGGGTCCCCAGGATGGCACAATCACCACAGCTAAAGTACTGGACAGGGAGTCAGACTATGTGAAGAACAACACCTACACTGTAACATTGTATGCAGTTGGTAAAGGTAAGTGCTTTAAAAGCCTACTTTGATTCTGTCAGAATAATTGGAGATGCTGCCTGTTACATACCATACTGTTCTTATACAGTCAGTATGAAACACACAGTTTCACTTAACCACTTTTGTGACCTTTAACGTCACTTAAATAAAATTTAAACACTTAATTGTTTGCCACTCTGCTACCATAACTAAAATAATACCGGTAGTGGATTGTTTGGTCAAAGCCCACCCATCGGTCTGACTTCCAATCCTGAACCCAGGCAGCACAGGGCCCAAGACCCGTGGGTGGGATACCAGTCCATTGCCAAGCATGGTTAAAGATTGTTTGTACTGTAAACAACATGCTCAATAAATCAGTAGCGGTTATTTAAATTTGTCTAAGACACCCAGTGTCAGGGTCGGTACCCGTCCTACCCTGTCTGATGTGTCCTTCCCCTTTTAGCCAGATGCTGTGGCTGGCCATCCTGATTTTCCCCTCCCCATGTTCCTTGCCCCTAGTCAGCTGCCCTTATTCCCTAGTGTTCCATTTTCCCTTTTGAGGTTTTCAGTTGTAGTTTACCCTTTATTTTTCCTAGCCTATTGGTTGGTGTTTTCTGGTTTCTGTGTCTGTGTTCCCTAGGCCTGTTAGTTAATTTCTTCCATCTGTTGCTCGTTGTCTGGTACCTTTCACAATTGGTTAATTGTCTGATGTCCTGCACCTGCCCTTCCTTGTCAGTGCCTATCATTAGTGTATTTTAGTGCTTGCTTTGGTTTCTTTCTCCAGTTGGTCATTGTATATATATATATATATATATATATATATATATATTTTATTGTGAAGTGTATTTGAACAGTAGTGGTATTGTATGTTCTGTCTAGTTTCCCAAGTTCTGCGCCCTAGGTTAGTCTTCTTGTGGTTTTCCTGTGTTTTCTTTTGACCCCCCTCGTGGTCTGTTTAGTTTTGTAGTTCCTTCCAGCCTCGCCAATAAACCCCTTTGTTGTTCTGGAGCCGCAAGTGGGTCTTTTCCTGTTTTTCCCTGCCCGCACCATGCCATGTCACCGCCGCTTCTCTAACACCCAGCTAACTGAAGCAATCAGGCCCAGGAAGTTTCGACCACAGAACCAGGACTGAGTGGTTTGGTGGCATTTATAGGAGACATCTGACCTCAAACTCTCTGGCTTTGCAAGACAGTGTGGAGAAGCTGGATCAATTCAATTTTCAATTCAGTTTTATTTATATACAGTAGTGCATTTTCACAACATTTCATTGTCGCAATGCACTTTACATGATCTATGCCCAAAGCCCCCAGTGAGCAACCCAGAGGCGACAGTGTCTTCTGATGGTTTCCTGGAGCCTCCGCTTCTGCTGAATTCATAACCAGGCTCTAAGTCGCTGTTCTGTAATGACTGTGAATCCAACTGCAGAAGCAACAGGTTTAATTCCAGATCCTAAGGATCCAGGCACAGAGTTGAAAGCCTAGTACGCATAGCAGTGGACTAATCCAGACTGTGATCCAAATCCACAGATCAGAGAAAAGCGGAGGTCAATACTGGGAGGGCAGGGAAAACATCAAAATCCAAAACCAGATAAGAAAAAAAGCAGGAGATAAGGTTATTAAAATACTTGGTGATACTTGGGAAGATAAACAAACAAAATGATAACTATGACAATACTCTCAGGTCTGCTTTAGGGAGCATCTCTTGTGAGCTGGAAAGCACTTGAGGGGTAACGCCTTGAAAAAAATCACATCATCAGTGTGTTTTGACTCTCTATTTCGAACACAGTCACAAATATGCAAACCTTCCTGTGTTTTGAAAAGCATTAGATTTCATTTCAAAAGACAGGAAATTAAAAGGTCCAGCTGGATTGTTAAAACCATGTGACTGGTATTCTGGGTCATTCTGTCACAATCAGAAGGCCCCTAATCTCGTCTGCTCATAATATAATAGTTAATATAATGTAAATTGAAGCTGTGATTGATTTAGGAGAAATATAAAGTACAGATATTTTATGGGTGCGACTGAAATAAAGGTAGCTGATTATGAGAAAGACCTTGGTGTGTATGTTGATGCTTCCATGTCCCACTCTCGCCAGTG
>JAODKL010000128.1:12234430-12248173 GCA_026780765.1 Petrocephalus schoutedeni
AATTAGTGGGAGAACATTTCAAACTGGAGTTGAGAAAAAACTTCTTTACACAGCGTGTAGTTAGAGTATGGAATAGTGTTCCTGATAGCGTAGTGCAAGCCAAATCCTTGGGTTCCTTTAAAGCAGAGATAGATAGGATTTTAACAACTGTGAGGTTCTCCCCAAACGAGCTTGATGGGCCAAATGGCCTCCTCTCATTTGTGAATTTCTTATGTTCTTATGTAATCGGTTTCCATAGCCAAACAGCTGCATGCAAGCCTCACATCACCAAGCACAATGCCACGCGTGGGATAGAGTGGTGTAAAGCAGGCTGCCACCAGACTGGAGCAGTGGAAACGTGTTCTGTGGAGTGATGAATCATGCTTCTCTGTCTGGTAGTCTGATGGATGAATGAATCTGGGTTTGGCAGTTGCTAGAAGAAGGGATCCTGCCTGAATGCATTATGCCAACTGTAAAGTTTGGTGGAGGAGGGATTTTGGTGTGGGGTTGTTTTCCAGGGCAGTGAAAGGAACTCTTAATGTTTCAGCATACCAAGACATACATTTTGGACAATTCTGTGCTTCCAACTTTGTGGGAACAGTTTGGGGAAGGCCCTTTTCTGTTCCAGCATGACTGTGCCCCAGTGCACAAGGCAAGGTCAATAGACATGGATGGGTAAGTTTGGTGTGGAAGAACTTGACTGGCCAGCACAGAGCCCTGATCTCTACCTCATTCAATACCTTTGGGGTGAATTAGACTGGAGATTGCAAGCTAGGCCTTCACATCCCACAGACAAAATCTGGAAAGCCTATGTAGAAGAGTGGCCTACATACTGTAGAAGAGTTGTAGCTGCAAAGGGGGGACCAACTCCATATCCATCCCTATGAATGGGATGTCATTAAAGTTTCTGTTGGTGTAATGGCCAGGTGTCCCAATACTTCTGTCCATATAGTATATAGCAAGCTTTGCTGAAAGTATTTCGCCTGTTTGTTAATAGATATTTTGCCTGCTGTTTTTTGAACTGCTGCCTGTTTGAATTTAGCTTGCGTTTTAACCCTGGATTTCTGGATGGCTCTTGTCACTCCCTGTTGTGTTGAACTAGCGTGCTGTGCACTTGGATCACAGGACTCTATAAAGGGATGCATTTCAAGAAGCAGAAAGGTACCCAGAGCACACAGATCACAGGGACAGTGAAGGCCTTCCTTCCGAAGGGAGGCAGCTCTGACCTTAGGTTGAATTTGGGAAATGTCGTCCACTGGGAGGCTCAAAACAAACTGCTGTTATTCTAGTGTAGAAGAGAAGCTGTAAATTGGCCACCAGTGGTCTGTACATAAGCCCCTGCAGATGTTTCAAGTCACCATAGTTTTCCTGAAGTGAGTTTACAGGCATGCCAGTGGTGATTTGTAGTGTTTAAAGCAAGTAAACATAGTGAATTTGGCAGCTTCTTATTGGGAGGCACACTGGATGACATCTGTGTTTGTCTCCATTTTGACCAAAAGGTACAAAGATTGAACATTTTTTTCAAACCACCAATGTATGTCATCCACAAGTCTCTGGTGTCCCAAACCTTTTATAAGTCTGCAAGCCTGACATGGCCCAAGCTCACCTGAAGATTTAAGCAGGACTCAGGTAGGGCACATTATCGGGTTTGGGTCGGGCACATTATAGGGTAATGGCTTTATTTTGTATTTGCTGTGCAAAGGCACACACTGTAACAGGTGGAAATACGAAAGGTTGGTCCTCACTTCATGCAGTTATCAAGCTGTATTTCCATAATTTTTTTGTGTAAATAATAAGCAAATTTTGAAGAAGCTGACAGTGTTACCATTAATGTATGCTACATGAATAATACTTGCCAGCAAGATCAAGATCCCTGCCTTGTACCTCAATATGGAGCAATGTTACAAAAAGCTTAGGTCTCCAGCTAAAATTTATCCTGTTATGGTTATGCTTGGATGGAAAACTGCAGTGAGGAACAAGGTGAATGAGGGACGGGGCTGCTACAGTGTCTGTTGCTAACAATGAATAAATCATCCTGAAACATCCTGTTTATTGAGATCACAAGGCAATTGCTATATGTGTTAAAAGCAGCAGTTTAGTATATTGATAACTTATGCACTCTGCACTACTCAATATAGCACTGAATTTCCATGCATAACCCTCTACTAATTTGCAAATACCATTTCCATTGCAGTTTTGCAAGTTTTTACTCCCTACAAAAACCACCTTTTGACCTTTCCATAGTTTGAGGAAATCTGACTTGTGGAAGCAATTCTATTTGATAAAACAATTTTAAATATCATTCTTTAGCCCGTTGGCAATGCTTTGGACTTGTGATTAATTTTCCTCTCATCTCATACGTGCATTGTCTAGCTAGCTAAATTTGCAATGCCTATAGTCATGAGGAGAGATGAGACACTAATTGTCTAGTTTTGAAACATCACATTTCTGTGTAAGAGTGTGCCTTTGTGTTTATTATGTGTTTTTATGCGTACACATCATCACCTCATAAAAGCTGACTTCGAGCTTGTGTTGAGGGATCCCGTTCACACTTCAAATCAGATCGGACGTGAATTGCCATGGACCTGGGGCTGGCTGGCAGTTCAGGCCTATGTAGGGCTCTACATCTTACCCTATCATTAACACCCCCCCACTATCATTAATAAAAAAGAACTTACTAATTATCTAATAATAACTGCTTTCATAAAATCATCCACCTGGTATTCCCCTCCCAGCTCCGCCTTCAGATAAATTCAGTGGCTGTAGGTGCCGGGCATAATCATGCTGCAGCCACCCCGTGAACAGGCCCAATCCCTGCGAACGGGCCCTATCTCTGTGAACGGGCTCTATCCCTGTGAATGGGCTCTATCCCTGCGAATGGGCTCTTTCCCTATGAACGGGCTCTTTCCCTGCGAACGGGCCCTATCCCTGCGAACGGGCTCTATCCCTGCAAAGGGCCCATCCCTGTGTACAGGACTTATCCCTGCAAATGGGTCCTATCCCTGTGAATGGGCTCAATCCCTGTGAGCAGGCCCAATCCCTGCGAAAGGGCCCTATCCCTGTGAGCGGATCTGCTTTTTACCATTCCTGTATTTGTCAAAGGGGACAGGAAGACTGCATGATCCCCTGGCCTGGGATTAAGCGCACCAGTGCAGCGTGCACAGCTGGAATCCATCCAGGAAGATGAGCAGGAGCCTGTTGCACTGCTGGCTGCATGTGTCTCTGCGTCTTTCACCAAGGCTTAAATCAGGCACTGCCTGTCGGTTTAAGGCTTGGTAATGCCTCTTCATTTCATATGGCCATTTAAGAATAGCAGTTACATAACAAATATCATAAAGAATAGAGACCAATCAGAGAAAAAAATGTCATCTGCAAAATATGGTAAAATATATTTGATATTTGTAGGAAAGAAACTCTGTGTACATGAACGTTGTTAGTTTAATTAAAGGAGATAATGAATTACTTTGTAACCTGGTCTGAACTTTGTGTTAGTCACGCTTCAAGAAATACAAAAAAAATCGAGAAGGCAGCTGTCTGAGTATGTTTGTGAATCTGGTGCGTTTGTGCACAAGAAACTCCAGTCTGTATGTATAGATGCCTGTGTTTGTATGTGCAGGAGGTTTCTTTGTTTGTTAGAGGGCCATCGGTTGTGATTGGCAGTCTATATACAATGTTGTCCATGTGTATTAGGCTGCCATATTTGTTTACTTAAAGAGAGTCTGCTTATTGGTCGTACCTCTGTTTGTTCACTTCCATGTTTTTTTGAAGGGGTGTCTCTGTGCATTTCTCATATAACTTTGCCTAGGTGGTGTCCTCCTCCTTGTAAAATAACCATAGAACCAAATAATATAACAGATTAGCTTGCTACCGAATGGGCAGGTGCCCATGTTTATTACCGGCAGAAGAAAGGGCGGGCGGCATTAGGAAGATTGGCAACCTGGAGCAGGAGCGCTAAACTGGGAGACGGGAGGAGCGTGTCAAGAGGAAGGGAGAATGGTGTTAGCAGGCAGAAGTGAACAGAGTTTGTTCAGGTGCTATTTAAGCCCTCATCATTTACACTGGGAATACAGCAGGCCAAGAATGTGCTTTCCGCTTGTCCGTAGTGATTGCGCCATGCTTTGAGCCATTTTGACTCTCTTCTGCTTTTACATATTATGCTTGCTATGTAAACCATGAAAATAACGGAATAGAAACAATAATTTTCAGAACAATAGAAACATGGAAGCTTTGTATGATATGGGTGGCTCTGCAAGGATTATTGTCTTATTGATTTATAGCTTTACTGCTGCCATAAACAACTTTTCATCATTTCCTTAACACAAAGCTTTATAATTTATAGATATAGATAAATACATAGATGATAATCCCTCTCACTTCAGTGTGACTTAGGGAAGCAGACTGAGCTGGGTGTCTTCGTGCAAATGTAGTGAAATGGTGACATATCTATGGAAACATCGAGAAGGAACTTATGGCACAATTTCTGAGGGAAGATAAATGACTGTTGTTAGCATTAATGAAGATTTCTAGGATGGAATAAAAATAGAGCTACAAACAGAACTGATGTGCTGAAAGCAACAGATGGAAAAGAATATATATTGCAAAAACTCCTTTATCATTTTTATTGAAACACATAAATGCCCACTGACCAAGATAAGTAGGCTAAGCAGTTAGAATATGGATGGATGGATACATGGGTGGATGCCTTTCAGACCTGGCTGTTGGAGTAAGACTGAAAAAATTAATGGGAAGATGAAAAACAAATAAATCATGTCATGTAGTCAAAATCATCGCCAATTCTCTGTCTTTTAAACATTAGACATTGCTATGATTTAATGTAAACAAAAAGATGCCAGCCTATTATGACCCTTAACTAGTGCTAAGCTATTCACATACAGTGGTACACTGAGGGATGAAAGTGCTTTGTTGAGGCTCTGGTCATATTTCAAGTCAACACTGAGATAGGTGTGGGCATGCGGCTGCCCATAAGGGGCAGCTGTTATTTATTTACTCAGGGGATTTTTAATCATTATCAATATTCATTCTCCACAGAGAAATATTCAGTCTGCTCCGTGTCTCTCTAACATCCAAAAACAACAAGTGGCATCCTTTCATGACTCTTATATTCTTGCATAATAAGCTGAATCTACTCAAGTCTCCTAATGAATGTGTCACACTGAGCTTTTGACTTGGAAGCACTGCTTGTTGAATATCTATTTCTCATGTCACTAACACAAGAAAAATGCACACGAGCAAAACAAAGCTAAAGCATTTAGCTCCACATTGCTTTGTACTTCTGCATGTGCTTTGTGAGTCATTATGATGTTTTTGTCAAATATAATGAGTAAGGAATGACTTCACAGTAAGAGTGTTTTTAACCAATAAACTTGCATTGGGGATTTTCTGTTGAAAAAAGTTCACATGAAGGAAAGAGACCGCTGTGAAGTAGCTTGTATACTTACAGTGTGATGTGTGTTTGTACAAGGCTGTTTCCAAGAAAGTTGGGAAAGTTGTGCAAAATGTTAATAAAAACAGAATACAATGATTCACAAAACCCATATTTAATTGCAAATAGAAAAAAGACAACATATCAAGTGTTGAAACAGAAAAATCTCGTATTATTGTTTTATGATAAATATATGCTCAATTTCAAGCTGGAACGGGGCAACAAAGGATGGGAAAAGCTGTTTCATGCTAAAAGAAAACACCTGGGGTACATTTCCCAAAAGCATAGTTGCTAACTACAATAGCAACTTACATAGTTAGGAACATGTAGCTGAATGAGTCAAACTATGTTGGTTGCTAACAGGAGCTTTTGGGAAACGCACCCCTGGTTGAATATCTCACAACCAATTAGGTTAACTGGCAACAGTCAGTAAGTCAGTAAGATGATTGGGTATAAAAAGAGCCTCCTATTGAGGCAGAGTCTCTGTGCACTGAAGATGGGGGGATGTTCGCCACTCTGTGAAAGACTGCATGGGCAAACAATGCAACAATATAAGAATCATGTTCCTCAATGTAATATTGCAAATAATTTGGGGGTTTCATAATATCATGAAAAGATTCTGAGAATACATAAAAATCTCTGTATGCAAGGGGCAGGGCAGAAAACCAATACTGGATATTGGAAGTGGGGGTTGTATGTGAAGGAGATATTTGCACAGCTGTATGTATTTGAGAGTAGACATGTTTGTATACATGTAGTATAGATGTGTGTTCATGACAGAGAGTGCAGGAATGTGACAGTGTGTGTGTGACGGAGTGTTACTGTATGCGGGAGTGCAACCATGCAAAAGTGCTGGACGAATTTGCCTGTGAGAAACGGTCTGTGTGACTGTAAGTCAGAAAGGGAGCTGTTTATATCAGCAATATGGGCTCTGTGACACAATAAATGCAAGCTGAAACTTTCTTTTATGATACTGCCATCAGCGCCAGACCCGGCTAAGGAACAAGCCATTTCAACTCCTCCAAGGATGACAGCCATAACGCTGATCTCCTTGTGGGACACTGTTACTATCATTGTTACTGTTACTGTCACACTGACTGTTAATAATATAAGCCTTGCATATTTCATTTTTACTGTTGCTGTCACAGTGGTTTCCATGGAGCTCAGTAGGTATTGGAGGTCTCAAAATACTTCTATGTTTTTAGAGAAAAAGCAGTATTGCATTGTTAAAATACATAACTATAGTGCCTATAGTGCATTTTAATAGTGCAAGAGAGAATGTGGTCCAAGGCATAACTCTTCCTGGAAGCAGCGTGGGACAACTGAACAAAAGCAGTGGAAATGTGAGTCCTACAGACACCATCCGTCTATGCAGACACCTGATAGCAAGCATATATTTGGTTGCTACAGAACCAGCTAAGTGAAGATATTGATAAGAAACGGATAGCAGGGGTATCCTGTAAGTTCTCCTGATTTTCACGAGGCACTGAATGAATGAATGCTAGGCTGGAATTATGTGCAAAGCCACAGAGGTGCAGCAAGTATTAGAATTAAACTGTTGCTTTAATTAATATGTGTAAAACACATAATCTGATTTTCTAGCAATAATTCATGACATATGGATTTGAATTATATCTAATTACTTGGGTTTTTAAACCCTCAATCAAACTGACATAATTTAGCTGAATGTTCTGTTTTGTAGTGCTGTTTTCAACACAAAAGCTAATTTGTGTTATTAAAGTTGAGACAAATTTCGAAAAGATCTGAAAACTAGATAATATAGAAATTAGAGATTATACTTGAAAAATAGGTCATAGTGGATTATAAATCTAGCTGTTCTTTTATAGGGCTTCTTTCTATGAAGGTTCCCTTACCTCCATTCACTGTGAGACTGTAGTCCAGTCAACAACAAGGCCTCAAGGGGTATCAACAGATTTACACCTGGGCTCAGTGGAGCACCAGAATGGTAGAAGACAGGCAAAAAAAGACTAGTAGACATTGCTGTCAAGGTTGGCAAACTTGTAACCAGTGGATTCTGTGGAAGCCTTGCAGGTGACCAAACCGTCCCTGTGGGTCTAAATTAGCAAATCCTGTCAGTTAGCAAAGGCTGGAGAAGAAAAAGGAAAACAAGGGCACGAAAATGTTATGGGCAGAGGATAACTAGAAGCAATGAATGGACGGTGATGAAGATAATCATGGTTATGATTAATGCACATCTCCGCTGCAGAGGGCTATAGGGAGTTACTGTGGACGCTGTCAAATTTATATATTTATAGCATTTGTAAGTGCTAAAAGGCTCCATTGGTGAATATCGGCGCAGTTTAGTAATTATTCAAAAGTTCATGCAATTCTTTCCATACCAAAAAATCACATTCTTTCACGATGGCTTCAAAAGATCAGTCAAACATTCTGTCAGAGGTGGTAAATAAAACGAGAATACACACTGATTGAACAACAAAATACAATTATGGGATGGCTGCTAAGCAAATGTCTGGAAAATATGATGGCCTATGGGAAGATGGAACACAGGATGCAGGACACTCCATGTTACAATGGAAGAAAGATGACTGAAGCGATACTGCATTTTTAATCATAGTGATGAAAATAAAAAATGACAGCTGACTAATTGTTATCATTAAAGAAAACATTTAAACATCTAGTTCAAAATCAATTCATACAGGAAAATAGGATCAGCTAGTTATAATTATAGTATTCCCTGGGACTGGGGGAATATGTATGATTTTGACAGTGGTTCACTGCCACAGATGCTAGTTACGGTGTAATAACTCTGTAGACTTGTTGTGGGTGTTGAGCTGGAACTGATTAAACTGAAACGGAGACAGATCTCCCCAAAACTGAAGCAGCGCCACATGACGCTTGACCCTTTTAAGATCATAACTAAAAATGTATTTTGTGAATCTTTTTCAAACTTTGCAGAGGTGTAGTATGGCTGACTAAATGGAACTGATTAAATTTTGAGACAGATTGCCCCAAATCTTAAGTAGCACCAGAGGGAAGGGAGATTGAAGATGACATTTGACCTTGTGAATGTAATGTCAAGTATTTGATGGATCATATTACTGCTTCACAAAAACATTGTTTACATTGTTTAGATGAACATCTCCTGGTTTCATTCTCACAGTTGGTTATCATAAAGATGAAATTTTAAAATATGCACGGCACAAGTTTCTCAACCCAGACTTGCAATCTTGCAGCGTATTATCTTTTATTTACAATGTGTGGTTTCTCATTATTCTACAGCGAATAAATAGAGCTGGATAAACACGTCAGGAAATGTCTGCCTGAGATAGAAGTCATCCTGACCTTTTCTCTGTTCTTTCTCCTACTTTACTTCAGATGCTTTTTCTGTGAGTTTTAAGGGAGAAGTTGAACTGACAAAACCATAGTAAGACTAGCTTTGAGTGGGATAACGCACGGAGCTGTGTGACACATAGACAGGATCAAGCAACTGGGATTTTATTTCCCTGTGGGAGAAGAGACAAGTTTAACAATACAGTGGAGGGGAACCACAGGAAAGGCAGTTGTTCCAGGATCAGCACAAGGGGAACATAAAGAAACAAATCAGGTGCTGGGTCTTATCAGAGTGGGTGTATGATGTAGTGTGAGCATGAGGGACTAGATAATTGCTGTAGGGGGACAAACCTGAAGCCCATTTTAAATGATCTGGTATTGGTGAATGAGGGAATACAACACCTGAGACGGGTGGCACCAGCGGTGGAGCTAGCCTAGGGCTCCACATTGGCAGCAGCCAGCAATTGCTGCTTTGCTGACTCCATCCGAATGACTGGAGCCAAGGAGTAATGACTGATATGTATGGCTGCAGCTATCGATTATTTTAGTAATCGAGTATTCTATCGATTATTCCATCAATTAATTGAGTAAATGGATAAGAAATATTATTTATTATCATTATTATAATATATGAATAATATTATTAAATAATATTATGTATGATCATATATAATATATATAATAATATATTGCTATTAACTAATATTATATATTATTATTACTATTATTATTAAAGTGAAATAGTAACTATTTAAAAGATAAAAAGACAGGTCTCCTAAAATGAACAATTCATTGGTTTTAATAATTTTTTTTCTATAATTTTTGTAATCACCATAATGATGATATTTTAAATAATTCAACACGGGGAGATTAAATAATCTGAGCAGTGTTTACAAATGCATCACTTAAAAAGCACACATAATCGTACAGACACTTGACTGCACGGTATTTTTGGGCAAAAAAAATCACAACATAATTTAAGCTATTTTGCCATTAATTTGGTAGTAAATTCATTGACCCCCAAGCTGTAAACTGTTATTTTAATCAGCTGTATTAACATGGTAGCAGTGCAGCTAACTGTAATTATGAAGCTGTTGATAACCAGAACAACTTAATATGTAACGTTACCCTGCGTCAGTAGTAATTGACAAAATCATCAGTGAAATGGGGACGTTAGCCTCGATAGCTGCTAAGCTACCTTCGGTCATAGATATTCATTATGATAACCATTAACAGCTAATGCTGCGCACATATAAAAACAAAATATTATTTAGTATATTATTGATAGAAATGTATTAAATGTTTTTTTTTTATTTATTTTACCAAGATACTGCTTAAAGTGCATGGTAAGCAATGGAAATGACCTTGATTCTATCCTGGGAATGTCTGGAACTATTCACTGTCAGCATGACTCCAAAGTTTGCCCCAAAAAATTCTCAGCTAGAGCTGGGTGATTCATGACTCACCCGGGTGAATAACCTGGATCCATTAAATAACTAATGAGTCACGAATCTGAGGTCTCCATTAACCGGAATCCATGTAGTCCTAACTACACCATAATTAAACTATAAACCCTATCACGTACATACCTCTTATAATCATTTCAAACTCATTACAAAATCAATACAGCCACAGTAGCAAGAACAGCTGATAAAAAAATCATACGCACCTGGAGCACACACAGTCATGAGTGAATCTGACAGTTAGCTCCCTCTACAGCCGGAATTATACAGCCGGTTCTGAACCCAGGGATCCTTAAAAAGTCTTAAAAAGTCGTATTTTGGATTTGCTAAATTTAAGGTCATAAAATGTCTTAAAACGTATTATTTTTACTGACATGACAGCGTTAAGAAATACAGCACATTCTATGCAAATTAAACATTGCTCAAATTCTTCCAATAACATGCATTTCAACATGGGTTAATTTATCAGTAGCATGCCATAATAGAAAAATATATAAATTTAATCACCAAACGGCCATTAATATTTTCATGTAACCTAGTAGCGGGGAAACAAACCGGGTATACAACCATAGTTGATAAACTATGCAGCTCACTAAACAGAGAGAGAGAGAGATAAGATAGAGAAGATGGCAGGGAAGAAGCAACGGAAAAAAGGGCAGCAAGCTTCTCATCAGAAGAAGTTGAAATTTTGCTGGACGAGCTGTACTTAAGTAAGACAACACTCTTCGCCAGCTACAGAAACAATTTATGTAACAGCACTAAAAAGAAATATGGAGTGACATTGCTGCCTCCGGCTCAGGTGCACGCAGGTTTCCGACTTTAATACTTTGCACAGCCCCTGGTTTTCCAGGTTTCTTTACAGGCGAATTTAAATTCATTTTTGAAAGCTCGTATGTATCCATATAATGTGCTACGGGACAGTACATGAATGGGTTAATAACTGCAAAACTACACAAGACAGGCATATCTAGTTCAGTGTGTTTGGCATTTGACATTAGGGGACAATGCACACACCTTGGATTTTCACATTAACTTTGTCTGCAATAGTTATTAATTATTACATTAATAACTATTGCAGACAAAGTTAACGTGAAAATTAAGAAACTGTGCAACAGTTGACATGAACCGAACATGGTAACCCAATATCACGTAACAGCTGAAATGACCTATTTTCGTAGCTATTAACAAGGATTTGCACGAATTACGAAATAGCTGGGGATGCAAAAATGATCGTTGTGCATCATTGTCTGTGTACTGGACATCAGAAATCTGTCATTAAAACCGTCTGCCTTACCTCGGTGAAAAGGTATTAAAGCCAAAAAACTGAATGTGGAATATGAGGCTAATTTAGGCTTCGGTAGTCCGAAGTGACCAGGCAAGGACCGGTGCTGGGTCCTGTTCAGTGCCACCACTAACACCACTGGAGGAGAAGGTTTTTTTTTTTAAATATCAAGGAAAAAATTCACATGAACCAAACGGCTCCGCAGCTGGCGCTGTCTTTGATTTAGCACAACAACACGTTGTATCGCTGGACACCACCATTATTACACATTTATATGATCTTAGCCGCTTAGAGCCAAATTGTTTGCCCCCTGTTCAATATTAAAAGTCATTGCCAATTTTAATGCATTAATCACATTATGTAATGAGCTAATTAAGTCACTCAACTAGTTCTGATATCAAAATAAAATTCTTAAATAAGCCTACAGTATATTCCATCATTAATACAACATTAATAATGTGCCATCATTTGACTTGGCAGCGACTGGCGTCTTGTGCTGGAACAACGCTAAAAGACAGCTTAAGAGTAGTCAGGACCAACCTTACGAACGTGTGACTTACCTAAGATATACTTAGTGTACGAACGCTTCGGGGATCGTGCCATAACGTTAAGAGAGAGGTTAAGGTACAACTTAAGAACTACTTAGCGATAAGAAGGTTTTGGGAAACCGGCCCTTGGTCTCTATACACGGTGAGCCAACATCATTCATACAAATCCAACACTGAAATTAACACAGTGTTTCAGTCGATGTTCCCGGATTCAGACATAGTGACGTCCTTCACCTGCGGGAGGGACAAGACCGCGTATACATCTAGGTTCGGTATTGCACCGCAAGCTGCTGAGCGGTATTGCAACGCAAGATGAGGTTACCTGTGAATGATGACAGCTTTGTAATCATGTTTGATGAAAGTTTAAATAAATCAATTAAATCGAAACAACTAGATCTTCATCTGAGACTTTGGACCACTACTGAGATTGGAACGTTTGTGGAATCGCACTACTATGGATCACAGTTTTTGGGTCACTCCACAGCCGAGGACATGCTTGAACATTTCAAGGTAAGCAAAAATAAAACGGTATCTACTGTAAATGCATTTCCACCATCACTGTCAAAACATTTCCTTTCATTTAATAACATGTAAGCATGCTCCGATCAATCGGCTACTGATCATTATCCGCTGATGTTTGTTCTAAATAATTTGATCGGCACTGTCTATAAAAGGCGATCATAAGCGCCGATCAGATCACACAATATATGCAAGATATATCTCTAATAAAAGCTACTTCCCTGCACTTGCATGAGTGAATATTGTAGGTGAGAAGAGGATCAGGCTGACCTCCACACACGCGGAGCTGCTCATATTCATATATAAAAACTTGCCGTTGATGCTTAACATGTTGAGGAATGCTTTACATAAAAGGTAGCTATATAGCCAGTCTTTGTTGGCATTTTACATTGTCTATATTTACAAGTCTATATTTAGAAAGGCCCTGTATTTTGCTTTGTCTATTGGAAGTTTCTTTTTTGCCTTAATTTAATAGTGAAATTGTTTCTCATGTTTACTTTTGTTTTGAAACATAGAGCATAATGGTTATTAACTATTGAAGTTAAGAATAAAGTCAGGAGGAAAAAGGCTTTGGTACAAAAATGGAAAATAACTAATGATGTCAGAATAAAGCAGGAGTATTTAAATTTACAGGTTGAGTTAAAAATGATATTAGACTAGCTAAAAGGAATTTCGAAAGGAAGACCGCATTGGAGGCTAAGGATGATGTTAAAAGTTACTTCCAATATTTTAACTCCAAAAGAGCTATAAAAGCTGAAATCACTTATCTGCAGGATGGTAAGGGTCTTATAATTGATAATGATATTGATATAATAAATATTGAGTTCAATGATTGTTTTGCACAGGTATTCACTGTTGAGGACTCAAGTAACTTACTAAGTCTTACTACGAATCTGGCATCGTTTATGACTAATACACTGTATGTTTAACTGAAGCTGATGTGTTACAAAGCCTAGTTAAGCTTAAAATAAATAAATCACAGGGCCCTGATGGCATCTTACCTATAGTGTTAAAAGAGATGAGAGATATTATTTGCCGACCTTTATCCTTACTGTTTCAAAAATCCTTATCTGCTGGTGTGGTACCTTATGACTGGAAGCATGCGCCCATATGCAAAAAGGTAATGGAAGCCATAATCCAAGCAAAAATGGTAGATTACCTGGATTCTAATAACGTTCTGAGGGATAGCCAACATGG
>JAODKL010000128.1:12307733-12319640 GCA_026780765.1 Petrocephalus schoutedeni
ATGGATATGCCAATCATGGGGTAGCTGATGACGTATTTCCGTAATTTACTGGCTGGATTTGCACTTCAGGGCCGCTCAGTTTTGTTTTTGCGTATCCTCTTCTTGTTTTTGTGTTTTGCACCTCAGTGCCACCGTAGCCACTAAATAAAGAAATGTATATGAAGACCTCACACAAAATGTTTTTTTTCTTAATTTTCTAGCAATTGGCACAGTATTAGATGCTTAGTAACAGGTAATTCATTTTTAAAGAGCAGACCTGCATACTTATAGAAACCAGGATTTGTGATAAAACACCATAAGGCAGTGCATCAAACTTTGTGCTGTCCACAGTTTTGGAGATTTTACATGAGTGACAGATAATTTAGGAGTGCACAGCGACAAAGCTTTCCACTCAAAGTATTACTTATTAATAATTATAATTACTTATGTGTTTTTAAAATAGTTTCAGGTTTATGAACTATTTTAATCACTTGGCTTGAAAAACTCATTATCATTTTAAATATAAAGAACAGCTTAAAATGAATGACTGAACTGAGGAACAAGAAAATGAAACTCAGGACGAGAGAGAGAGAAAAAAAAAATGTAGGTTTGCTCCAGCGAATCAACCGCTACATGAGAGCTACAGCAGACAAACCATGATTAATGCCTTCTCATCATGTCCACTGAACCATCGAGCCAGTAATAAAGGTATTCATTTGCTGCAGACATTAAAATTTGTACAAGTAAGATGGATTTACCGACCGGCAGTGTTGGCTGGGGGCCAGTGCACTACATAAAAATCATTCATTATAAGGAATAAAAAGCTTAATGAGATCTGAAAACGCAGTGTGGCCTCTCTGAAAAATAATTCACCCCAAAGTTCTCTGTTAACCCTGAGCTGGCCAAAGGGACTCAAACAATTAAAACTTCTTCTGAGTCAAACCCACCAAGAGAGGCTAGGGGGACATTTACTGTAATTCTTAAATGCTCATAAATATGTAAATAACACTCCCATTGTTTAAACTATGGACATTTGGAGCACATCATTTCCAAAGGTTATGGCTTGAGAGTGAAAATGGCATTTTATTATAACCTTATCCTGGCAAACCGACTCGCACAGTTTCTAGGCACACTGGACACATTTCTCACCTGACTCTCGCTGCCAGGTTTCAAATTTAGAACTTTGAGGAACACCAAAATTCTAGGCCGTCTTGGGTCATAAGGACAAAGAAGATCAATTTTGTAGGACAATTAATTAATGAATGCATAAAGTACCAAAAGTCACCTGGTGATATAAAACAACTCATTTTTAAAATTAACTGGTATTTCTACAGCATTTGTTTTACCTAAATTAACAACTCGTGTAGAAAACAGTTCATGTCAGTTGCTAATAATACTATAGTTGTCACGCCCTGCCCGTCCGATCCTCCAGTGTGCCATGCCCCCTCGTTAACCTTGTGTGAATTCTTGTTTAATTAGCTGTATCTCGTTTATGTCATTAGTGCTGTTTATTTCAGTCCGCGTTAGTTAGTTTCCCCAGTCGTGTCATTGACGTTGTATGTCTCAGTGTGCTGCTCCTGGCTGGTTTTGTCCCTCTTGAAATATACCCTGTATGTACCCGACTCCTTGGACTACCGATCCTGCTTCCCCACTCTGCACCCGGCATGCCGATCGTGACAGAATGACACGACTCTACAACAAGACGCCTCCGGTTACCGAGGCTGAATACCTTGGTTTAGCCAACGAGGCTGTTTACTGGCTGCAGCAGCCTGAGATCAGAGAGGATCCACCGGCTTATGTGCTGACAACGCGAACCCGCGAGAAGAAAGATCCGCTACAGGACGCATCTCTCGCAGATGGAACGCGCTGCAACCTGCTCCAGCTCAGAAGCGGGGCTGCAGAGGTAATGCTCCGGCGGGTGAGACTCGACTCCCGAATACTTATCGATCCGCTGTCGGACCACTCCGAGCTGCCTCCAGTGCCGCCACCTGAAGCAGGAAGGAAAAAGCGGAAAATCCGGAGATGGAAGACACCAGAGGTCTTCTTAGGGGCTGTCTCCCTCACTGCTGCCTGTCCTGCTACGGATCGGGAAGAGCCTCTCCCGATCTTGAACCCGGCAGTGTTCGCCACGGACACCGCTCTGGCTCCCCTGTGTTCCCCACGCACACGTCTGCCCGCAGACACTGCTGCTTGGCAGACACACAGGCATAAGCCTGATGCAGCCGCCATGCTGCCCCTGCTGGCGGCTTACCTCTTCCAGGAAAAGCGCCTGGCACTTAAAGGAGCCAGTTCCGTTGAGGACACCACTCCGTGGGTCCCCAACGTCCTCAAGAAGGTGGCTCCTACGGTGCCTCCTGCTCCAGTTCCTGTGTCTCATGCTCCAGTTCCAGTGCCTCCTGCTCCAGTTCCTGCGCCTCCTGGTCCTGTTCCCGTGCTACCTGCTCCAGCTCCTGAAGCCCCCGTGCCTGCTCCGGTTCCCGATCCCAAGTCGTGGGCGGCGCAGTATTTTTGTCCTACAGGGGCTTATGCATAAACTTATGGACGACCCGGCTGTGCAAGCCGTTCCCGGCACTGCCCTGTCCCTGTCTCACCTAGAGCAGACTTTGGCGGCCGTCACCCCAGCTTCCTCCCCTCAGGTGTTGGTGCCAATACAGGCGACGCTGAGGGAACTCCTCTGCCTACGGGGCAAGCATCCTCCGATGTTGCCTGCCGCGCCCCCGTCCGGTCCAGGAGATGGTGCTGCCATGGTCCCAGAGGTTCCTGCTCTGTCCCCTGAGGTCCCTGCTTCATCCCCTGACGTATCTGCTCCCAAGGTCCCCGACGTCCCCGAGGTGGTCCCAGACTGCCCAATCACCGCTCCTTTCCCTGTGGAGGTGGAGGAGCTTGAACGGGACCCCGTCGGCCCCCGTTGACTCCGTCGGCCCTGCCCACAGCGGGTCAAATCCCAGTGGTGGCCCCACCTCTCCATTTTCCGGAAGGAACGGGGACACTTGCACCGGGGCCGGTTCCCGCTCCGGTGCCTTCTTCACCCTCCTCCTCACCTCCTCCGTTTGTCCCTCGGCCCCTCCAGGGTCCCCTCCTGCTCCTGCCTCGCGGTCGCCTGCTGCCCCTGCGGTTACCGCCTCATGCCTATCGGGGGTCCCTCGGGCTCCCCGTTTTGCCCCACCCTTTGCTTCTTCACCCACTAGTTTTGTTCCTCCTGCCTTTGTGCCCCCTGTGTCTGCCTTTCGTCCCCCTGTTTCTCCTGTGTTTCCTCCCTCCCTTTTGTTCCTCCTCTTGGTGTGTCTGCTGCCCCTGTCTGTTTGCCCAGCCCATGGATTGTCAGTTGTTGTCTTGGTTGTTGCCATTGTGCCTGTTCTGTGTGTCTGTTCTGTCCCGGAGTCCTGTTGACTTTGTTTCGCTTTTGTCTTCCAGGTCCTGTGTCCCCAGTCTTGTCTTGGCCCTCTTCTTAGGCATGCCCGGAGTGCACGCCTTTGGGGGGGTATTCTGTCATGCCCTGCCCGTCTGATCCTGTGTACCACGCCCCCTCGTTAACCTTGTGTGAATTCCTGCGTTTAACCAGCTGTATCTCGTTTGTCATTAGTGCTGTGTATTTCAGTCCGCATTAGAGTTCGTTTCCCCAGTCATGTCATTGACGTTGTATGTCTCAGCGTGCTGTTCCCGGCTTGTTTTTTCCCTCTTGAAATAAACCCTGTATGTACCCAACTCCTTGGACTACCGATCCTGCTTCCCCGCTCTGCACCCGGCACACCGATCGTGACAATAGTTTAGTACAGGTGTAGGAGAAACACCATTTTAACAATATAGAAACACACTTTTAACTACAGGATTTTCTTGATTAACACAATTTATTAATCCCTGAATGTCACAGGGATAAACTTAATCAATCATAAAAATTACAACTGATCAACAATTGATGTCAAAATAAGTATACTTAACCTATAATTTATACATAAAAGCTACGCATACAGATACATATTAGCATATAGAAGTCTCCATAGATGCGGTAGTGACTGAGGTACTGAAATGGAGCTGAACAGTGCATAGTAAAAATAATACAGTAGTGTACAAAGATGGCATGGTCCGCATGTGTCCATTTGAGGGAGAGGGGGAGTGTAAGGGCGTTTTTCCACCGCACAAAGTTTGGTACTCTTGGTACTTTCGGTACTTCCTTTGTGTTGGTTTTCCACTGGCTAGTATCAGTGCCAAATGACAGAGTACAGGAGTGTGGAGAAGAATTTTGTTGCATGGAGCCACACAAATGATCATCGGTAACCGCCCATGAGTGACAATGGCACACCTCGCAGCACCGTGTTTCTTTCGCCAAAATGCTTTTCCTCTCCCGTAAAAACTGGTACCGGTGCTGAATAAAAACACAACGTGAAGTGGGGCATTTCGTACTGAATTCGAATAATCACTGTAGTATACAGCTGAACGATGTTGGATATTAAATCTAACATCGCATGCTATGCACATCGCTAGTGAGCTACATTAAGATTTAATGTACTTTTAATTACTTTCGGTTTTATACGGACATTACGGACAGCACAGGGGGTTAATGTTTTGCTCAAACATTTTTACTTTGGTATAGGGAAAAGGCTTAGCTACCTTTGCAATTTGAATGATTATTCCTTGCATAGATTATATTTATATCCAAAATATGTTTTTAAAATCAGTTTAAAGTACCTCCGCTGCTTTTGGTTGGGCGCTGCATGCATACTCAGAGACCATCATAATCGTCCTCTTGCTATTTAAATCACTCCTAGACAGGTTTGTGAGAAATTTGTTTTTTTATTTTGTTAACTAACCTATAACTACCCCATTATTTATTACAACAAAATTACGTCACTATATCTGGAGACTCTCCAGTACCGTGCTGCAGTAGTAGACTATATATTAAATAAAATACTTTTAAAATTTCTTATGCCGTTCTGATCAGTTGTATCTGTTCTTCCGACCAGATCACAATTTTTTTTTTTTACTTGTTTATTGCTGTTTTCTGAGTTCGTACATTTGTCAAGAAGGCGATCGCACTGTGTTTCAGAATCGGGCTATTTGCATAACACAGCTAAAGCGTTTCAAGTTATGCCCCAAAGTACCGAAAGTACGAAAGAAGTACCCCAACTGGTTTGGCACTTTCGGTACTTGACTTTTTGGTACTGGTACTTGACCGGAAGTCAATGGAAAAGCGAAAGTATCAAACTTCGCGTGGTGCAAAAGCGTGGTGTGGTAAGTGTGGTGAATGATAAGAGTTCAGCATTCAGGATTTTGGGAAAGCAGCGTGTGCTTCTCGGCCTCCTCAGAAAATACAGGCATTGTTGAGCTTTCCTCACCTGGAAGTGTGTTATTCACCCAGGAGAGGTCTTCGCTGATGTGTACTCAAAGAAATTTAAAGCTGGGTATACGCTCCTCTTAGACCCTGTTGATATACAGTATATGGGGGGATGGCAGCTGCTTTGGGACTTTATGAAGTACTCCTTCGTCTTCTGCACATTGAGGATGGAATGACTGGAGGCTCACCATGTTGTGAGATTGCGGATCTCATCCCTGTAGCCCATCTTACCATTGTTAGAGATCTCCTACAATTGTGGTGAATTGGCAGGCAGTTATTGGAAAAGAGGGAGTAGAGGAAGGAGCTCAGAGCACACAAACAGCTGAGGGTTAGGTTGAAGGAGATATGATTGTATATTTTTACTGACTGAATTCTGCTGGTTAGAAAATCCAGGGTTCAGTTAAAGAGGGAGAGGCTAAGTGAGAGGGGTAGCTTGGAGGAGATGATGGTGTCGAAGGCAGAGCTGCAGTCAATGACCAGTATCAAGATGTAGCTGTTTTTATGTTCCAGGTGGGTCAAGGCAGTGGCAATGGTATCCTTTGTAGATCTTTTGGAGCGGTAGGAAAACTGATGAGGGTGAGGAGAATGATGTCTTTTGATGTGGGCCAGGACCAGTCTCTCAAAGTACTTAATGGAAATTGAGGTGAGTGCTTTGGGTAGGTGTCATCCAGGCATGTGGGTGATGGTTTCTTGGGGACAGGGACAGGTGGTTTCAAGGCAAGTGGAGACTATGAATTGAGACAGAGAGAGGTAAAAAATTGAGGTGAAGAATGCAGCCAGCTGGTCAGAGCATTCCTAGAAGGCCTGTCCTGGTGTGCAATCTGTGCCAGCAGCCTTCCATGTGCTCACTCTATGGAGTGTTCCTCTGACCTCAGCAGGTCTGATTGGTTGGGTGGGGATTGTGGTGGCTGGGTCATGTTGTCAAATCGGGCACAGAAAAGATGTAGTCTAGAAGGGAAGCACTGTGGACAGTGGAGCTGGAATTGGAGCTTCTGAAATCTGTTATGCCCCATACTTTTTCTCTCACTCGCAACAGCATCACTTACTCTTTGCTGCAATCGCAGCCCCTTGTGCATCACAAGCCGTAGCGAATGCGCAAATCAGCCCAAATTATCCATTGCTTTTTTCATATTACTTTGTCTCTGCGTTGTCTTGTGTTGTCTCATAGTGGGATTTCTGCTAAACACTATGTCCACCTCTCCAAACTCTGTTTTTACAAAGATTACAAAATCACTGTGCTACTAGTTGTTGTTAAAAGTGCAAAACACCTCCAGATCGTCACCCTCTTATCTGATTTTCTTATGCTTCTCGTACTGCCAGGTGTATGCGCATGATGTCACAGAAGGCGGAAGTCACAGTGCTCACACCCACTTAGCAAGAAAACTAAATGGCAGCCGCAAAAAAAAAATGGGAAAGAGCTATCGTGTGATTGATTGTACAAATAGATTTAACATGAAATAGGATCTTTTTACATACTGCCGAAAATTTATTACATAAATATCAAATGTGGATCTGACACGAATATCAGATCAGTGTATCTCTAGTAGTAACATGACATGCTTGGGTGGAGAAAGGGCATGTCGTGACAGAAGTATTTGCAAAGTTTGGAAGACTGCGTGCAAGCCTTTTTTGACGCGTTTTTTTCCAGAGGCTCTAGATCTCTGCTGGTAGACGCAGCCATGTTGCCTGGTGCGTAGCAGGGCAGGGATGGCAGTCAGTGAAAATATGTTGCCACCTACCGCAAGCCCAAAGGGGATAAAGTACATTACGTTTAGCTTATCATGTAGCACACTGCAGTTACATTTACATGGTTTCACACGTCGATACTAAAATTCCACGTTGACAAATTTTTATAATCAACATCAACAATTACGTCAAATAACTGTCTCTAGCCCTAGATCAGAGTAACTTGCCTTGTTTGTGACGTGAGAGGTGATAGTGATGTCTTGTAGCATAGTTCTTGTCGGTGTGCAAGCTACCTGCAATATTAATTTCACAAACAGTTTTTTTTCCCCAAATTTAACCAAATTCAAAGGGATGGTCATGCCTCTTAGTGATCTTCAGCTACTGTCAGCCTGACTATTAGTAAATGCTACCAAATGTGAAATGGCTTGCAAAGGACAAACTGTGTTTATAAGGTCTTTTCCGAATGAACTGACATCCAAGATGACGCGGAAGTGACGGCAGCCTTTCTAGTAGTTCTGTAACACTGTACTTTTTTAAAAATCTTTTTTCGTCTTTTCTTTTACTTCTTTTACCTTCTATTTCTCCCATGTTCTTTGCTTTTTGTTTTGTTTTTTATGGTTACTGCACTTTTTAAAACTTAAGGAACCAGCTTTCGTTTATTCAAGAGCAGAGCTGCTGGCTCTAAAGACAAAGGCACAGACCGGTATATAACACTACATCCCGGCCGAGCTAGGGAGGGGCTGTAGGGCTGGAGTAAGGCTGAAAGCTAGGATCACGGGAGGCGTTTCCCGACAACGATAATGGGCAACGTAAACTCGCTACAGAATGAGGTGGACGAATTGTCTGTTTTAAACAACCAGCAAATGTACCGGGAGTGCAGCTTGCCAATCTTCACGGAGACATGGCTAACCGAGCTAACGCTGGAGGCGAACATGGACCTGCACAGATTCGCAGTTGTGAGAACCAATAGGGACACACAAGACTGTGGAAAAAGCAGAGGTGGGGGACTCATTGTCTACATTAATAACAGATGGTGTAACCCCGGGCACGTCACCGTTAAAGTGTCTATGTGCTGTCCAGACCTGGTGCTGCTAGCCATTAGCTTGCGGCCATACTATCTACCTCGTCAGTTCAGTCATGTGATCTGTGTGTGTGTTTACATCCCTCCGAGGGCCAACGCAGCCGCTGCCTGTGAGATAATACACACAGTCACAGCAAGACTGCAGAGACAACACCCTGAGGCCTTCATTATTATATCTGGAGACTTCAGTCATGTCACACTGGACACTACTCTGGCTGCTTTTTACCAGTTTGTGAACTGTCCCATACAGAAGAACAGGACAATCGACCTACTGTATGCTAATGTGAGGGATGCATACAGAACCACCCCCCCATCCCCCCCACTAGGGAAGTCAGACCACAACCTGATTTACTTACAGCCACAATACACCCCCCTCGTCCAAAGGCAGCCTATCACCACATACTCCATTAGGAGATGGACCCCAGAAAAGGTGGATGCCCTGAGAGACTGCTATGACACAACAGACTGGGATGTGCTTCTGAGCCCACATGGCGAGGGCATAGAAGGGTCAACACACTGTCAAACAGACCATCTCAACTTTTGTGCTGACGTGGTCACCCCAGCTAAGACGGTATGGTGTTATCCTAATGACAAACCGTGGGTAACACAGGAAGTTAAAGTTGTCCTAAATATGAAGAAGAAGGCCTTCAGGAGCAGAGACAAAGAGGAGATGAAAATAGCACAGCAGGAGGTGAAAAACTGCCTGAGGGAAGCGAAGGCTGCCTACAGGAGAAAGGTGGAGCGGAAGTTTGGGGAGAACAATATGAGGGAAGTCTGGAATGGTGTGAAAATCATCACAGGCCACAACACCAAGAACAGCACAGCAGGGGGGACTGTGGAGACGGCAAATGAACTCAGCAACTTCTTCAACCAGCCCACAACCCCCCCACCCTCACCTTTATTACAGACCCCTCTCCTCACTCTCCTTCCTTCCTCAAACCTCCCTCCCCCCAGTCGCCTCTCAACATCATGATGTCCTCCTCTTCCTCCTCCTACTCCTTCCAATCCCCTCCCAGTGTCACAGCAGACCAGATCAGGAGACAACTGAGGAAGCTTCGCCCCAGGAAGGCAGCAGGCCCAGACAAGGTGTGTCCTAGGCTCCTGAAGACTTGGGCTGCTGAACTCGGGGAGCCGCTACAACAAGTTTTTAACCTCAGTCTACGACCAGGGAGAGTGCCCGCCCTCTGGAAGACATCCTGCATCGTTCCAGCCCCAAAAAAGAACTCAGCGAATGGCTCAGCGAGCTGAATGACTTCTGACCGGTGGCACTCACATCATATCTGATGAAGACTCTAGAGTGGCTCTTTCTCAACCTCTTCCAGCCCCAGGTACAACATGTCCAGGACCCATTACAGTTCGCCTACCAGGCAGATGTCGGTGTGGAGGATGCTATCCTGTACCTCCTACACCGAGCCCACTTGCACCTGGACAAAGGGAATGGCATGGTCAGGATCCTATTCCTGGACTTTTCTAGTGCCTTTAATACAATCCGGCCCTGTCTGCTCTAGGAAAAAATGACCAGGATGTGAGTTGACCCCTGCCTGGTTGCCTAGATTTCCAACTACCTCACCAACAGACCACAGTATGTCAAGCTGAAGGACATCATGTCTGGCACTGTGGTCAGCAGCACAGGAGCACCACAAGAAACTGTGCTCTCCCCTCTTCTTTTCACCCTGTACACCTTGGACTCCTGCTACAATTCTGAAGCATGCCATATTCAGAAGTTTGCAGATGACACGGCCATCATGGGATGTATCAGGGGTGATCAGGAAGAAGAGTACAGGAGTGTGGAGAAGAATTTTGTTGCATGGAGCCACACAAACCACCTGGAGTTCAACACTTCGAAGACCAAGGAATTGGTTGTGTACTTCGTGAGGTCCAGGTTGCTGGGGTACTTTTCTATGCTGTGGTGTGCTGGGGGAGCAGCACAGCAAAGAAGGGCTCATCTAGGCTGGAAAAAAAGAAGAGGACACTTAAAAAACCTCTTTCTATTCTATTCTATTTTTTACATGTTATGTTTTTATATTCTATTCTATTTTGTATATGTTTTTGTATGCAAATCGTTTGTCGGTGTTCTGCTGGTGCTAGAAACTGAGTTTCTGAATCAGAATCAGAATCAGCTTTATTCGCCAAGTGTGCTGGGGCACACAAGGAATTTGCTTCCGGCTGCTTGGGACTCCCTAGTACATAGACAATGTATAACAGTATACAAACAATAACAACACCCAGACAATAAATTATACTATACAAGAGAAAAAAGAATTAAATAGAAATATACACAGAAATACAGACATGTGTGTAAATATATACACACACATGGGTAACCCACTGTGCAAAGCATAAGGGGCGGATGAGTGCAAACAGTTGGCTATCTATCTATGTATCTATCTATCTATCTATCTCTATCTATCTATCTATCTAATCAAAATGTATTTACAAGAGCACAACTAATGGGGTACTTGCCCATCCTTCATTGACTTTACCTTTCTGTTACCAAAGGGGCTTATACATTTCTTAATAACACAATAACACATTCTTGGACAACACTTATAAACATATTTATACCTCCAGTTGCAGTCATTCACAATGGCAATGAATGAAACTCAAAGATACCAACCAGTAAAATACTGGACAAACAAAAACACGGACTCAACAGTACTTGCAAGGAGTCAGCCTTTTAATGCCAGTATTTACCGAAACTAAGAAAAACAAAGTGGAATAATGCAAAATCATATTTATTAATGCTGTGGCTGTAAGTTAAATTGCTTTATCATTTCTAGACCTTTTCATATAATTATACTTTAAGGAATCTACTTGCAAAGTCTCATTTCAATTCAATTTATTTTTATATAGCGCCCTTCACAACAGAGTTGTCCCACTTTACATTGGTGTGTTTGAATACATTGCTATATGTAAGGCAAAAGAGAGTGGAACAGTGAAAATGAAATACATAGATTGAGAACTGTTGTTGGGGGCCAGCCAAAGTCCACCAATGCTAGCCTTCGAAGGCAGCCGGGATGATGTTTTAGGTCGTAGGCCGTATCCACGATGTCACCCCACTCTTGGGACTGGACCAGGACTCCAGCTCAGACGGTGCCCACCCCGGGCACCATCCGGACATGTGGGAAGGCAAATGGCATGGATGGTCAGAACATGCATTGACACACTAATGGACAGGCATAGTTGGCAAGACATGGCATGTACAGCGACACCAGCGGCCATAGTTACGTTGTGTTATGTGTTTGGTTGTGGGTAAGCTAAACTGAAGTATTAGGTCTTCAGACGAGATTTAAAGACTGAGACTGATTTGGCATCCTGAACAAAAGCTGGCAAACTATTCCACAAAATGGGGGCCCTGTAGCAGAATGCTCTACCGCCAAGTGTCGCTTTATGGCACAATGAGGAGACCTGCAGCCTGTGACCTAAGTGTAGGATGTGGCTTGTAAGCTTTAAATAATTCAGTTAGGTAGGTAGGTGCTAAATCTTTAAGTGCCTTATATGCAAGTAGGATAACTTTGAAGCCAGTCCTGTACCTTGCAGGGAGTCAGTGCAGGGAAATAAGAGCAGGGGTTATATGATCAAACTTCCTACTCCTGGTCACAATTCGAGCTGCTGCATTTTGAATACATTGCAAGGTATTTATTGTACGGTGTGTGCTCCCAGATAACAAAGCATTACAACAGTCTAGCCTACTATATACAAAAACATGAATCAATTTCTCAGTGTCTTGAATATTGAGGAATAATCGCAATTTTGGCAATGTTGCGTAGCTGTAGGAAGCACACCTTCGAGATGACATCCACATGCAATTTAAATGAGAGGCTTGTAT